>CAXIVR010000002.1:12302069-12779569 GCA_964035755.1 Teleogryllus oceanicus
ATTACTCGCCACTTTACAGTCTTTGGTATAATGATTCCCAGTACATTTTTGGCACATATAATATTGCGTGTGCAGTAGTTCTTTGTATGATAATAGCCCTGACACCGCGCGCATTGGATGGGCCCAGGCCGACGTTTTCGATCTTCCACACGACGACTGCATGGCAAAGTCGATTTAGTTTATAAACGTCTTTCCAATTGTTTTCTTTAGTTAATACTACTGCAACGACAGGAATTGGCAGTCCTTCTTTGTTGTAAGTCTTGTCACTTGAACTACAGGATAATTTTGTTTTAGTTCATCTAGAATGTCACTTTCACTTATTGATTGATGGATATCTTTAACAACTATTGACAGTTTTAGATGTTGGATCTGAGTATGTGTGGTATTGTTTTCCGTTTTCATTTAAAGATTTAATCAACAGTCTGTAGTCTTCACTTGAGTGAGTTTGTACTTTTACTTGTTATATTTAAGTTCGGTGAAAAAATTTTCTTTTGCTTGATTTCAGGGAAAACTGTAAATGTAATCATGTCAGTTACATCATAAACAAATATTGGTGGAACGTTAATTGGTGATTCTGGTTCATTGAAATCGGCTAACCTTTGGAATCTATTTTTCACTGGCACTGCTAAACGAGTTCATTTGCCATTTTTGGCAGGAATAGACGAGTTTTCGTTATTTTCAAGTGATCTCTTTGAAATCTGTCCATTTAATTGTTCATTGGTGTTGATTTCAATATTTTCTACGTTAGGCGATGAAACCGTGCAACGAGGGTAGAGACTAGCGGACGCTACACCTGCGGCATTGCTTCGTTACCTTGTGCTTGTGACCACTTCCTTCAGATACTTCATGCGTTGACGATAGCATTTGGGGTGTGAGATTGAGTGGGTAAGGCTGTTGAAAACTCACATCATATGGGACAGATGTGCTAGAAAGCTGGGATGAATCCATGTATTCTTCAGATGAGTATTCAGTGAGCCATTGCCGACACGGATGGCCTCACCGATAAGTTGTGATGTTGACTCATTTTTTATCGCCTGCGGCGATAACACTGGAACACTGCCTATATACTATTAACTCTAAGTAATTGAATTATTCCTTAATATTCGATGCACTTATCGCCGACTAGAACATCGCTGACGCATCAAAGTTCGTAGAACACTGCACTCGGCTAGAGGTCGGTAACGGCACTGGAGCACGTCCGAACACGACAGCGGCTGAGCGAAGAGTGAATGGCATTTTTCTCTATACGCAAGGAGACGGAGAAATGTGCCAAATGAATACTTTCATCAAATGCAACATATATTTTTAATATAAATACTTTTAATATAAAACAGATTGTCAATGTACTTTGTTCATAATGAAAACAAAACAATCCCATTGTCGTGGTGGGGCGGGCGCGGGCTTACCTTGCGGGGCGGGCGCGGCCTGCACGAAGCTGCGGCGCTGCTCGGCCGCGAGCAGCAGCACGAGGCAGAGGGCGGCGGAGGCGGCGGAGGCGGCGCGGGCCGCGGGGCGGCGCTGCGGCAACGGCTGCATCTCGGCCTGGGCGCTGCAACACACGCACCGCGTCAGCGCTACCCTCACGCAGCAACACTCACACGGCGGGACTCGTTCACTTGGGATCTAGGGTTAATGATTGCGGGCGCGTCAATTACTATGGTCATTAGTCACGAAAGTGTAGGGCGTGTTTTTGCTCTGGAGGTGGCGGTGGTCATCCCCTGCTGGATGGTCAGATCCGGGGCCGACCAATCGTCGGCTAGTAGGGTTTTCCTTCACCAAGTATCTCCCAACAGCGGGTACCGCCCCAGCCGAGGCAAGTTCTAAGTCCCCGACCGGTCTCCCGGCATGTGTGGTAGTATAGTGAATATTCGTGTAAGTCTGTGTGTAAGTGGTGAAGATAGGACATACAGGAGGAAGAAAATATCCCGCGTGGTCCATGGCCCGTTTGTTAGAGTACTGCTGCGGCATTCGCCTGGTGTTGATTGGAGAAACCACGGAAAACTACCGACCAGAGTAGCCGGCCGTTAGAATTCGCCTCCAGACAGCGACTGAATTCGATCTAGTATTCATGTAGCTAGTATCGAAAGTCCTGCCACCGTCGGAACTCGAACTCTAGGACTTCCCGGTAATGGACACTGCAGTGAAATCAGTAGATGCCCCGATCTACCAGAGCGGATTCATACGATGGCAAGTTTGTGAGATGGAAGAACACTTTTTTGTGATACGTGTGGTAAAAGTGGCATTTTATTTTGCTAGTAGTAAAGGTTGCGACCCGAGGTCGATAGGTCTATTTCTTTTTTAGTCAAGTGTACAAATCACTTAATAATACACTACATATACATTTTTTTGTTGGATTCACAGATTTATGTGAACACCCGAGCATCATCTCACTTTCAAGTTAGTGCTAAAAGTTGATCTTTTAGTACTCTATGCATGCCCTGCGCCGCATTTACTTTTTTTAAGGGGTTGAGGGTAGTATCTCCAAGATGGAATTCTTTTTTCCGCTAAGTCGCTTGATTTTCAGCACTGCTTGAAGCGGTCGCGATCATGCGACATCTTGCGGCAGGACCAAGAAAGAAGCAAAGAGTTGTGCGAATTCCATCTTGGAGATAATCCCTCAGCTGCCACGTTAGAAAAACCCGAGTATAGTCGCTGCCTAAAAAAAGTTATCTCACAAAAGGCTCAACGAGACCATTATGAGTATGTTAGTTGATTATTGACGATCGAGATAACGTGAATATATAATTCCTAACTAGCACATAATGATATTTTATCTATGAATATGTTAGTTTATGGTGTCCGATCGCCTACCTTCTCGCCATAATACGTTCTTGCATAATAAAGAGAAAGTAATAACGCTGGATCTAAAAGTGACAATTTTTCTTAAAAAATAAAATTTTTTTTGTAGTAAATTAAAACCTTAAAGCGTTGTTTAGTCTCAATACATATTTTGTCGGTTCTTGATACCGAAAATTTGGTTCTGCCTGTCCGTCTGCGTGAGGTCAATGCTAACGCCTGAACCCTTCAAAACATTATCTCCAACATTCATTTTTCGTAACCGATGTGGTCGAAGTTTAAGCAACGCACATTGAGAATGGATATTTTGGAGGTATTTTACATGAAGCTTTAACATTTTCAGAATTTTCTCAAAAATGGTTGCAAATTTTTGAATTTTTTTCTTGGATAGAGCAAACGGGACTCTTTTACGATGAACTCTGAATTTTCGACAATTGCAAAAGTTCAAACTTTTTCCGTCGCCTTCCTTCAACTACAATATAGAAGGCCGAGATATTTTTTCCGAATAAAACCTTTTCCTCAAAGGCGGAAAGTTAAATAAAGTATGTACAGACTTTCGAAAACATGAATAGTTTTCGCATAATTTTGTTTGAAATACAGTTTTTTAAATTATTTTCTCAAAAAATCTTTAAATTTTATCCGTAATTTTACCTAGGATTGGGAAAAGTAGGTAATAATAATTGTGGAGGTCCAATTTTCGGGAAACTATATTTTCCAAACCTGCAAAATATTGCAAAACTACAATACTGATGTCACATTTTTTTCTTTATAAAATCTATTCCGACAAATTTAAATAAGGTCATGTACTTTTTTGAAAACGTGGGTAGTTTATTCGCAATTTGTGCTAAAGTGCCAATAATGTTTTTAAAAAAAAACAACTCCTAATGTTTTCTTTAATTTTTCATTTGAAATAGAATGTGGAACATTTCAAAATGGCCCAGTTCCATATTTAACTTTGTAACATATCTTCTAACTATGCTATATTACAAGTGGTATTATATTGTCTTTTTATATTGACTCAGCAGTATCCTTATTATATGTGATATAATAAAGAGTCACTTTACCTGCTGCTAGGAGCTTGATTATTTTAATATAAATTTGATATAATACTGAGCTGTATAATCCACTATCAATAGGTGAGGAACAGGCCAACAGAAAGGTGGTCGGATAAGTTGAGTAATTATACAATTCACCAATGGTATTCACGAAGGAAATTCAACAGAAAGTGTCTCCAAATACCCCACATTCAGAAAGTGACTCCGCAGTGACTTCGTAGTTAATGTCCTCCCTTTTATATGGAAATGACTAAGTTGCGTTACGCTCTATTAAATTATTTCTTCTCTTTTTCTCTAAGTGCAGCGACGAGAATATGGTTTACCACCTCGGCCACGTGCAATACTTGAAGGTCAGTTCTGGGAAGAACGTTTGTAGTTTTCTCACTCCTCCAAGCAACTGCCTTATTTATTTTCGTTTTTCTAAGTACCTTATATTATACGTGAGATAATGTTTCAGGTAAACAGAACCGTTCTCTTCTGATGGTTTTGTTTCTATGATCTCTTTCAGCTTTGACTTTAATTTTGTGCATCTAAGTAAATAACTGATTGCTGGCATCAGAGAGCAATATAGCACTGCATTGATAAGGGGAGATAAGATTATACTGTCCTACATTAGCGAGAAGATATTAGCTGGGTGTCTTTCATTGATTGGACTTAACGTAAATAACCCTACCTACGATAGGGATTTTTACGTGACAAAAAAGCGTGGTTTTATTGTTTTAAATTAGTGATAAATATAGTTTTATATCGAAACTGCGTTATTAACATTGTTTTCCACCTTTCAAAAAATCTCAATCTTAAACGGTAGATCTAGCCAATCTGCTATTACTTAATGCTTCGACACGCTCAGTGCAAGTACGGCCTTTAAGAGCACGTTCTAGCGGTGAGTAAGGAGTTAAGCACATTTGTAACGGCTTGGCCGTATGCGGCACGAGTCACGTAATTGACGTTAGAACTGTAATGACGAACCTTACGAGAAAGATACGACCTTACGCCTCACTTCATTGCACAGGGCTATAAAGTTAACATTACACCAATCTACTCAAAATGTTTGCCGAGTCTAGTTCTCTGCTGTGTAAGAGTCAGCGCAAACTAAAAAGATATCTTTCTTCAAGTTGTGGAAGCAAATCCATTTGCGAATTCCCGCAGAAGAATGATCTCCTGAATAATCTGCGAGATCCAATAGGATGGCAGTTTTGCGTAAGTACTGTGACTCAATTGATAGAAGGTAAATATCAAATTAATTGTTTTTATCTTGTTTATTAATTATCAACAATTATATGTTATATTACTGAAATTGTACTTCTTTAGCCAAGGCGTAATGCATTCCGTTGTGGCAACAGAGATATTGTGGTTATCCATAAAGATCAAGGATCTTGGAGGTAACACACACAAAGTTTTTTTTAAAAAACACATTTACAATTATAAATAATTAACAAGACACAATGTAATTGGACAGCCACGAAAGATGAGATTATATTATTGAAACATGTCATGTTTCAAGGTATTATAGAGCCATTAAAGATGGAATACGATTCTTGAAACACGAGTCTGATTAATTATTTATAATATAAAATATGTTTTTAAAAGGACTTCTTGGTATATTCTTTTGATGAGTATGCAATTTACGATTCTAAGCTCGCAATCAGCGTTATTGTGGGTTCGGCCTGTTTCGTGGTAACTAAAGACAGAGATTTTCTGAAAAAGAACAACCCAAACCAGCAGTTTGCAAGCTGAGTGCACTTGAACAAAAGGAAAAAGCCTCGATTACACATCATTAACATACCCACCAGCTAAAGTTGTTTATTTGAACTGGTTTTGATAAATTTTTATGTAATTCTTCTTTGCTTTTAGGACATTTAAAAATAATTTTAAGAGCATTTTATTGACAATTTTAGCGGTTTCAGGTTATCAAATCTGCCACCTTGTTATGAGATTGTAACATCGAATGTTATGTGACAACAGTGCGTAAATCGGGAGCAGTGGCTCAGTGCATCAACTGATGTCACTGCAGCGCCTCTGACCGGGAGATCCTAGGTTCGAGTCCTGACGGCGGCAGGATTTTCGACACTAGCTTTTCAGCTAGGTCGAATTCAGTCGCTGTCTGGAGAAGAATTATAGAGGCCGACTGCTCTGAACGGTAGTTTTCCGTGGTTTCTCTGATCACCATCAGGCGAATACCGGAGCAGTACCCTATCAAACGGGCCACGGACCGCGCGCGATCTGTCCTTCTCATTCCTTGTCCTATCCTCTCCCCTGACACACACTCACACACCCTAACATGCACTACACTACCACATATCCCGGGAGACCGGTCGGGAGCTTATAGCTTGTCCTGACTGGGGCGGTGCCCCGCTGGTGGGAGAGTCCTGGTTAGGGGGAAACCCCACTAGCTGACGATAGGTCGGCGCCGGATCTCGCCACCCAGAGGGGGAAGATCACCGCCATATCTCGAGGAAAAACATGCACTACACTAACGGGACTAATGACCAAAGCAGTTGACGCGCCCGGAAACACGAAAAAATCAATCAAAGAGTGCGTAAGGTTACGACGTTACACATACGCTAAAACTCTCCACCGGCAGTGCAGGCGAAGCTAGGGATGGCAAAAACACATCCACGTTTTTAATACATCCATGCTTTCCACCAGAAACATCGATATTTTACTTTCGATGTTTTAATCGCATCGATATTTTGTGGCAAAAACATTTTTTAATACAGGGGTTTAAGCACATTGTAGAGTAGCAGCAAACTACAGCACTACCGTTATTTTGCGTCATCCTCTTTATCACGCTGCACATTTCACCCCTGCAATCTGAGGAAGTTTGGAAGCTGCTCGTGTAATGAACGTATGTTATCACCAGGTGTGTCATTGCCTGAATCAACAGTGAAACACGAAATGAGTAGCAAAACACGATGCTTTTTATTGTTAATTTATTCTTTACATTAGATAATAACTTTTACATACTACTAACATGCTGGTGACTAAACAATAGAATATATCCCTTTTACATACTGTAATTAAAAATGGATAGGAAAATAGCTTGTTTATTAGTCTATAATTAAAACATCGATGTTTTCTCGTTGATATTTTCTCGACATCGAAAACTCTTTAGCGATGTATCCAAACATCGATGTATCGATGTTTTGGTACAATTTGCCATCAGTAGACGGAGAGTGGGTCTGCAGGAGGGGGGTAAAGGGAAGCTGGTCCAATGGACCGCGAGCGCAGAGGTCCCCGGGCGCCGAGGGTGGGGTTGGGGTCGGGGGGCGGGCGCCCCGCAGGGCCGCGTGGTTGAGATGCCGCGCGCGCCGTCCGAGCAGCGGTGCCGTTGGCGTCGCCCCCTCCCCCTCCCCCCTCCGCCCTCCGGCCAGCACTCTCCCTTTCGCGCCGCCCGCACGAGATTACGTTATGCTCACACGTGACACGCGGCTTTCAGAGCCTGACGAAGCCGTCTGAATGGAAAAGTATACAAACTGCATTAAGCCTCCCTCTGAAAGCCAAGGGAAGCTGATAGCTTCATTCGCGTGGGGCGACCTCTAGCCTGCCGGACAACGCACCTTGTACTGTCAGTGCAGTAAGTTCGGTCTTTCTGTGTGGATTTTTTGTGGATGAAAGAAAGGACTTGGTAAGAGACGTCGACACTTTTTTTCGTCTCTTTCACCTCTGAATCATCATTGCTCATCCCTTTCTCATCATCATCATATAATTTAAATTCTTGAGGTTTCTATTATAATCAAAAGCCATACTACAAGGCAGGATGAATACTGATGTCTGGACTTGCCCGAAAGAGAATCGCACAATACCATCGTAACGAATTTTATAATGTAGTTAGATATTGCGAGTTATTCTAGACATTGTAGGGTCAAATAGTTTTCGACAACAATCGCAGCTGATGTCAATTCCGCATAAAATCAAAATACCTTATAAAATCTTTGAATCAAACAGAGAAACGTGACACTTCATTCTTTTACGAGTACCATGCTTGAAACCTTTCGTAACTTCGAGTCCAGAAAGAGAAATAAGAGCGAGGAGATAAAAAGTTCTGCAGATGTTAGAAAAGAACGAACAGCCACATCAAGAGACGGCACATCACGGCAGAAAAGGAACCAGTCGCCCGGAGGTGGATGGGAAGGGCGGTTCGTTGCCTAGCCGGTGGGGGTCTTGGAGTCCGCGCCACTGCGTCCTGGGTGCCGGCGGCGGCGGCGCATTGTACGTGGCCGGCGCGGTTGCCATGCCGCGCGCGCTGCGCTCCGCGCGCGGCCCCAATTACCCCCCCCCCCCGCCCCCCCCCGCCCGCGCCGGTGCCCAAGGCCTCTCCTGCCGCGGGATCGGACAGGATCTCCGCCGCCCCTCCGCTCCGCCCACGCCTCGCTGCGTCCGCCGCCCACCCGCCCCCCCTGCCTGTCGTCCGGCCGCCGTTGCCAGCTGCCCACCCCAGGGCCTCCTCCTCTACGGCGCCCAGCCAAGATGCTCCCACCTGCCCCGCCCGAACACTCACGCCCCGCTCCCACCCCTCCTCGGCCTCACGGGCTCCCTCATCCCACGGCGCCCGGCCAGATCGCTCCCCCACGCCCACCCCGCCTCGCGCCGTCCTGCTGCGCCCCGCCCCGTCCCGCGCCGCGTGCCCAAGGCCTCCCTCGACCCACGGGGCACGGACAGGATGCTCCGCCCCGCTCCGCTCGCCCACCTGCCCGCCCCGCCCCTCCTCGACTTCACGGCCTCCCTCGTCCCACGGCGCCCGGTCAGGACGGTTCGCCGCACCCTCACCAACACCAGGCGAATACCGGAACAGTACCGTACCAAACGAGCCACGGGCCGCGCGTGATCTTTCCCTCTTCCTTGTCCTATCCTCTCCCCTTTACACATTAATCCCCCCCCGCCCCGCCCCCCCCCCGGGCGCCCCCCCCTCCTCGCAGCTACTTACACTAACATGCACTACACGATCACACATTCCGGGAGACCGGTCGGGAGCTTAGAACTTGTCCCGGCTGGGGCGATGCCCCGCTGGTGGGAGAGTCCTGGTGAGGGAAACCCACTAGCCGACGGTAGGTCGGCGCTGGATCTCGCCATCCAGTGGGGAAGATCATGCCATCTCCCGAAAAAAAACGTACACTACACATACGGGACTAATGACCTAAGCTGTTGACGTGCCCGGAATCACCAATCAACCAACCAACCAATCTTCCACCAGTCTACCCCGCCCTTCCCCGCCACGTCGCACTGCGCCTCGTCCAGTCGCTCTGCTGGGCCCCTCAGCGTTCCGCACTTCTCCGCTTCCCGCGCCTCAGCTCAATTTCGCCACCCACCTCGCCTTCAGATTCACCTTGTTTGCCCTGCTCCCTCCCTCCCCCTGCTCAACCTCAACTATTCCCTCCCAACTCCACTTCGTCACTGTTACGACTCACCCCGTCTCCCTTTCCCCCCCCCCTTCGTCCCTCTTTGCTCCTCCAATTTCCACCGTTTTGGCCTCCCCCCCCCCACCCCTCTCCTCCTTCACCCCGCCTGCTCCGTTCTGTATTGCTCCGTCCTCCCCCCTTCCGCTCCCCCCGCGTACAGCCTCGCCTGCTTCCCGGCGCCCCGCCCTAACCCCTCCGCTCCCCCCCCCCCCTGTCAAGGCTGCCTTCGTAAGATCGCCGACGCCCCTTCCATTCACCGCGACGTGATCCTTTGGGGCGGGTTCCGGCCCTTCCTTGTGTCCACCATTCGTTTCCGTTCATCACGCTCCTCCTATTTCTGAGCGGAAATGTTCCTTCACTTGTAAGCCACGAGATAACTCGGCGATTTCGCGACCGTCGGATTGTAATGGCGAAATATTGCCTCGCATTTCACCGGAATGATCTGAATATGAATTGAATGGGGGGATAAATTGGAGGGTCAAAGCTGTGAAGCTTAATAGAGGACTTGGCCTGCTTCATGGCAGCGATTTTAGCTACAAGCTAAAATTATATACGTATTTCTAACTACGACCAAGGTCAGTGATATGTTTCATTGAACAATATTACATAGTGAGTCAGAAACAAAACTTCTAAATTGATGTAGTTACGTCTGGTGTTTTGTAACGTCCATCGCTGTGATCCTCTTGAGGGTTGCGTGTGAACATTCCTGGACGTTGCATGTTGACATTCCTGGATTCCTGTTTACTAGGAAATTCTTGGTCCGCGAACCGGCGGCTGGCATTTCGTTGTAATTAGTTACGGAGTGCAGTAGACAAAAGGACTCTCTTTGCGTCTAGCTCTCTCATACCGGATGCCTGCGGTCTGTAAACGTAAACTGTGATTGTGCCGTCTTCTTGTGGACTTTAATTAATGGATGGTGCAACATTCTACACTACACCGAAGTGTAACTACCCGCAGTAAGGATATTTCCACGTAAATTAAAAGAAAGGCAAAAAAGGTGAGCAGTAGTAGATATTAGTACCCTTCAAATGATAAACACCAAATGATATCTTTCTCATTTCAGTTCCATTTCAAATTCTAACAGAAATAGGATAAACAGAAGTCCTTCTATTCTTAATCGTCATATCATTAGATTTTAATGACATATACTACTGCGATCTTAAACAGAATATCCCGTAGTTTGATATTTACATATGTTTGCATACATTTCCATTAATATTCACATTTTCTCCTGAATAGTACAGCTCCGGTCTTTTTACACTCTCCCTTTCGAAAATCGGTCACATTACTTTATTCCATTAAAAAGAACTACGGATAAATGCTAACACGAAATAATGCTATTTTCAATTTTAACCTGGTTTTAAAAAACATATTGACCAAAGAAAAGAAACAAGAAAAAATTCCCAGTACCTCGAAAAAAAGGAAAAAATGAAATGGGCTGATCAACGTGCTTCTGAGCAATAATTCCGCCGTCTTCCGAGAAGGTAGCGACTGGGACTTTCTCGCCCCATTTCCTTCGCCGGCGATCGCGCCTCGTTTTCCCCGAGCTCATTTCCTTTCGCCCCGCCCCCGCCGCCGGCCGGGCGCCACCTAGCCCGCCCTCGCGCCCTGGACCGCGGGGCGCGTTGCCTCTAATTATTTCCGCTAAGCCCCGGGAGAGGGCGCTGAGGTTAAGCCGGCGCCGCCGCTGCCCGGTGGCCGTCGCCGTGGGGCCGCCGTGAGGATGCTGCACTGAGCTGAATTGCACGGCCGAGGGAAGGGAATGATTACACTGGACGTGGGGTGGAGCGCTACTGTGGTTGTGATTAGTCGGATTGTGGAGACCGTTTTTGTAAAGGATGGGGCTTCGGGAATTTATCGCAGACTTTTGATAATATTTCGGCTTATCTGTGAAATCGCTGGTTCTTGGTATGTATTTGTCATTTTTTTGATCCAAATATATATATATATGTAATATATATATATATAATATATTTCTTTCGATGGTAATATTGAAACACGGAATGTTTTTAATTCAATATTTCCGTCATTTTTTCGACATATTCGATAGCGCAGTTTGTATGAAAGGCGAGGATACGAGGAAGGAAAAAAACGAGGAAGGAAAGATCTTGCTCGGACTACCGCCCGTTTTGTAAGAAACTGCTCTGCCTCTCGCCTGGTATTAATTGGAGAAACTGTAGATAAAATAAGACACCGATGAGTGAGGCCGCCGCTAGAATTCTCCTTCAAGCAGAAGTGTCCTAAAATCCATCTATGTCGGGACGCGAGCCCTAATAACCTAATATCTTGATCAGAAACACTGCAATGGAAACTGTTGCCACGGAGATATCTCAGCCAACGAGAGCGTTGGAAATGAATTTTTTCACTGAGGTTTCCGGGCGCGTCAACTGCTAAGGTCATTAGTCCGTAAGTGTAGTGCACTATTCTTTATCTCAGGAGGTGGCCACGGAGATATCTCAGCCAACGTGATTCCTCTCCCCTAATCCAGAGTATGTGATCCTCGACCAGCGGGACACCGCGCCATCACCGTAGCGGACATAGCTTCTGAGGCTCTAACCGACAGATTCCTCGGCGGCATGTTGCTAGCTTCAGTAGCAGATTAGCTGTGTCTGTTTGGATGTCAATCGGAGAGTGTTCTGACAAGGAATGCGAGGAATACTGACGCACGAGCCCGTCTGTCTTCCTCTTCTGCTTCGGCCTACCTGCTCCGGCATTTTCGCTTGGTCCCGTGGTGGATCCGGTAGGAAACCAGAGACAAAGTACTCATCCAGAAGCAGACTCGGACTCTGCTAGGGACTATCTCCTTCAGATCAGCGGATGGAATTCGATCCAGCTATCGACCTAATGTTGAAAATCCTGCCACCGTCGGGAGTGGTACCCTGGCACCTCCCGGTCAGAGACTCTACATCAGTTGATGCTCTGAGCCCCCTAGGCGGGTTTGGCGGCAGAGTGAGTGGAGGTAGGCGGGCAGTGCTGCGTGGGCGAGGCGATGCTGGGCGTCGCGCGGGCGGAGCTAGGGAGGGGGGGGGTGAAATCGTCGACCGGGAGAGGCCCAAGCAATCACACTCGACGTTCTTTGAAACCTCCTCTACGCCGACCGGGCGCCAATTATCCAGCGGCTGTAATGAAGCACTCGATGGAGAGTCGCTTCACTCTAGGATTTAATTATATGTTTCTGTTTCTATTCACCGAATTAGAGTTGTTGAGCACGCCGACAACTCGCTGACGGGTGAAAGGTCAGTGTTCAATGAGAATTATCTGCTTTCTTTTCAATGATACAAGTCGACATTCATGTATTCATGGGGTACTGAAAGCAGAGAAATGGTAGTGATGACGGAAATATCTGCCTTAAGGGTGACAATCCGATACGCATTCAGCTCTTGAATACATGAAAGTTTTGTGCTGAGAGACGTAGCTCGCTGACATCTTATTATTGAAATAACAACACAAATGCATGTATCCGAACTTTTTATCGTCATATTTATTTCTTTTACATCAGTGAGATGTGAGACTTCTTGTGGAAGTAACTCATCAGACCCAATTTACTTTTTAGGATAAATAATATTTCCTAAAGTTGTAACTTAATAATACAATAAAATGTATTGTGTTCATGAATTGATTATTATCAGGCCTTATTTTCTATTTATGTTTAGACAAGAGAGTTCGAAGAATTAATTATTCTTTCTATACCAGAGAGACATTTATTTTCCTTGAAATTCAAAAGACTATGCTTACATTAGCGTCTATCCAGTATTGGATATGAGAAAACAAACTACGGAGAGAGACCTCTGATAAACGGTTTTATAGTAAGTAATCTTACTCTCATATAGCTAGTAACGAAGCACAATTTAGCGTCTGTCTTTAATGTGGTGGAAGGAGAGAGCAACTCACTTTTTGTTATTCTAATTACATCCGAGCGCATATCATCTTGTGATCCTAAATACGTAACTACAAGCTGGCAACTCAGCACCTACTAAATTACAATGAACTTTCCCAAGAGCTGTGCAAACATTAACTACTCAAAAGTCGGTCTATAATTCTAAGAGAAACAAGGGCAGTGCTTCCAGATAAACTATTAAATAATTGTACAAGAATATTTTCTATTCATCACAATTTCTAATTAAATGATGGTTCAGACTCGAGAAGTACAGACTTTTAGATCCTTTAAACAAAATTTGAATTCCTCTGTTGAAATATAAAACTACATCGGATCGTTTGTTTTCGTTTTTAATGATGGAATAATACAATTTAGTGATGTTTTCTAAGTAAGTTAGGCTTTAAGAAGAAAATATCCACAATTCAGTCAGAGACGTCAAGAGAAGCTGGGTTAATCACGCTGCGCAGTGTCCTCCGCGCCTAAAGATGGCTCAAAGAGGCGTCCTCGCGTCCAGTGCCACTACGACACTCGCCGTCCGCCCGCCCGCCGCCCGCCTGCCCCCTCCGCCCCCCCCGCTCCGCCCGCCCCGCTCCCCCCCCGCCCCCGCTCTGCCCCGCCCCGCCCTGCTCGCCGCTCCGCCCGCCCGCTCTGCCCCTCCACTCCGCCCACCACGCTCCACCTCGCCCGCTCGCCCCCCCCGCCCCCCGCCCCCCTGCTCCGCCCCACCCCTCCCCCACTGCTCGCCCGTCCTGCTCCACCCACTCCCGTCCTGCCCTGCCCTGCCCCGCTACCGCCCCTGCACGCCCCGCCCCCGCCCGCCCTCCCCCGCCCCCCCCGCCCCGCCTGCCCCTCCTGCCCCTGCCCCCACCTGCACCTGCCCCGTCCTCCCCTCTCCGCCCCGCCCCCCTCACCGATGCCTCTGCCCCGTCGACCTCTGCTCCCCGCCGTCTGCCCTCCCCCGACCCTGTCCTCACCAGTCCTGCCGCCGCTCCCGTCCTCGGCCCGTCTCGGCGCGCGCACGAGCGGCCGGCGCGAGAACAAAACCCGAGCGCAACCTGAGAGGTGGCCCTCGAGAGCGGCGCTAACAAAGGAGCTTCGCCGGTGACAGCGACGCAGCGCTGGCCGGAAATAGACTCGCGCTCTGCCCTTAGAGCGCGCGCGGCGCCGGGTCGGGTTGTGTTTGACCAACGCAAGGGAGAGCTGTTTGCAATCGGAAAGGCCATGGGACATGAAACATGTTTGTTGCCAGTCGAATGCAAATTTTTTGCGGTTTGTTTCACGCATGGAATATTTACTCTTTAAAATGCAATGTTTATAGCACTGTGGTGTAAAGCTCTGGTTGAGTGACGCTTGAGTTTGTATGTGAAAGAATTTTCTCCTCCATGTAATACATGTTCTTAATTTATAGCAAGTAGCGATTAACATAATTAAATAAATGGACAACTGCTTGACAACTTGTAATTCTAATTATTTAGTACTCTTCGTAAGTATGCGAGGTATGTATGAAATAAAAGTTAAATTTACATCTTGAAAGTGGAAGAGAACAACTTGTGAAGATTCATTTTTTCAGTATTATTATTTCTATAAGCTATAAAGAAAGAAAATATATCATGAAATAAAAAAATAATTGTGTCAACCTTTTGTAAAAAAACGAGCCCTACAAATTACACATTATTTGCTGCTTTAAGGCAAAATTTTCTGACGTATTGAAAACGTATTGAAACATAAAACTAAGAAGGCTGTTAAATTTCATGTAAGCGTAGAGATTTCGCAATTTTGTCAATGTATTTTGGGTTACTTCTTCCTCCACGCGCAAACACAATTGACCGCAAAATATTGCTTTGCAGTGTGTGGTATCCGAGCAACCTTTACAACCTCGTGGCTTTCGAGCAACTTGTCACAATCAGTCCAAATCGGAGCTCCATGCTCGGGCACCCTCGATGTGGAAGACGAGGCGCTAGGCCCACGGAATCCCCAGCGTGTGGGCGCGAGATGGACGCCTCGCGGCAAAAAGCTGCGTCTTGAGTATCGCTCCGCCCCAGCAGCACCCCGGCGCAAAAGCCGCCCGCCCGCCCGCCCCCTCCCGCCGGCTCACTCCCTCGCTCGCCCGCCCGCCCGCCCGCCCGCCCGCTCGCCCGCCCGCCCGCCCCCCCCCCGCCCGCCCGCCTGTTCGCCGCCGTTCGCCCGCCGTTCGCCCGCCTGTTCGCCCGCCTGTTTGCCCGCCTGTTTGCCCGCCCGTCCGCCCGTCCGCCCGTCCGCCCGTCCGCCCGTCCGCCCGTCCGCCCGTCCGCCCGTCCGCCCGTCCGCCCGTCCGCCTCGTCCGCCCGTCCGCCTCGTCCGCCCGTCCGCCCGTCCGCCCGTCCGCCCGTCCGCCCGTCCGCCCGTCCGCCCGTCGCCGTCCGCCGTCCGCCCGTCCGCCGTCCGCCGTCCGCCCGTCCGCCCGTCCGCCCGTCCGCCCGTCCGCCCGTCCGCCCACCCGTCCGCCCTCCCGTTCGCCCGACCGCCCGACCGCCCACCGCCCCCGCCCACTCCCGCCACTCCACTCCTCGCCCCACCCCGCCCAACCCGCTGCCCGGCCCTGGCCCCGCCTCGCCCTCCTCTGCCCCGCCCCGTCCACTCTTCCCCGCGCCGCCCCATTCTGCCCCGCCCACCCTCCCTCTCCCACCTCCCACTCGCCCACTTAGCCGCCCCGTCTGCTCGCCCGCCCGCCGGCTCACCCGCCCACGTGTACGCCCGCCTGCCTGCTCGCCCGCCGGGCCGCCTCCCCGCTCACCCGTCCACTCATCTGCCCGCCACCCGCCTGTCTGCCCTTCTGCCTCCCAGCCTGCCCACCCACCGCCCCGGCTCGAAAGCCGCCAGTCCGCTCGCCCGCACGCGCCTCCCCGCCCTCGCGTCCCCGCCCGCGGCGGCGGTGGATCGGAGCGGAAAGCAAGCAATGGAACTTCACAGTCCGGCCCGAAACCCCTCTATTTTTCAAGGCTTTATCCGGGCAGATAAATCTCGGCCGTAGGGAGGGGCGCGGCGGCGGTCGCGGCCCATGCGAGATGCGAGGCCCCGAAGCGCCCTCCCGCACGCCGCACTGGCCCGAACTGGGCCCCAAAGCAAGCAGAGGACAAAAAATGGGAAAATAATCACTTTTTAAGGAGCTAGCTTAGAGTAGAACCTCCGGAAGTGTCTTTTATGTGACAAATATTTATTTGTGCACGTTATTAATAAAAATACGTTTTAAACATAATTTAGTCACCAATAACATTCATTGTGAGACCTAGTAATTGACATGAATAGACAATGACATGACAAAGCAAGCAGAGGACAAAAATGGAAAAATAATCACTTTTTAAGAAGCTAGCTTAGCGTGAAACCTCCGGGAGTGTTTTTATGTGACAAATATTTATTTGTGCACGTTATTAATAAAAATAGGTTTTAAACATAATTTAGTCCCCATCACATTCATTCTGAGACCTAGAAATTGACAATTACAAAATTTGCTTTCATTTTTATCAACCTGATAAATCAAGATGCAACGATATGTCAAGCTGGTAAGGCAGAGTATTAAATAAGTTTCACCACTAAGTGCCTTATATTTCCAAAAACGATCCGACTAAAGATCCATTTTATTGAGAGGAATCCAATAAGCTATGGATGGCATTTGTAGATGTCTCAAAACTTCCCAAGAGGTCGTTCTATTTTTCTAAAGCGCACAATACGGTTTTTCGAGAATTCTCTCGTAATGTTCTGAAAGGATTTGGCAAATGATCTGTTTTTCATCCGTAGACCGAGATGTGTCCAATGACACATCACTTGCTCCAAATGGTTGACCGGAAGAGGTCAAACTGTGAATAACGGGCGCACAAACACACAAACACACGCAGGATGCATATTCTAGAACCTTAAAATACCAAGAAATGAAATCTCTTAAAATATGACCGGTCTCCCGGCATATGTGATAGTGTAGTGCATGTAAATGTGTGTGCAAGAGGTAGGATAGAACAAGGATTGGAAAGGAAAGATCCTGCGCGGCCCGTGGCCCATAGGTACTGCACCGGTGCTCGCATGGATTGGAGAAACCACGGAAAACTACCGATCAGAGCATCCGGCCGCTAGAATTCTCCTGACTTTGGTTCGCGATACAAGCTTCTCACTCGGCGTTTTTTACTAAGGGAAAAATATATTGTTGCTAACAGTAAACATTCATTATATTGTTTACAAATGTTTGGCAAATAAACGTTTCTGTAATGTGTTGTAATTTTTCAAAATTCTCATATATTATTATCAAAATTCATTTTCAAAATCTTATAAAACTTGTTTCAAATTTCAAACTGATATTTTAAATTACCCTCGACAATTAACCCGCATTATGTGCAACTAAATTCCACCAAAACTTCCTTTGACCGCGTTTGGGCTCGTGTCAGATCACTGCGCGTCACCCTGGCATACTCTGTGGCTCCCGCAGCGACCTCTCTCCCAGCCTCCTGAAACTCTCCCTGTTATTGTTGGAAAGTACGAATACGTTTGTTTGTTATTCTTCTTTTCAAAATTCATGAATTACAATTTTCAACAATGCCTGATGTGAGTTTCTGCGCAATGAAATTTTTTGAGTATCAGTTCCAGTTTACGTTCAGTGTTTTGATTGCTCTTTTTGAAAATGAGTACTTTGTATGATACATAGTTTTTAATGTATATTTTATGTATAGTGTATTTGATATACGTGTTTATCAAAAGGAGAACTGAATTGATTCTCCCCACATTATGAAACAATACTCTTGGATCTCGTGTCTTTTACTCCTCGCTTATGATATTATCTCCTCTCATTTATTATTATTATTATTATTATTATTATTATTATTATTATTATTATTAAATTCGTCATTCTAACTACGTTAGTTGCGCAAAATGTGGCTGTATTTTTATTTATTACTTCCGTGAATAACTTCCGTTTCGTTTGATGCTTTCAATGAATTTTATTGTTTCACCAGTACATCCACCGCTTTCATTGAGTTTTTATTTAATTCTAGTCAAAATACCAAAGAGAATCGAAATTTCATTTTCCGTAATTGAATAAACGTGACGGCGAGTGTCCTCGCAATGCACGTGAGCAGGCCGCCAACGTGATTGCGCGGATTGGGCGCGGGCTGGGGAAGGGGAACGCGAGCCGGCGCTATGGGTGGGGGTGGGGTGGGGTGGGGTAGGGGTGCGCGAGCCAAAGCCCTCGGATGAGCACGTTAATGGTGGGCGCTGCCCACCGCGACGCGGATTACAGCAGCTCTCGCCCGCCCACGGCCCCCTGCAACGCCGAGCGCCGCGCCGCCCCGAGATGACGAGGGGGCCGTGCCAGGGCGCGAGGGAAAGAAGATGGGATGGAATCACGATGCAGGGAACGTTTTCTAAATTTCTTAATTTATTTTATTTTAGATAACTGTGCAACTGCATGGCCATAAATGATCAAAATCTCTTTTACAACTTTCCATTATAATAATGTATGTATTTGGTGTTATTGGGTCGGTAGTCCAACTTCGCCGGCCAGCTACCGATGTCCCCCTCACCTGGGTCTAGTGAAATTCCCATGCTTGGGGGTAAGAGCGACAAGAGGCGAACATAACCTATTCTTTTTCACCGTAACTAGCAAGGTCCGCCTGCTTGAGCTTTTCTTCGTCACACAGTTACAGAAACTGGGACGATTTTAAAGGAAAGCTACAACTATAGAGACCGAGAATCGAACTCAGGACCACAGCAGGAGAAGCTAGTACGCTGCCCGTGAGCCATCCCAGAGGCTTCCATTATAATATTTACATATTTCATTGCCTTACCTTTGTCATTTAACAATTTATAACATTTAACAGTAAATGCATTTGATATTACAAACATATGAGTTTGCTTTTTAATTTATTGTAATCAGTATTCGGAATTCTTACTTTTTGAGGTTTTAAACGTTTAATAAATAATTATATTTTTACTACTAGTGTTATATAAAATAATAGCCCCTCGGGTGGCTCATAGACAACGCGCTAGCTTTGGCTTTTCGTGGTGCTATCCCGGCTACGATTCCCAGACGGGACAAAAACACAGCTGTAGCTTTTCATTACAATTGTCTGAGTTTCTATAGCTGTGCGACGAAAGGAAAGCTCAGGCCAGCCAAGTATGCTACATACGGTGAAGGGAATACGTCATGCTCGTATACATTACCCCCAGGCGAAGGCAGTAAATAGAAAAGAGACCTTGCCTGGGAACACCGCTCGCTGGCAAAAGTCCGATTTATCTCATCATAAAATACTAAATGCATACATATATACTTTTTGTTAATACAGTAAATCTAACACGAATTCCAAGGGACCGAAATAATCGGAATTCGTTTTATAAAAAATTATGTTATCCGAGTATTATAAATGTCCTTATTACCATAATCTCTTGCCGGGTCCGAATTTTTGTTCGTGTTAAGGCAAAATTCGAGTTAAGCGAGTTCGTGCTAATGAAGGTTCACTGTAGTATTATATAAAACAATGAGTTTCTGAGATTATCGTAGGAAGAAATCTCTGTATAATTTTTCTAACCACTGTGCAAATACCTGAATTGTTTTCACTATTCTCAATAAAGAAGCAAAAACTTCTTATAAGTAAATAATTAATTTTAAGATTGTTTACGTGAAGGTAGTTAAGAACTGTGTAACATGTACTTAAAATGATTCAAGGGGATTCGTGGAGAAGGATTTGGGTAGCTGTGCGTAGATTATTTGTGCTAGAACAAGATTAAAGAATGACATGAAAACCGGATGATAATGTTTTTATCAATTTTCAGTGTTTTCATAGTGAGTACATTTTGTATTTGTTCATTTGGTATATGCGAGGAAGAAAGTTATAGGAGATAAAATTGGGAGCTATTGGTGTCTGTGATGTTTACAGTCAAGGGTAGGATGGCATTTAAATGCCTTAATGTAAATATTTTTTCTTTTAATTTTACTCTATGTATTTAGCCAATCAGTAAATTTAAGTATTTTTGTAAGTTGTCACGTCCTATTAATTAGCCACTATGAATCGTATGTATGGTTGCGTCATCCGCAAAGAGAGTAATTCCAGAAAATATCAAATTTGGGATATCGGAAATATAAATGTCAAATATTATAGATAATAAGAGAGAGCCTTGCGAGACCCCCGCTAAACTGGATGCTCAGATGAATTTCCTAGGTTACTTGCTCTTTAAATTTACGGCAAGAGGCGAGCAGCGGGTCGCGATGACGAGGGCCGCACCGAAACTTGATAAAAAGACGTTTCAATGAAAAGGCGATGCCGGGAATGAGGAGGAAGAAATAGAAAAAGAGAGCGAAACATAAAAATGTGAAGTAAAGGAACTGTGGAGCCTGAAAAGAATCGTGAAACAGAAAAGTCGTTGCCAGGCCGGAGGGGAACATTTATTTATTTCTGACGCTAAGTACTCTTTCTCAATTGTACTTTAGAAAGAGCATTGGAAATTATATCACCGTCGGAAGTGTGATTACGTAATTTATAATTTTGAAAAGTTTTGTATAATTCGGAGCAAGAACATCAAATCAAGATATAAAAATTTATTTGTGTTTACAAATAAAAGGCCTTAATTTTATTTTCCTCAGCGTTTAGATTTAGATATTTTTGACATTCACTTTTATTCAATTTATTTGTGCGTATAAAAATTGCAGTCCTCTAGAAGTCAAATTCATTTGACTCCTACCCTGACCTTTAATGGTGAATAAACAACGGACAGGAAACAATGTCACTTCAAAATACCAGTCGCTCTCAATTTCACTTAATCCCATTTCTTTATTTGCTTCTATTTGGAAGTAGGAATTATTTTGAAAAAAAAAACACGATTATCGTAGCTTTAAAGAAACCAAAACATCACTCACTTTAAAGAACTTTTAAATTGTTCAATTTAAATACAGTGATTTCTGGCAGATCATCAGCTCTGACGTGGTTATCCAATCGGGAGTTTCACTACCAAAAATGTAAGTCGTAACGAAGCTCCCGATTGAATAACCGCGTCCAGCTGACAATCTGTCAGAAGTCACTGTTTAAATCGAATGATATTCGACGTGACGGAGAGCTGAAGTGTGTTCTAATTATTCATAGGCTACTAATAACAACAAAAACCTAATGAAAAGTAAAAGTGTTTTCGCAAGTTTTTTTATTAACCTATGACATCCTAACCAAAGTTCACTAATATTGATCTGTCAAACTTCGCAGGAATAATAGACAAATTGCGACTAAAATAATAGTTTATTAGAATTTTACAAAGTCTACAAAACGTAGTATGATACTTGTATCATAATATCTGATTTCAATACTCGATTAGTCAGCGTAACGGCCTTGTTTGTTAACTATTCATCCTGTAGAAGGAAGGTTTAAGATACTTATTTTATGAATAACAATTAGCGTATTCCTGCAAAAGCTTTTATAAACTTTATTACATTACACATACTTTCACGCTCGCTGAGAACGACGAAATGGAAATTTTTGACCTTTCACCGGAGTCACTCTAGAGTTAAGGACTTATTGCAATCCACTTCTTAGGATAAGAAATACTAATAAATTGAGGATGACATGGGCATAGCTATCTTCATATTACATATCTATACGGAAAATCTCTTGTAGAAGTAAAACATCTGATATTATTTTTAATGCAAAATGGTGAGAGCTGTTTTAAAAGATCTCGTTTACTCATTCTCATTTGATATAAGTAAAGATTAATAAAACAAATATCACACACAAACAAATATACATATTCAAATGGTACAGTCTATAACGCATACTACTCTCCAAAACCATACTTTATCCTTATATTTCATTATATCGAGTAATTACTGATAGCAAAGCGAAACTTTGAAAACCATCAATTAAAGTAATTTGGTATTTTGAATAAAATGAAAATATTGAAATTAACACTAGTGTAATATATTTGTTGGTGAAACGCACATTTTTTGTTGTTTAAATTATCACTGAGTGAAACAATTAGATTGAATATAAATAACTTATATATACAAATACTAAATCATGATATTTTAACAAATGGAATAATTGATTACATGTTTTAGTCAAAGTGATTGATTGTAAAATAAAAGGAAATTTTATTGCAGAAAAAATCATTAAAGATAATGCATATATCCTGACTCGGAAATGTTTTATGAACTGCTTAAAATCAGTCAGTTAAAGTGAAAAAATATTTTGTGTTTATTAACAGTATCCATTTTACATTTATCCTAAATGGTTCAAAAATATTGAAACTGGTTACAGCAGTTTACATCTGTAGCGACAGTAGTGAATCCTCAATTTTGTAAATCCATTACCGGAAACTGAACTATCAACAGTCATTCTCTCTTCGCACTTTTGCACTAATAAAACATACCGCAATAAAATGTGTTGGTTACTTTTAATGGCAAAAATGTTTTAAAACTGCAAAAATACTGTAGCAAATGTATGAAAGCGATTGATGATTGATGTCATTATCTTTTTGGAAATTAATAATATTGAGAAAGAAAGGATGTACGAAACCATCGAGACATATATAAAAATATTGTAATAAAATAAAATTCCATAATACACAAATAGTTTAATATCTATGAGCCATAAAACTGCGCAATTGTTAACATTTTATAAGGAAATTGACGCTTGTGTGTCGCTTGAACAGTAAAATTATAACATCAATTGTGGAATATTAAATCTGAAACAGTGTACAAGCATTGAAAGTCAATGGTAAAACAAATAAATATTTATTTAATAATTTATTTTCCATGACTGATAGGAATTGTCTAACAGAAGTTTTAACATTTAAATATAATTAAAAATGTCATATATAAACTTAATATCAGGAGGGTTATTCTGGAAGGAATCACTAAGTAACATTATGCGTTTTTTTAAATTGATATCTAGGTTTTAACATTCTTAGGAGCACGCAAATTTGAATTAAATTCTATTTGATTACAAAAATAGTTAACTACAAATTATAGAGGATTAAAAAACTTTGAGAAAGTGAGATTTGATTCTTGGAAAAATGTCTCCTGTTTTGCCAAGATTATATATTCTAATAGAAGGACAGGAAGGTATAAATAATGTAAAACTATATCTTCTGCTGAGAGATCAATTTAAATTGTAGCATTGACAAAGAAAAAACGAACAAAAAAGAAGTTTAAAGACATACATTATTGTTGGAGAAGAACCGGAAACTCAGAATGGTTTAGCGACAGATCAGAGAAGTCGATTGTCGAGAGTTGTGTGGGAGCGGCGTGGAGGTCGCTCTGCCGAAGTCGGAGAGCGTCCGCGAACACCGTAGGCGGACGTCGTTTCATCCACGTCACTGCCCCACAAGCGCCTCGCAGTGCTCCGCAGCGGTTCGCAGAAAGCTTGTTGCAGGAGGTCGTTTTTATTTGACCTCCGCGCGTGCGCCTAACTCGGATTGTGTTTAACGAGCCCTGAGCTACGCAGAGCTCATTAATGTCTCTTTCACAGGGTTCCAATAATTGCCGAGTCGGGCGTTTTAAAAATGTTTTATTTGGAGCGGAATTCCCTTTATGCGCGAGGAAATCCTTTGTAGAAAGAGGGATTAGGTTGTCCCTGGCGACTTTCAAATATTATATGTGTACACAAAAAAATTATCTTGTTAGATAGCGTTGATCTAATTTACTTTGGAGAAATGTTGTTCGTGCACGTGATAGTTGAGAAAGTGCCCAAACGTTTCAAAAGGGCTTTCCGCTCGTGGTCTGAGATTCTTGGGAAGTCGCTGCTTAAAAGAACCTTCGGGTTCTTGCGTAAAAATTCAGAGACAGAGTGTGTCTTAAAATCAAGTGTTTCAATAAGTTATTAAATATTTCTTATACACACATTTCCAATGTTTTCAAATAAATATCATTGGTAATTATGTTTGGACACAATTCAAATATATTATCGCCTGGATATCTTGAAACAAATTTATCACAATAAACTTCAAACACTTATGCAAATGAGTAAATTGAACAAAACTGAATTCTTCCACACGCAAAGTTGGTATCACATTTCGCACTTGAAGACCTGATGGTAGAACAGTAGTTCCTTTCAGTGATAGAACTTCTAAGAGTGCTTAAATCATTAAAGATATATCAAGTACTAAGGTCATTAGTCCCGCAAGTGTAGTTCATGCTTTTTCTCTGGAGGTGGCGGTGATCTTCTCCCGCTGAATGGCGAGATTCCGGCGTCGACCTTCCGTCGGCTAGTGGGGTTTTCCCCTAACCAGGACTCTCCCACCAGCGTGGCACCGCCCCAGCCGCGACAAGCTCTAAACTCCCGACCGGTCTCCCGGAATATGTCGTAGTGTAGTGCATGTTATTGTACGAGTGTGGGGATGGGATTAGGAAGAGGAAGGAATGATCGCGAGATGTCCGTGGCCCGTTTGTTAGGGTACTCCGGCGTTCGCTTGGTGTTGATCGAAGAAACCACGGAAGACTACCGATCAGAGCAACCGGCCTCTCGAATTCTCCTCCAGACAGCGACTGAATTCGACCTAACTGACAAGCTAATGTTGAAAATCGTGCCACTGTCGGGACTCGAACCTAGTGTTACTTTTGTTGATAAGGTAAGTACATATTACTCACATTATCAGGTCCGGCATATCAAACACAACAGAAATTGCGGATACAAACAAGTCGCAAAGTCTGCGAACACAAATGAATTACGGTCGCCACCTGATATAATCAGGAACAAACAAATTACATTATTTTTAAAGCAATTTGACAACAAATATGCCGGCTGACCACGTTTAATTGAGCCTAAGGTTCAGCGGAGCTAACACAGAAATCTCCTGAGGCAATGACTTCGTAAAATGAAGTGCGTAAATTCCAATAGAGAGTACGCTATACAGATTCGAGCTATTGGATAAACATTCAATTGCCAGGGAAAAGAAAGGTTAATGATTACTAAGAGGAAACAAACAAAGTACATTAACCAACACTTTTATTACAATAAATAACAATCTTATAATATTCCTCAAGCAGGAAAATACATCTATAATTGAGGAATAACACAGAATTACAAACGGCGTCGAACAAAAATGTCCACTTTAGGAGCGTCGACGTCTTACGTACTTTATCAAAATGACAAAGGCCTTCACACAAGAACCTTTCAATTACAAAATTTTAAACAATTCAAGTGATACACTGAAAAATGGAAATATACCTTCAGAACACAAACAGGAAGGCATTAAACTGAAATACAGACTTCAAAAGCTCGTTTGAGCTAGAAACAACAATGAAAAAACCTAATGTAATAAATACCCAATGAAACATACAAAGAACAGGGAACAAAACATACATGGTAACTTTCAGGGTGTCGCACTTAACACTTTGATGGAATTGGATTGGATTTTCGTTGCGCTTATACTCAATACCTCACACATGTGTGTTGTGCTGATTTTTACCACACAAAGCTGCTGAACCAACGGCCGGCCAAATGCCGACAGCGCTTGTTGCCCGAGCTGCGTACAACAAGCAAGCTCACGGGGCCAAGGGCGGAGCGTACAGTGAGCCACGGATAAAACCGTACGGGCTCTAGCTCCGCCGACAACAGGTGCTCCAGAGGTCCCAAGCGGCCAGCGTCTTACTAAGGACGTGAAGCTATTAGTGATGCTGCAACATATCAAGACAAATAAATTAGATGATGTGCACACACTATATCACCAACAAATGATTGCGCCGCATTGTGCCTAGACACGCAATCACACGCAATACCGCCGCCTTTCACAATAGGCTCGACACGGCACACGTACACAATTTCTGACTGCCAAATATGGCAAGTACAGATACACAACAATTAATATGAACTGAGTCGCCGCTTAACAATAGACTCGACGCGAAACAGTTCTGACAAATACAAAGGAAAAATCAGCACATGCGCAACACCAAACACTACACTTACAGAATATGCATAATTCTAAACATTGTACACCAATCCAATTCCATCACAAATACGGCATAAATGCCGCTACAAAAATTCCTTACAACAACATAAGACAGAATTCGCGACTAATGACACCCGTTACCATGTTACCTGTCGGCCAAAGCCGATAAAACCGACGCGCGGTCGGGCGGACTCTACGCGCCGCGGCAAAATGGGCCAAGACCTGTCAAAGTTATAAAGCCGTTCATAGAATCCGGTAGAAAAGCGCTCGCAGGCGCTTAAATAGTTTCTCCCTGAGGGGAGAGGGAACAACATGCACCGAGATGTGACGAGTCACAAATCGATCGTGGTACAAAGAGCAAACAGCTTGTTAGGCACTCATAATAAACATTCTTAGAAATCGATAGGTACTAGCCCTATCTAGCAGGCAACAGGCGAACTATATACCTGCATACAAATAAATTTTTATTTTGTTAATAATTTTTTAATTCTAAGGCTATGAGGCCAAACAAGGTGTCTAAAATATCACAAATTTTATGTAAATTTCATATTTTATTAGCCTGCATGGCTAGAACATCTGTGTTGTTTACAATAAATAAAAACCTGTTTTATAATATGAAATTTTTGCATCATAATTTTTTAATTTACCTTTAGACCCAAATAACTCCTCTTAAATGTAAACAATATCAAAAGTACATCACCTCTGAGTCTGTCTATGGCCATAGACTATAAAAATGTACACTTTGAGATGGGTTTTTTCCCATTTTATCATAAAAATATGACATGTACCAGTATAACAGTTAACTTAAATTACAAAACTAACTACAATACAATAAGAGATTCTTCTCGGATGCACAGATGACTTCTCAGATGTCGATGAGAGGATGCATTTTGAAAAAGTTAGTTTTGAAATTTAACACCTAGGACCATCCGGTCAAAGGCATTGCAGTGATAGTTGATGAACTGAGCAACCTCTCCTCAAACCTGTTGTGATCACCTGTTGTGATCAGAATACATATTGAAAATCGGTCAAACAAGACGTGTTATAAAACAAGTTTCATTAAATAGTAATTTACGTGACAAGGGCGCGAAATAGGTGATTTACGCACGAGTCGAGGTTCTCGTCGCAGCGTAGCGAGGATTCCCTAGTGCTGAAATCACCTCTCGCCTCTGTTACGATTACTGTTTTTTAATACACTGCTAGCGAAACACAATGCGTCAAGTAAATAAATATAAATTAAATATCAAATAACCAGAAATACCTTTATTTTACAAAAGTATATGGATTCCAGTCAGTGTCGTAACACTATTGTTTGTAGACAATGAACAAAGACGTCGCACTGTGAAAAAAGTAGCTGTTTCGCACACGGAAAACAGGGGCAAAAAAATGAATTTCGCGGATGACGTGTTGAAAGTCTGTGTAACGGTTTGGTCAAATGCAATTAACTTTTTAGTTTATATTTGTTTAAGGAATGTCGATACTAGAATCTTCCATCGAGTTTGCTTATTCTTCATGCATATGAAATGAGATTTCAATAACACAGACTGATATTGTAATAGTTTTCATATTTCTACGGTGCAGAACGGCTCCCTGCGGTGAGTACTATCTTCAGTTTCTCTATTCGTGCACGGAGTAGAGGATACTCAGCTATGCAACAGATTATACGCATGTGCACAGCGGGTTGCCTACAATGCTCCGTATTGGCAACATCGCCCAACTCACGAGAATATTCCGATGGAAACTCCCTAGACGAATTCATCTACAATGGAAGCGTCATCCTTACAGCTCGAGAGTACCAGTAATTGGGAGGTCACGGGTCCGATGGCTTCAAAAGGGTGGAAAATTCATTTGATGTGTGAGTTTGTGGGGCCTGCCGGTCTAGAAGTCGTAAGCCGACTGCTCTGGCCAGCGGTTTCCGTAGTTTCCCTGATGATTTCCAGGTGAATGCTGGGAAGAACCCTAGAGATCCGTTCACACGCGCGCGATTCTTCCTTACCTATCACCTTCTCGTTCCTATCCTTAGCGCTGCATAATTAACTAATCTCTCATTCTCATATTGTTCATCCCATTGAATCAGAGCGAGGGTCATGGAGCCAGAAAAGGATAGGAGAAATTAAATGTGTCTCGTAATGGGAAAGGTGAGCATAAAGCAATATATGCGGCAAATTTAATACCTCTTTGAGTTATTAATAATAAATAAATATAGATCAATTGACTGTGTACCTATAATCTGCTTGTAAAAATGGTTGTCTTTTTACCCTAAAAATATTTCCTGTAGGTAAAATAAATGTGAAATAAATGTTGTTTGAAAGAAAAACGAACCTTATCTGATACCGATGTTCGAAATATCCACACAATAAAACAATATAGTATATTCGAATATCTTAAGACAGGTGGTCATTAAAACCGAAAATACAGTCATTCCAGCCGTTAGCACGGTCGTGGTAAGGTGGAAGGGGGGGCTGCTTACGTCACATCCAACTGAACGAAGATCGAAGAAAGAGCTCGCTTCCTATTATTTTCGCATTTATGCACAAGATCTTATGGCAGATGTATCATCACTTGGAAAAGAAAATAAGCCAAGTCTTGCTTCTCAGTATGAATATTTTTTGTTTTAATTTATTTTATGTCGCATCTCCAGCTAGGTCATTAGAGACTAAATAAATACAATATTTTACATTAACAATATTGTTTCTACAATAGTGATGGTATAATATAATGATCGATGTCGACACCATTACTCATCCTAACCGCTCCCTCCCACTTTGTTTATCAAATAGTTCGTAAAAATGAGACCTGCGCAATTTTCTTAATCGTGTAATACTCGATCCGAAGAAGAAATTAAAAAAGAAATTGTAGCCAGTTTTGCCAAAACACTTGTTAAATCATTGTCTATATTTCATGCAAAATTATGCTAAAATTGCTCATGGTTAAAAAATTGTGAATAATTTTATTTAAAAATCTGTCTTTAAAGAACAGATTTCATTAAATAACATCGATCTTAAATATTATAGTTGTAGGAAGATGTCGAAAAAACGTCTGAAATTTTCGAAAATTCTGAGATTTTAATGAAAATAAGACCTGGACCATTCTTTAAGGGTTCTTTGCCCCATCTAAAGAAAAAGTTGAAACAAAATGGTTAGAGCCATTGCTAAAAAAATAGAAAATGTCGAAGCTTCATGTGACCAAAAAGCCCTAGAGATCAAAACACCCGTTTCAAACTCGCGGAGTCACGAGTTCATCCAAATCAATCAAAGAATATCAATTTTGTAAAAAAATGTCTAAATGGTTTAGGCGGTACCGTTGATCAAAGTCACAGCGATAGAGAGTCAGACAGACGGATAGACATTTTGTCGTCAATCAGTTTCTGGGTATCAAGGACAATCATGGATTCTCACTCTGTTAGAGGAAGTGATGTACAAGCAATATTTATCCATTTTTTCGAAGCAATGGCCTTAGAATACGAGTTTTTCTGTCAAAAATTCTCCGATTACCGCCGCAACATCACAATAGCTCACTCTTTAGCAAGTATATTCTAGTAAAGTGAGAAAGTAAATCATTTGCAGGCGTGTCCATCATGCTACCGGCTCGCAGCCGCTTGCTCGTTAGCTTGTGTTGGAAAAGCCTGGTCTAGTTGCACTTGTCCATGATGCTGGCGCTGAATTCCTAGAAAGTATTGTGTAAACAGAGAAAGAAACGAGGCCAATTTGTTCGAGTGTAAAGCTAATCCAATTATATCTAGCAAGGGGAAATGAAGTCTAGAAGGCGCTTCACCAGACGCGCGCACATAAACCATTCTTTCACTGCTCTCGGTTGGACATCGAAAGATTGTGCCAAGGACTTCATCGTACTGAAAAAAGATTTTTTCTACAACTGCATAAAAAAGACAACTTCTTTGCATCGCTAGCAGTACGTGAACTTTGTCATTTTTTAATCGCCATTAAAAAAGATCGTTGCCAAGACAACTATCTTGTTACTGTGAAAAAAAGCCTTTTTTGCCCTTTCTTTCTCACCAAAGCGCAATAAACAGAATTTTTGTTATCTAAGATACTCTTAACTAATCATGGCCCTATAAAATACATTTCTATATTGTCCGGAGTACCAGGCTTCTTTTTCCAATACAAGTTTACGAAACTATTTGTATTATATTTTTATGCAGTTGTAGAAAAAATGTTTTCATATTTCGTGTGTAAAGTTTCCGCCCTTTTCATGGTCTCGATTGAGACTTTTTGCCTCGACCTACGGTCTCGGCAAAAAATCTCAATTTCGACCATGAAAAAAACGGAAACTTTACATACTTAATATGAAAATAACTATTTCGTACAATATATTTGCTTTAATTATTCACTTTGCTTAGCTTTATTATTATTATTATTATTATTATTATTATTATTATTATTATTAATAGTATAAGCTGATATTCAGCAGTAGACTTTATCCGCCGTCAATTGCTTGCCGCTGTTTCCTTTTTGTGACTCCGTTGTTTAAGATAATTTGTAGAATCTTTCCCTCTGTCTGTATTAAATTGGTGCTACAACAGGACGTCACGGATACGTTTGTTACGGTTACGTAGTATTATAACATTCCTTGTTGGTGTAATTTTTTGAAAAAGGAAAATGTTTGCATTACAATATCGTTTATGTCAATCGGGAAATATAAGTTTTGGTGAAAATCCTATACGGTTTAGCCGCTACTGTTGTACACAGTAAAACGGGCAGATGGACGGATAGACATTTTGCCATAAACTATTTTTTTTTGTTATGAAATACTCACAAAATGGGGATTTTACTTGAGTTAGAAGGGGTAATGTATTATATTTAGGAGTATGAAATTATAGCCAGATTCTCGGTATATTAGAGCACTTTTTCAGTATCAGGGACACACAACATGCCTTTTTCTGCCAAAAATTCGCAGTTTTTGCTGCAGTATTGCATATATTTCTCTACACTTCTAAGTGAGCAGAGAAAGTAAAACTTTTGTGTTTTCCTTAACTTTTTTATTTATTGCTGGCGTTTAGATATAACTCTTAGGCAAACAAATTACAATATTAAACTTCATAATTTAATAAAAATATTAATTAGTTGGAATATGTAAGTTATTAATTTTGTAAAAGTTTTCAAACACTGTTCAGAATTCAAGATATTCCTTACTTAATGTAACAATCGTACGACGGTAATTGAAAGTTTTAATGTATGATTCCTCACTTTATCTATTCATAAAATCTGGCAACTTTACACCGATGCGAGGCACTCTCTTTTCATTATCCCAGAAGTTTCAAATGTGAGCTGAGTTCTATAAGCCGTAAATTATACTTTAAACGTACATCACAACTTTGATACACGTTAAGAGAACGATAAGACATGTGCCCCGCAACATGACTCAAACTGGGGCTTGCGAGACCCAACTTACTAGAAACTTAGGCGAGGTCGTGGGGTGTTTTTAGTTAAAACCTCGTCGAAGTGGAAGTTTCGTGCACGTAAACGCCTCGCGCCCTCTCTAAGCCCCCAAGTGTCAACGCGAGTGACATTGTCATTGCCGCTTTGCGATGCAATCCGGTGTGGCGTCGACTACTCAAACGTGTGCAGCCGATAGTTATGTGCAGACAAAAGCTTTTCAATAGACATAGGATGTTTACGCACTAAATAGTCGTCTTTTAGACGCTTAAAAAGCATTAAAAAGTCAAGAATGAGGAGAAAAAAGACACTGTCATAAATCAGGTACATAATAAAATGAAAAATTGTTTGTATTTTATCTATATTATTTTGTAAATTTATGCACAAAACAAGTACTTACTACATTTTAATATAAAACTACATTTTCATATTTACAACTCTTCTACATTATATTTTTAGTTGTTTGCAATGCAATATATTGCCTGTAACTTTTCAAGGATCACAATTTTAAATTTGTAACGATTGGGAGACAAAATCAGTTTGAATGCGGAGAAGGATCTCTCAACATCTACTGATGTGACTGGCATATGTTTTAGAAGTCAAACATTTACAACACTGAAACCTTCTGGGAATTTACCTTTATTTCCACTTAAAATTTCGGTGCTCTCGGTGTGCTTTTAATCGACCAAGTTCTCAGAACATGGCTGATATTTATGAATTAGGGAAGTGGAGAAAAATCTGTTGGTATACTTTTAGGAATTGTCTTGTATTTAAAAATACAACGGAATGGAAGGTTTCAAATGAATGGCCGCGTTGGACCATGGACGATATTCTGATATCTTGGCATTGTATATAAAAACAATAAATAAAAGTCAAAAAAGTCTAATAATTCTAAAAAAAATTGATGTAAGAAAGGCATTTATGCTACAAAAAGCAAAAATAAGAATTATAAAACATCAAATGTCATCATTTGTCATGATTCGTGCACAAATATTATCATCCTTTAAAGAACTTCCCTAGACTAAAATTGGCATTTCCCTAAACGTTCGATGTCTACTTATCAACATTTTAATACCAAGCTAATTGAAGTTTATATGAATAAACTGCAAACAACAACCCAGTTTTGGGAAACAAGTGGCGACTTAAAAAAAGTGACAGATTCTGCAGAAGAAAATTCGTATTATATTACGTAAATATGTTAAATGGAGACTGAAATAATGTATCACAATGTTACATTAATATTTTGAACTGCTTCTTAAAGCATGATGCTACGTTTTAGTACGTAGTAGGCTACGTAGTAGGATCGAATAGTTTACAGTCAAGAAGTGATGTATACCAATATACAAGATTTAGTGTATTCTTGGCTTTCCGAGACACGTACCGGGAGAGGTAGCGTCTACTGATATTACTGCAGTGCTTCTAACCGAGAGGTCCTAGGTTCTAGTCTTGACAGTTGCAGGATTTTCGACCCTAACCTGTCAGCTACGTTTAATTCAATCGCTGTCTGGAGGAGAATTCTAGCGGCCTGCGCTCTCATTTATAGATTTCTGTTCATTTATAGATACACGTTTGAGTAGTCATTTGTAGATTTCCGATGAACATCAGGCGAACGCCAGAGCAGTAACGTAACAAATGGGCCACGGACCATCTTTCATTCCTCGTCCTTGTCCTAACCTCACTCATTACTTATAAATTCATTGAACATAGGGATCCAGAATTAAAATGGCACACATTACTTTCCATCTCAGCAGTTTTAGCTTTTTGACTAAATAAAAAAACCGCACTGCACTACCACTGAGCAGGGAGCTTAAAGCTTGACCCGGCTGGGGCGGTTCCTCGCTGGTGGGAGATACCTGGTTGATGGACTCGAGAACGCGGTAACCCTGCCAGAGCGCGCTGTGAGGACAGCAGCGCAGCGGAATCGAAGGGTTGGCGGAGGGGGAGGGGCGGCCGTGTGGCGCAGGGTGTACGAGGGCCCGTGTTCTGGCAGGCCTCGGCGGGGCGCGCCGCCGCCGCCGCCGCCGCCGCCGCCGCTGACCCGGATAACGAGGCTGCTCGCTGTGTTTGCGGAGGGCGTGCGGGGCTGCCCCCTGGGGCCTGCGCTGGCCTCCCTCCACCCTCATCTCCCGTGTCCTCAACTCCTCGGCCCTTTTCGCCGCCCCTTTTCTATTCTTTACGATTTGCTTTGTTGCGTTTGTTTTGATATACATTAATAAGTTTGACTTCTATTATATTTTCCAGTTTCTCTTCCTGAACACAATGTTTCAGTTCCTCATACAGTAACAGAAGAACTTTGGTTTTAAATTCAAGAATTATTTACTAATATATTTCTTGCACTTGATTGTCTCACATTCACTCTCGATTCTTCCTTTACTACATGATCTCCTGTTAGGTAAAGAAATATCTCAAGCTGTGTTAATGTAATATGTTCGTTCTGGCGTTTTCCTGATCCATCTCCTTTATGTTTTTTTTTAAATTATTCTCTGTTTACTTTTTATGGCAATTGCAATTCCATTTTCCATTATTTTTTTTATTTAGAGTTCTAGCTGCGAGGTATTTCTGATTTTTTAACTCAGCCTTTGCATTATCATTCATTCTGTTACCGACCAAGATTTCCGTATCATCCTATTTTGTTGTTTCATTTTTTCTGTGTTCCTATTCTACAAATTTTTAATATTTTTATCAACTATATGTACAGCAAAATGTAATATTCTTCAATATTTTCATCACTTCTTTCCTATTAACTAAATATTAATATTTATCTTCATACATTTTTTAAATAAAAGTACTTTGCACATGTAATAAAAATAATTTGTACTTGTAAAAATCACGGCATTTAACTTCTAATATTTTTAATTCAATACATATTTTAGCAAATACAAAGTAATGTTAATCCATAACTGACCTTTCCAATATCCTCTCCCTTCAATATCCAGGCAGGCGGTCTGCCTGAAGCCATTACTCTCTCCTCTCACTTCCCCCCCCCCCTCCGCCGCGCCCAACTTTCACACTCCGCTGATTCCGTGCCCCTCGCCCCCCCCCCGCCCCCCCCGCCCCTCGCCCTTCACCACCCCCACCTCTTTCTATCCACTCGTCTCAGCACCCTTTTGTCTTGTCTACCCAACACCTCACCCTCACCCTACTTCTTTCCTCTCCCTACCAATTATCTACCCATATCTCTCACCCCCCCAAAACTTTCACCATATTTCTTTCCTCTCCCAATTATCTCTTTCTACTTCTCTTCCTTACCTTACCATTACCTACCATCTCTTTCTACCCACACCACTCAACTTTCACTATCCCTTGCCTCTTACCCGTTACCTCTCTGTTTTCGCACGTCTCAACGCCACTTCACACTACCACTTTCCTCTCCATTTTACTTACCTCTCTCCTCTCCCTACTTCTTATCCCTCCTTGCCCAAAACCCTCACTCCCGTAACTCTCTTAAGCTCTACAACCCCAAATCTCTTTGTACCCTTTTCCCCCCCCCTAACCTCTTACCACATCTCCTACCCCAATCTTTCCACACCTTCCCTCCTACATTTATCTCTCTGCGCTCATCACGACAGCCCATTCCCCCACAGGCTGCCCCGCCTCCATGCGGCCGTGCTCTTCGCTTCGGGACAAGCGGCCCGCCGAAGCCGCCCGCGCCGCCCCGCCGCCCCGCCGCCCCGCCGCCCCGCCGCCGCCCGCCGCCCCCCGCCCCCCGCCCCGCCGCCCCCGCCGCCCCGCCGCCCCCGCCGCCCCGCCGCCCCGCCGCCCCCCCGCCGCCCCCTGCCCCGCCGCCCCGCCGCCCCGCCGCCCCCCGCCCCGCCGCCCCCGCCCCCCCAGCCCCCAGCCCCCGCCCCCCCGCCCCGCCCCCCAGCCCACAGCCCCACCGCCCCAGCCCCCCAGCCCACCCCCGCCGCCACCAGCCCCACCCGCCCCCAGCCCCAGCCCCCAGCCCCCAGCCCGCACTGCCTGCCACAGCACCGCCGCCGCCGCCCTCCGCTAAGCGCGCGCCTGCGCTGCTGCTGCAGTTGCAAGAGAAAGTTTACGATTGGAGCGCGCGCTGTACTGCGGTATTTTCTGTGTTTGGCAGTGCCCGTGGTCACGTACACCGTGTAAATACTGGAGTGGAATATATCCCCCTACGGACAAAGGGCGACTGGGCTATATTGCAGACCTACTAGTTTGTGAATAGAGACGAACGTTTTGGTTTCTTGTTTAATGAATAGGGCTTGTTAGGTAATGTAAAACGTCAGGATTTTTCTGTTTTGACAATTTAATGCCGAGACAAGAAAAGGAACAGTACTGCATATCGGTTTATTCATTTCACTATTAATGAGACTTTTATTTAATGTGAACTTTACATGGATATGACATACCTGTTTTAAATTATTATTATTATTATTATTATTATTATTATTATTATTATTATTATTATTATTATTATTATTATTATTATTGAAACTTACTAACGAAAATGGACGAGTCTGTCAGAAATATACGATATAACTAGATAGGCTGATTTTTGCAAGTGATTGCACTACCGAATATTTTTAAAGAAACACTATTGAAGTAATAATGATTATTTTTAAGTTGTCAAGACACATACTCATTAGTAATGCAGAGAATTAGTCATGTATGTACGAATGAATCTAAATATTTGAATATAAATTCATGGTCATTCCATTATACTAGTTTACATTTAATATAACACTGTTCGGCATTTGCATCGCAAATGTGCAATACTCGCATTCACATTCGATTGCTTCAGACGAAGAACTTGATTAAACTCTTTATCTGAATATTCTAATTGTAACGTTTTCTCAACTTTCCCGAGTGATACCATAGTATTTAGTCAATTCGCATTTCATCTCTAGCAAGTTCGAGGGATTTATTTGTAAACGAGGACTTCTTCAATTCGAACTGGGGATCAACTTTCACAGGCAGAGTGAAAGAGACGAACTACTAATGCGATATAGCGCTCTCTTTCGCTCTCTCATCTAACTGGAAGTTGGTAATTAACTGCATTGCCTCAATCCAACCGCATGATGTAGTTCGGATCCAGCTGGCCCGCGTCGCGCGGCCGCCGGCGTTTAGGTCTGCGGCGGAGGGCCAGCGCTGCGCCCCAGTGTTGCAATCGACCGCCCGGCCAGCGCTGCGCCCCAGTGAATTGCAATCGACCGCCCGCCCGCCCAACCCCGCCCGTCAACCCGCCCAACACCGCCCGCCCGCCCGCAGACCGCCCGCCCGCCCGCCCAGACCGCGCCAGATCGCCCGCCCAACCCAAGACCGCCCGCCCGCCCGCCCGCCCAAGCCCCGCCCGCCCGCCCGCCCAAGCCCGCCGCCCGCCGCCAGCCCGCCGCCGCCGCCGCCGCCCGCCCGCCCGCCGCCCAAGCCCGCCCGCCCGCCCAAGCCCGCCCGCCAGCCCGCCCGCCCGCCCGCCCGCCCGCCCGCTCGCCCGCCGCCCCTAGCTCGCCCGCCCGCCCCACTCCCGCCCCACATCCCGCCCACTCTCCCGGTCACCGACCGCCCGCTCTCCCGCCCGAGCCCTCGCCGCCGCCCGTCCGTTCGACCCCCCGTCCGCCCACCCGTCCGCCCGCCACCCAGCCCACTCGCATCCGCCCGCCCGCCCACCCACCCACCCGTCCGCTCACCCTCTCGCCCGCCCATCTACCCACCCACCCACCCGCTCGCTCGCTCGCCCGCTCACTTGCCCGCTTGCCCGCCCTCCCGCCACCGCCCACCCGTTCGCCCGCTCCCTCTCCCTCTCGCCGCTCCACCCCGAACGCCCGGCCCACCCACCCGCTGCCGTCTCTTCCTCCACCAACCGCCCACAACGTCCGTCCCGCCAGCCCACCACCGACCTCTCGCCCGCCTACCCACCCCGCCTTCCCCCTGTCTCACCCGCCTCTTCGCTTAACCGCCCAGCCCTGCTCGCCGCTTCTCCCCGCCCCCAATCCCCCCCCCCCCCCCCCCCCCCCCTTCCCCCCCCCCCCCCCTACCCCTCCCCCCCGCCATGCGACGCAGCCGCGTATCTCCACCGGAAATTCGATTGCTGAGAACGTGTTTGCAAAGTTGCGCGTTCGCCCTTTCAGCCACCTGCTGCTTTTAGGCGTACAGATGGAGGGGAGGCGCCTCGCTTTCTGACTCCGGTTTACTCTCTCCGCTGAGCGGGTTGCGTACACCGAAGATTGTTATCTGTTTCTTCTCGAGAGTTGCTTTCTTCCTTCTGACAAAAGTCCTTTTGAGTAAAATGTGTAGAAATTGTTTCATTAGTACGTTCCCTTATCTAGGCTGCTTCTAATGAGACGCCGCATACGCTTCTTGATGTTTTCGTCGGATGCTGAGATTCCAAGAAACGCGTTACCTTGAGGGTATCTGCTTATTCATTGCTAAGAAGCAGCTCATTAGGGAGTCGCGGCAAGTCTTTCGGGCGGGCCAATGCAGCGTGTGCTGTCGCAAGGCGCGCCTGGCGTCCCCTGACATTCATTAGAGTTCGTATCTCCACACAGCTGCCCGCGCCGTCGGCGCTTCGCCGAAGGCTGCGACATGAGGGCGAGGCAAAAAGCGTGATTGGAGAGCGTGTGCAGGTGACGCGCCCTGCTTTGAATAATCCGAGCGCAGCTGGAAAGTGGGCGGGGGCCAGGCGGAGCCTGCGTACCCTGGGCGTCTACTCCTGCCGCCCACCCGCCGTCGCCCGCTCACCGCCTCAGCCCCGCCCGCTCACCCGCCGCTCACCGCCCGCTCACCCCGCCCGCTCACCCACCGCTCACTCACCCCTACCCGCCCTCACCCGCCCGCTCATCACGCTCACCCTGACGCCCGCTCACCCGCCCGCTCACCACGCACGCTCACCCTCCCCGCTCACCCCGCCCGCTCACCCCGCCCGCTCACCCCGCCCGCTCACCCCGCCCGCTCACCCCGCCCGCTCACCCCCCGCCGCTCACCCGCCGCTCACCCGCCCGCTCACCCCGCCCGCTCACCCCGCCCCTCACCACGCCCCTCACTCGCACCCCGACCCGGCTCACCCCGCCCGCTCACCCCCCCGCTCACCCGCCCGCTCACCCCACCCCGCTCACTCCCGCCCGCTCACCCCCACGGTCCGCCACGTCACCCGCCACCCCCGTCTCGTCCCGCCCGTCCCGCCCGCCCCGCTCGCCCGCCCGCTTCGCCCGCCCGCCCTTGTCCGTCCTTCCCCGCCACACACCACCCTGTCCCGCCATGTCCCGCTCCCCTCCCAGCAAAGGGATGCATTGCGATGGTGGTGGTGGCACTTGATGCGGCGGGAGTAACGGCGCGGAGGAGTAGAATTGTAGAACGACAGAGAAGGAAGGAGTGGAGTCGCTGCTTCGTACTTTTTCGAATCACCGCTTAAAACGATTTCTTTGTGCTATCGTCAGGTGGGGGGGAGGGAGAATAATCAATCGTAACCTATGTGTAAAGAATTCAGGTTGAGAACACATGGTCCATGAGAGAAAGTAGAAACGAAAAGAAGTCGATAGCTTTGCACCGATGTATGTATCGACACGCATACATACAAGGCTCTCTTTGAACTATCAGTGCGAGTATCTGCGAACAGAAAAGGAAACGGGAACGTAGACAGGGAAAATTAGAACCATGAATCCACTACAACATGAACCATGGGCTCTAACTGTAAATGACACACTTATAAGTATCGAATTTGAATTTAGGTCATATCAATATAATTAAATATTAATTTGTATACTTTGAGAAATGATTGGTAGACTGTGTCATGAAATGGAGTAAAGTAAATCATTAGAATGAACGTGCGTAAACTGTAAACAAAAGATTTCTGACAAAATTGCGTGCTGAGAAAAAGAGAGACGTGAAGATAAGGGTCGCATCGGAGATTGATGCGGCATGAGGCGAAAGAAAGTGGAATATCGCGAGGGATCATGCACGAAGCCCCAAGCGCAACCTGTAGGCAGCGCAAATGAAAGGGTGGTGTGGGTGAAAAGATTCGCTTTCGAAGCAGGGAGGAGACGGGAGCAGACGCGATGGTGAGGGGACAGAAGGCGACAGGCTGTTTAGTTATTCTGAGAGGAGGCGGGCGCAGAAGTTAGATCTACATACGTGGTAGTATAGTGTAAGTAAGGAGTGAGGATAAGACAAGGAAGAGGGAGGAGAGATCGCGGGCAGTCCGTGATCCGTTTGTTAGGGTACTGCTCCAGCATTCCCCTGGTGTTGATCGGAGGAACCATGGGAAACTACCGATCAGAGTAGCGTCCGCTAGAATTCTCCTCCAGACAGTGACTGAATTTGACCTAGTTATGTAGCTAACGTCTACCTGCCACAGTCTGAGTGTGAACAGGGTAATGGGTGGAAACATGAGCAGGGAAATAGGAAGTTGAGGGAATAGGGTAGGAGTGGAAACGAGCTGGTAGACCAGAATGAATGAAACAGTGGAAGGAGCAAGAGAACAGGCGGGGAGATTGGAAGGAGAGGGGACAGGGGCTGGGAGAGCGGGAGGTGCGGGGGCAGGGAAGGGGCGCCATCAAGGGCGAGGAAAATCCAAATTTGAGAGAACGGGGCAGGGGCGGGGACAGGAGCTGAGAGAGGGGAAGTGCGGGGAGGGGCACGGGGGCGAGGCGGATACGCGCTTGACGCGACCGCGGGGCTGAGGGGAGGGGGAGGGAAGCAGCTGGGGTTAGCGGCGCGCGCCTGGCGCGGAAGTGGTTGCGTCATTAGGGAGCGCTTCTTGGAAGCGAGCGGCGCTTCATTTCGATTTCGGGGGAGATCACGGAAGCCGCAACATGTACTCCGCCATCACAATGGTTTCGCCGTGAAAAAATGAGAAAACTCTTTGGTGTATTTCTTTTGTGTTTCAATATCAGGAGATACAATATTGTCCTCCGTCTTTATGAATGTTTTTAAAAGATACCATTGACGCAATATAAGAAGTTTCCAAATATCTTTCGTATCGCTTGTTGTTTGACAGAGCTGTATAGTACTGTGCTGTGGTATTCACATGAATGTTCTATTCTAACATCGGGCAGCATTAAGTAAAAAATAAGCACACATTGGAACACGATAGAAAAGATGCGATAATGTTAGTTTTAAGCTATTGGGCACAAATATACAGTTATACAAAACACTTAGTCACTAATGCTAGTAAGTTAGAGAATTAAAACCGTTTTAACTACCAATGATTGCTCTTACAGCATCTCAAAGTGAAATTGTACTTTTTATTATGAGTTATTACTGCTGAAATATCTTTAAATCACATTCGCGATCATATTTCAGTCCTCTTTTTCTTAACCGCTACTTCGGTGTTCCGGCGCCTAAACGTCTTTTCCAGTCTTCTCTGTTCTTCCAGGAATCAGGGGGTAATTTCCACTTCTCGATTACCTTTCTGATCTGGTCGTTCCACACTGGTCTTGGTCTTCCTAATTTTCTCCTTTCACTTGGTTGCCATTCTAATGATCATTTAGAAGTCTTTTCTCATCTATTCGCTGTACATGTCCAAGCCCAGTGAGTTATTTATTTTCAATTTCCTCGACATTATCATGTTAATCCGTTCATTACTAATTCTTTCCATTCTAGATATTGCTGCCGCTCTTCTGAGAGAATCCATTTCCAGGGCTCTCAATTTTCTTTTCTGTTGTTCTAAAAGTTGCCATATTTCTGCTCCATACAATGTAACACTTTCAATAATACATTTATGTATTCTAATTTTAGTTTTCTTGCTTATATTCGGATCCCAGATCACTGGATTTAGGGCTCCTAAAATTGTTCTTCCTTTTTAATGGATTTAACATTACCTTCCGTAAAAACACTGTTTCCCTAATGTCGGCCGAGATCGCTAAGGCAGTAGTGTCGTAGTGATCTCGAACCGAAGGGTCGCGAGTTCGAGTTCCGCGTCGGGCATGGTTGTATATGTGTTTTCGGTCTTTCACCCCTTATCATCACCATATCGTTTCACCCTCATAGTTACCATACCGTTAACAGCAATAGTGGTCGCTAATGACCTAAGATGTTGATGCGACCTAAAATAACCAATTACTAAAAAAACTGTTTCCCTGATGTTGTTCCCAAGTACTTTATATCCTCTTCTTTTATTATTTCTCCGGTTTCCATAGTCAATACGTCATGGTATTGCCTAGTGTCCAGTATACTGTTTTTTCTAGGTTAACGCTTCGTTCTCATTTCTCATACTCTTCTTTTATCTTCCTACTCATATATTCAATAGATTCCTGTTCTTGCACCACCAGCACCTGATCATCAGCGAATTGTAGGATATAGAGTGTTGTGTTATCAAGTTGTATTCGCATCTCAGCACATTTGGTATAGTAGTCGTAGCCGTAGCCCTTTAGATATAGGAAATGATTGGATCATCTATTTTTCAACTTCCACTTTTCCCTTTTGATCTATGCAATTCCTTCACGGCATTCATTAAGTCCTCTTTTTCCCTACATGAAAATTTCCATTCACATGAAAGTAGAAATTCCTTTCTATTATTCTCTATTTAAAAAAGATAAAATGCGTTTTAAATGTCATTGAAAGCAAAATTCGCGGTCCATTACACACAAACAAATGTATTCAACTCGTCATTCGTTAAACACATTCACAAACATTGAGACAAAGAGCGATAAATGCATTTTGGTTTGATGATTTCATAAATAAATCACTGAGCTTTGTTGAGGTAAATATAAAGTATGTGGTCAATTAAAATATTCTAAAACAATGAATTTTCTTATTCAGATAAATAATTTCTCTTCAATTAATGTTTTACCAAAGTCGAAATCTTTTATGTAAACTTCGCCTAAAGAACTTAAACCACAAAACCATTAAAAATACCAGCCACAATGATTAAAATGATCATTTAACAGAATACCTTCATGTGTATATAAGCACGATAATCTTTTCAATATCGCGTCTCGGAATTATCATCATAAACGAGTTCAGGCTTTGAAGACGATTTCACTAAATTTTCAATCCCTCGGTTTGAAAATTGGAAGTCAATAAACTCCATACTACGACGTTTTCTTTTTACTTTCTCTCTAAGGTTAAGGGGAGAAAGTTATGTTAGGAGAGAAAGTTATGTAATGCTGCGCGCAAAAACGGCGAAGTTTCGGCAGAAAAACTCTTATTATAGGTCCCTGGTAAAGAAAAATTGAATAAATCCAGTTGCTAAATTTAGAAAAAACTCTTGGTATAGCCAGAAGCCATGTTTTGTGGGTCCTTGATATCAAAAAATCGAATGACGGCAATAGGTCTGTCTGTCCGTCCATCTATCCGTCTGTGAACAACGTTAGCGGATAAAACGTTCAGCTGATTTGATTTAAAATTGATATTTCCCATTCAATCTGGCTGATGTCGCGGCTCCTTGAATTCGAAACTGCTATTTTAATTTAGGGAGTACTTTACATGAAGTTTCTGAGACATTTTCGAAATTAAAAAAATGGTTCCATCGCTTTTGATGAAATTTTGTTGTTAAATGGTGTGACGAGCATTTAAAAGAATGGTGCAGGTCTCATGTTCGCTGAAAACCCTGATTTTTCGAAAATTGTAGCAGTTGACAAATTTTTCGGAGGCTTCCTAGAAATAAAATATTATAGATAGATTTTTTCCTTAATGAAATCAGTTCCTTAAAAATAGATTTTGAAACAAGATTGTGTACAATTTTTCAAAAATTTGAATACTTTTCGCGTAATTTTGCGTGAAAATGTGGGAGAGGTAGTACGTGCTGTTTTATAACTACTAGTAGTTGAAAACTGTTGAATATACAATCTAATTTGCACCGTATAATGTTGGGCGGATCAGAACATGGCGTCGGCCTGCTTTCCACCTCCGCGAGACGCCCTAGGCCTTGCAGCCTCCGGCGAAAGTCGTACGCCGCGCTAGCAGCAGGCAAGCCCGTTGATAACGCTCCCATCACGACTTCCAGTTTGACTTTCAGATTAATTAGGGCTTCTAATGGATCTTTAATCTGAAGAAGTCCTCCCACGACTCAGTCTGCAGCTGCCGACGTGAAGGGGCGGGGCGAGGGGGCGAGCAGGGGGATATCCGGCCCGTTCGAGATAATTGAGCGGAGACGAGCCCGCTTTCAGGCAGACTGCCGGCCGCCGCGCCGTGGCGCTCCACTTTCAAGTTCACATGCCACGCCCCAAGTTCCTCCCCGATTCACGATTTCTCCGAACGTGATGTGTGAAATAGGAGTTAATTTATGGATATTCGACGATAAATTGAGTAAAAGAAAACATTTCAAAAATAGAAAGGTTTCTAACCTTTTATTGCATGTTTTTTATTTGAAATAATTATTTTTCATTACATTTATTTATTCTAATTAAAAGAGAAAAATAATTAAAAAAATCAGATGTAAATATTGCTTGAGAAAAACTCAAAATTAAATTGTGTTACCCCCAACTAAATATGCTATATTTCACGATTAAAAAAAAGTATTTATTTTTCAAATTATTTATGTGATAAATAAGTATCAAGAAAGTTAATAAAATAAGCATCATTTGTATTTTAGTTTGATTATTTTAAAAAAACATTTAGTTTCTGATATACAGAAACAGAGTGTGTTACTAGGAAGATCCGATTCACGACGCCACAACATTACTATCACTTCATCTCGTTATCTTATCGCGTTTACCGCCTACCAATGCATGCGGTGATATTAACGCATGATGTAATATATTATGAGTAATATGAAATTATTCATAATTAAATCGTTGGAATGCGTTTATGACCTGAAAAACATTATGTTACAGCTAAGTTACACTATACAATAATGGGCTAATGAGCGCATATAGTCTTTCCAAAAAGTTCACAATGTCAATAATGAAAATGTTCTTGTTTGCGATCGGCTTTTGTTTCTACTACTGTATGGTAATTTTCTCCAAAAGAGACCTTTGTGAATGGTTAATTAAATATCACTAATTAAATGCGGTAATATCTTTGTAATTATTTGATGCTTTCTGCCAATATTTGTCATGAGGAAATATAATTTTATGAGCTCGTGTTGCATATGTCAATATCGTATCCAGAACAAGTACATTGCGTTTTATTCATTGTAATCGTTTATATTTTCTGTCTCACATCTTTTTTACGTTATTAAAACTTCTAGTTTGAAAGAAGATGTGCGTCATATTTCAGGCAACAATAATTCTCCGTGTACATGGATTTAATAAAAATACAAGTACTAAATATCAAAACATCAACATATCAATGCATGTTAAAACTAGATATGTGGTTGTCGCTGAAACAATGACATACATTCACCTGCATCAACAATGCACCATGTGCAGTTCTGCATTTTAGTGAAACAAAGAAATGATAATATAATTGGGCTAATTATTACTTATGATTAGAGTAATGTATATTTCATGCCCCTCCAAACCAATGTTGTCCAGGTATCGATAAAATTTCATATGTTTTCATGGGATATGTTATAAAAGAGTTTAGAAGAGTATAATACAATCAAGGATTACTGAAAGAATGCGTTTACTTCGTACTTAACTAGGCAATTTTTTTAGAATCATGATTTTTCAGAAGAAACTGAGAACATTACAAAACTATGAGATACTTATAATATTTAACCTCATTTACCTGAAAGTATCTGGTGTAACGTACCGATTTGAAATTACGAGTATAGTGATGTATTAAAATGAAATATTACGAGGGATATTCGATATCGATTACTAATATAGATATCTGTTAAAAAGCGAATACCTTCAGTAGCATATGCATTTCGCATGTCATCGCATGTTTAGTTTGCATTGGCTTTTACAAGAATGCCATTTGGCCCTCCTGAAAGGAAACAAAACTCAAAAGAATATCGAAGGATGAACCTAAATTCACCGATCGTCCCGCGAAACGAACGCCGACGTGCTGTCGATTCACACCCACAGCACAAAATGCGACATCGCCGTGATAGAGTGTTTCTATATGTGTCGACGCAAATGCGACAGATGACATGGGCCGCGCGAATGCGTTACTTTGATATTTCCGAGCGCTCCCCATGTAATATGTATCAGGGCCGCCGGCCGCCCCGCTGCCGACCCGCATGTCGGCCTTGTGGCCTCTTCCAATCCCCGGCCCGGAACCCCGCCCCTGGAAATTCATCTCGTAGCCCAGGCGCCGCCCGTTGTGCTTTCTGAGCACGCCCTGTCCCATATTGGCTGCAGCCGCGATCTCTCGGAGAGCCCATAAAAATCGGCTCTCGCTGCCACGCGCCGCTCGTCCGAGGATATTTTATGTAACCAACATGTGACTTTTACATGTTATTGGCCAATCAACATGCACGTTAGTTTGGCTTTGCGTCTATGAGAATCATGTCTTTGCGGGAGAATGCTTTTCTGAGTAAGCTATATTAATAAAAATAAAAGGTTTTAATTCAATTCTGTTATATTTTAGAGTAAAACAGAAAAAATATCTACATTATTAAATTTTCGTGTGTATGCAATATATTAAGTTTATTAATCAGTCGTAAAGGAAACGTGGAAATAAACAATAAATAAATATCATTTTGCGAACCCGAAATATTAGATAAACTAAAATAATAATAATAATAATAATAATAATAATAATAATAATTACTATTATTATTATTATTATTATTATTAAATATTTTGTATTGTGAAAGGATAAATGTGAGTTACATTCTCTTTTAATTTCTTTCATTGCGCTCTGTAGGTAGACAAAACTAATGCTGTCAAAGGAGTATACACGAACCATAAATATGTATCTTTGTCATTTCTGTTTGTTTTAAAGAACAGCATTGCTAGTTTCATCGAATATTACATTTTTTCTTTTATTCATCAGGAAATTCAAAAAAGGCATATCTTGTGATTTGGTATATCGTTTTAAGATTTAACAAATCTTATAAGACTATTAGATTTCTACAGCTGTTTAGCACCACTTCGTATCAAAGAGACATTTGTTAGTAGATGTAACAAGTATCATGTTTTCCACACGACCACAGATCATTTTACTTGTTATGCCATCAGATATTTAATATCCAAGCAAATTTACCTCTGGGCGCAGTCACACAATATCCTCGTGGTCTGCTCATATTTCAACATTTCCAATCGAGAATACTGGAGTTCAGTTATCGACGATTTGTTTGTAGTAGACCACAATCATAAAACCCATTGTTTCAAAGAAAGTGTTGTACAAATAATGATCGATTGTGTGAAAGTACTGCAACTGAAACTGTGCCGAAAATTCCTTTTATGTTTACTACGTATTTACACATACAATGCCAATGAATTTTTACCAACTCTCAGCTATCATTTTCCAACTAAATGTTACTATTATTTAATTCAGAGACAAATAACTGCTAATAATTCAAAGAGACATATCCTCGTTCAAATATACTTCACCATTTATTAAATAGTTTCATGATAAAAATGCATGTCAGTAGATACGAGAAAACAAATAAATTAACCCTTATACTCAAGATTAAATTCAATGGAGAGAAATAAGTGTTTATACCCACCCTAAGACGTACTTAAAAACAAAGTGCTAAAGTTTGAGTCAATAAAGATTTTCTTGACTTCTCAATAAAGCAACCATTAAAAAAATATAAGTTATGTTAAGTGTTTAGTTTGGCTTGATCATATTCAGTTTGTTGGGACGCGTCAGGTTCTGCAATGTAATTTTTGGCCATGAATACTCAACTCTCCTTTGCAACTAAATAATTTTTGTCCTCTGCTGCTTTTTAACAAGCTGCTTTGCGCCGTATTTAACGGTTGCGTAATTGTTAACTAACTCTGCGAAGAGTATAAATATTCATTGAATCCGTAAAATATACGTTATGTGAAACGCATGTGAGGCTCTTGATTCCCAGTTGTAAGCTTTTCAGAATTGGGTTTAGAGCGCATCGAACAGGCAATATTTGAAAAAACAAATTTGCTTCCAAAGTAACAACTGTGGAAGAGGCACTATGTTCTAAAATAGCACTATTTATTTACATTAGCTTTGATTGATTGATGATTTTGTGCACGTCAACTGCTAAGGACATTTGTCCCGTAAGTGTGGTGCATACACTTTTATCGCAGGCAGTGGCGGTGATCATACCCCGGCTGGCGAGATTCGGCACTGACCTATGTTGGTTTGCGGTGATTTTCCCCAACTAGGACTCTCCCACCAGCGGAGCACCGCCCCAGTCGGGACAAGCTCCAAGCTCCCGACATATGTGGTAGTATAGTGCACGTGAGTGTGTGTGTGTGTGTGTGTGTATACGTAAGGGAGAGGAAAGGACAAGGAATAGGAAGGAATGATCGCGCGCGGTTTGTCTCCCGTTTGTTAGGGTGCTGCACCGGCATTCATCTGGTTTTGATCGGAGTAACTACGGAAAACTACCGATGAGAAAATCCGGCCTCCAGAATTCTTCTCCAGACAGTGACTCAATTCGACCTAGCTGGAAAGCTAGTATCGACAATCCTGCCACCGTCGGGACTTGAACCCTTGGATCTCCCAAATAATGCAGTGACATCAGTTTATGCCCTGAGCCACTTTTACCCTTTATACTTGCTTTCAATAATAAGCTATAATTCTCTATTGAGTACATGTTTCTTTTTTATTACATAATTTTATTTCACTGTTAAACAGCGCTTTACAAAAGCGTTACAGGATACGCACTACCTAAATTGGCATTAACACTACTCAAACTGAAGGAACTTCTTGTGGAGTCCTGGTTTTGAAACGAACATAAAGTGGTAATAAAGAACTCTTATCATGAGTTATAAATCCTCAATTTGGTTTGGAAAGAAAATGAGTTCTTATGAGGATTCGAATGTATCCTTCGGAAATATAATTTGAAAAACGCAGTCTGTGTTTTATGGGATTTATGAAATATATGTAACTTAACAACAGCCAGGTATCATGTACGACTCTTTGGTGTTAGAAATTTTTTGATGGGGTGTAGGGATACAGTTTATTCAAATATTTTGTGGTAGCTCATTCTTCGTAAATTAAGATTTTCTTTTTTAATATCCAATTCATGAAATAGGGACTATTTTTCAGCACGTAGAATACAAGATTAATATATTAGAGATACGAGTTACTCGAAAAACATTTGCTCCATTTGCAGTAAATTCGTAGAATTTTTTGTAGTAATTGGATTTCTCTGCCATAGTTTTTTTACATTAAACTTATCTGAAATTAAATTATCTTAAAAGTGGACATCGAATGACTGTAATTGTATGTGCCATCCAGCTACACTGTGGAATGTAAAACAGAGAATTAATAAAAGCAACCAATGTATTAGTACATACAATGTTCTCGTCAACACGCACTATGACATTACGGACCCATTAATATGGTCAACTTAACAGAAAATAAGTCCAAACTGACTCCTCTTCTGTCTAAAAGTGCAGTCACCGATACATTATCTTAATTATTCGAGATAACTTAAGATTTCCGCAACAGCTGGCTTTCCGGTGAAGGAGAGGTAAGGGTTCCCCGTCCGTGGCCACGTCACGTGCTCAATGGCGGCCACGAGCGCAGCGCTTGGCGGAGGCGCGCCGAGTTTCTACGGGGGAAAGGTATTGGAGAGGCTTGGAGCGCTGCCGCCAACTGACGCCTGCAGTGGGGAATTATGACCGCGGATCACCTGCAGTGGGCATGGTTTCTGGAGACTTTTAAACGGCCACCCTGATCCTGAGTTTTACGGTGGCACTCTCGTCGTTAGCTTGAAGGTGGAGGCAGTGAGTAGGCGATGCTAAGCTCCGTGTTGCCGGGTTCGCCCGGTTACCCACCAGTTGGATCCCTGGCGCGTCGTCCTTTGAGTGGCATTGGACAAAGGACTTCTTTGGAATGATCCAGACCCCACAAAAGTCCAGTCGGGGATCATGAATCTCCCTGCGAGGTTGCCTCGGTTCCGGCGGTACTCACGTTGATAGCTGTATGGTGGAGGCAGGGAGGAGTCGGATTCGGGGCCCCGAGTCCCCTGTGCTTCGACCCGGGGGTACCCACTTGTGCACTTGGCTTGATCGTGGCAGTGTCCCGATACTTTGAGGAGAGACACAGAGGGGGGACTTGTCCCGGCGCATTGTTTCGACTCCGGTACTGGCCTGGAAAGCCAGAAGCTCTGAGCTGGCACAGCGACCCGACAGAGGCATTGTATGGGGAGGTTTCCGAGAGGGATAACTGCGTCCCGGCGGGATCCGGATATCAATAGCCCTAAGAGTGCGTGTCGACCGCGGGGAGTGAGAATAAAAGCAAAAAGCTTTGGTGTCCACTCCAGGGATTTATCCTCCCGGTAAAAGGTAAAGATGTGTGGGGTATTAGCCCACACAGGGTTCCTACTGCCGCCAACTGACGATCGAATTCATGCGCACGGAGAGAGGCAAAACGACTGCAAAGCCACAAAGCGATCCTCACTTTCCTTAAGAAAGCATTTCAAAAGACAACAAATTCAGAAATCCATACATAAATATGAAAAAACAATCTATGATATTTGTTTCGTCGTTAGGTTTTTATACAATTCTATTAAATTATTTCTCGCTTTTTTGCCCTCCTTCTACAGTAGTATGTGGGAGTGTCTTAATTGGTCAATTGGTATTATGTAATATTATTTTTATATGATGATTATTGTACGTTTTGTAAAATATTGTATTATAATACCCAACAACACCAATATTGAAATACCAATAGCCGCGATGAATGTAAAATAAAATCCGAAATGTTAGTGTAAAGAGATATTTTATAACATAATTGCAATTGACTTATTGACAAGGTGCTCCTACATACTTACTTTTTCATTTCATGGAGAAAATATCTTAACTCATTAACGTCGAATGTTCTAAATTGATTTGATTTCTTACGTTCTTCCTATGCAGAAAGTTATAGAAAGCATTCTAAACGAACCTTACAGCCGTGTTTTAATAGTTATGAAAGCTAGATATTTACTTAGCTGATGTCTTCTACGCATTCTACGAAACATTGCACAAAATGAAAAAAATTACGGCTTGAAATTAAATTTATTATTCATCTTTTTCGTAAAGCTTTTAATTAGCTTCCTGAAGGGGTGCTGTTCCATTTCTATGGATTGTCCATATGTTAAGCGTATTTCCACTTACAGTCACTTAACCGTGAATTTCATGTGTGTATAAACGAATGAGTACTGTATATAATACAGTATATACATACAGGTATAAAACACTCATCGTATAAAGAAATAGAAGATGAAATACAAATATTTCCTTGTTTTATAGTCTCATAAAAAACTATCTCGTTTATAATCTCTACAAAGTTACGTGTTTTCGGCAAAATGTGGAAACTATCGATTTTTCTCTTTTACGTGCGTCACTTGGGCTCTTTGGAACAAGTGTGTGGCGTGCGGCGCAACGACCAGAGCGACGTTGAAAGATTTATCGCCACGAAATGTCTCCCGCGGTTCCGGACGCTGCTGTACCCGGCGCACGGCGATGGCGACGGCGATTGAGTCTGCTCAGTGGGCGACGGGGGCGGTCGCAGTGGAAACGGAGCGCTGGAACATGTAGAGTTCGTGCACGGTCGAGAAGGCGAAAAAAGTCTTGAAATGTTGAAGACAATAGCCTCGTAGGTTGATTGCTTGTCTGATGAGACCGTATGTTTGAAACGCCTAACCGGTAGCGGTAGCTCAGTGCATCAACGGATGTCACTGCAGTGCTTCTGTCCGGGAGGTCCTAGGTTCGAGTCCTGATGGCGGCAGGATTTTCGACACTAGCTTTTCCGCTAGGTCGAATTCAGTCGCTGTCTGGAGGAGAATTCTAGCGGCCGGCTGCTCTGATCGGTAGTTTTCCGTGGTTTCTCCGATCAACGCCAGGCGAATGCCGGAGCAGTACCCTACCAAACGGGCCACGGACCGCGCGCGATCTGTCCTTCCTCTTCCTTGTCCTATCTTCTCCCCTTACACACACACTTACACTAACATGCACCACACTATCACATATTCCGGGAGACCGGTCGGGAGCTTAGAGCTCTCCGACTGGGGCGGTGCCCCGCTGGTGGGAGAGTCCTGGTTGGGGGGGAAACCCCACTAGCCGACGTAGGTCGGTGCCGGACCTCGCCATCCAGCGGGGGAAGATCACCGCCATCTCCCGAGAAAAAAACATGCACTACACTAACGGGACTAATGACCGAAGCAGTTGACGGGCCCGGAAACACGAAAAAATCAATCAATGAATTGAAACGCCTAGAAGAGTGTTGTTTTAGTACTTTCTCATTGTCTTTTACCTGTCCAGGAGTGAATTACAGCACTATAAGGCTGGACTGACGTAACCCCAAAAAATTCCTCAGATGTGGAGGAATAAGTTCACTTGGAGTTATAAGCACTTCGACCTTACGGTCTCATCAGAGAGGCAATCCGCCTACAACGCTATTGTCTTGAACATTGTTTCACGTGGAATCATCCTAGTCTGGCCTAGTTCTAGCTGGCACTCAATATTAACTGTGGATTTTGTACATTAGTAGAGTTGCGACGGCGGTGCATCGAGGAAGAGACTTCCAGTGCAAGATTACCACTTAACGGCATCTAGCCGTGAAGCAGTTCTTGTCGGTCTTCAAATGTTACCTCTTCTGCGGCTGGTGTCACAATAAACTCGGCTGTCTGAATGCTGCCGTGTCAATATCGTCTTAGCTGCCGACACTGCCGCGGCACCATCCGAACAACCGAGTTGATAGTCTTGGCAGAAGTACTGGAAGTCGTTATCCAGAACATCGGATTTCCACTGTGAGTGTATCAAATTAAAACCTTGATTATTATATACACGATAAACTCCATTATATCTGAAGATAAATCTTGCATCTCATTCGTTTAATATTACTTAAAAGTCGAAACTGTTATACAAAGCGTACGTACAAGGACATGTACCAGTTGAAATACGCATTGCGTTTGTTACGCAAGTGAGATATACGATGACTATGTACTCTACAGGATATATTGAGAAAATATGCAGAGAGCCATGTAAAGGGAATGGGACGTCTGGAGTAGTTTTCGTAAGCAAATCTTGGGACTAAGTGGTGGTGGCGGTGGTGGTGGTGGGGAGCTCGGAACTATGTCGAGCTGTAATGTGCATGTGCCTCTTCCGAGGTCATATCGAAGCGCACTTGAGTCGTGTCGGTGGCCATTGTTTGGATAAGGCAGAACTGAATGCAAACAACATTACAGTAAACTTGCCAGAGTTACATTTTAGGAGAAAGACAGAGTGAACTGGAAAAATAATGATTTCAGTGTAACTCTTTATTATTCAATTATTCTTTAATTACTCGTTCTTATTATGAATAATCAAGTCAAACACTGAAATCATTATTGGTTTGCAGTACCTGTATATCCTAAACCTAAAACGTACCGCCTTTTGTCTACTCCTAGGACAATGTTTGTGACCCCTTGTCCAGCCTCACCCCTCGGAGCGTGAAATACTGGCCACTCAGTCAACTGAGTCCGCGCGGGAATGTTAACCTCAAGGATACACGTTCTTTTTTTGATAGCGTATAGTCATTTCTCGGCCTCTTATACCCAGAATTATTGACAAAATCTCTTCCCTAGTCCCCCTTCACTTTCTGTTCTCTCCGTTTGCGCACTTTGTTCAGAAACATTCTATATACGTTCATTCCTTTGACTGCTTCGAGTGAGAATTCACTGGCGAGCGACTTTCACAAAAATTACGCCCCTAGAGAGGATTATTATGAAAATGTATTCATACTTCATCTCAAACTAGTTTGCTATTCAGAGTAAAAATAAATTTTTAAATAAACAAAAAAAATGAGCTACAGAAGGAAGGACGAAAGTAGTACCACAATTGAGAAACATTCGCTCTGAAGGTATATCCTACATACTCTACTGTAGTGGAGCATAAATGTCTGTTTTAGAATGAGAGAAATTTCAATACTACGCATATGGAGGTGTCCGTGGCAGCGGCGGGGACAGTAACGGTGGTGGCGAGGGCGGTGAGGGGGGCGGCGGCGCATATCTCCCGCGCCGATCACCGCCATTAATCAGGCTGCGTGCGGAGGGCGCTGGGCGGGGCGCGTGGTGGGGAGCGAGGCATGACGCGGGGCGAGGCAATGGGCGCGGGGCAGGGCAATGTGTGCGGGGCAGGGCAATGGGCGCGGGGCGGGGCGGGCCGCGGGGTGGGCGGGCGCGGGCGGCGTGGGGCGGCGCGCGGGGCTGGGCGGGCTGGGCGGGGCGCGGGGCGAGGCGCGGGGCTGGGTGCGGGGCGCGGGCCGCGGGCGCGGAGCGGGCGCGGGGCGCTTGGCGCGGGGCGCGGGGCGGGCGGGCGCGGGCGGGGCGGGGCGGGGCTGGCGGGGCGGGGCTGGGCGGGGCGCGGGGCGAGGCGCGGGGCGGGGCGCGGGGCGGGGTGCGGGGAGGGGCGCAGGGCGGGGCGCGGGGCGGCGATGACGTCCGCGGATAAAACGGCGCACCACTTGGCGCTCCGGGCGTTTTCATTTTCGCCGCTGATGAACAGCCGTCCGCTCGATCGCTCCGCGCCGTAAAACGCTCTAAATCTGTAAACGGTTTGATTGACGAGGGGAGGAGGCGTACGACGGCGGATGGGGCAATGAGCGGCAGCTGTGCGATGACCTTCGGTCGCCCCTTCGCGGTTTTTTCTGCGTCCACCTCAGGTCGGGAGCGCTTTGCCTCTGGTGTGTCTGATTTGCCTTGGATTCTTCTGTGCCACTTTCTGGTTTTCTCTCTTCGCCTCGCTTTTGCTACGTCCTCCACATTTCCTTTTCGGCGGATGTTGGACGGATTATACCGTTGTTGACACTCTTTTTCTCAGTTCATTCAAGCGCTCAAAATATCCTTTAAACCTCTTTCACTTGCTTTAAAATTCTGCTTCATTTTCATAACCAACCCTCTCGCAGCATCTCTTCTGTTTTATAACACCCTGGGAATTCTTTGGCCTTTTCGGTTTTTATTTCGTCCTTCAGCGCATCTCTCTCTCTCTCTCTCTCTTTAATTATTTACTTTTCTCTCCATCTCTTTCTCTCTTGTTCATGTACTTAACTACTACTCCAAGAGAACCATCACCACCACTATCACACCTCTCCTCCTGAACCAGCCTCTGAAGCATTCACACTCCAGCACCACTCAAAAAATTCATCATTGACCTCGTGATTCTCCATTTGTTAAAATATTAACACGTCTGGAACATCGCGTGTAAATAAAATTTGTATGTTTGCAGTCACCGATTGATAACCTCTCTCTGCCCCCTTATTTGCTGTTGGTCTCTACGTCTTTTATTATCCTGATCCCTTTCCGTTTCATTTATCGTTCCGCTCTCTCGCTGCCGTGCCACCACGGATGGGATGGAATGATAGCAGGAAACATCCTCTTATGGAAAACGATTGTAAAGTAATTGATTCTGCCTGCCCCCTGTTTACTCTTTGATGCGTGAGCCTTATGTCAATATGTGAAGGAATATTTTGTTTCTGTTTTTGTGCACTCGTGCTTTTCATTTCACTGATGTGAGGAACTTAGGTTCGCTTTATGATCAAAGTAAACTGACGATTAAGCTAATACCTCATCTCACTTTCTAGAGTTATTGAAATCGTTTGTCTTCGTAGTTCTATCGTATTTGCAAACGGACTACTCTATAATGGAATGTTATTAAAGCACATCTCTATGAAATACTACTGACACAAAAAGTGTACTTTTATGAAACCATAATAATGCATAAAAATATTAAGCGAACATTAAAAATTATTTTTATAAACAATTCATTATTAGTCATTTAAATGAAGAAACAAAACTTTCACTTTATGCTTGTTATTAATAATGCGTATTCACTCAAAGTCTCTGCAAAGCGATTTGTTACTCTTACTCGTTTCCATTTGTACCGTTAGGTTATGTACGAACATTTTTCTGTTATTTGCCTTATTAATGTGGCACTCATAATTTTATATGAAAGAAATACGGTTATAATAGTTTAAATTTCAACGTCTCATTTACAAACATGCGTCTCTCTATCACTAGAACACACATAGTTTTATTCATTCACGTGTGTCGAAAATACATTTTCGTCGAATTTATGATGAGGTCAGTTGTGCGGAGTGCTTAAAGTAGAATTTAACAAATGCAACTCATCCACTGTCGGAACTTTCCGTGTGAGCTGTGTGCTGCGACCTCTCCCTTCTCTTTGTTGTTTGTTTTAAACTCAAAATATTTGCACAACCACTTTTCCGTTAACATTGCATGGAACATTTTGTTTTCCTTACACTCCTTTCACGTTTTGAAATACCGAGTTTTCAGAGGAAGATCATTTATATTTCGTCAGCAGTTCAAAGATAATTTTTCGACCGTGAGTTTCTGATCTGCTGCTTTACTTTATGTAAGTCGCATGCAATTACTTTATGTAAGACGAATTAACCTCCAGGAAGGAACATTAAAAACTTATTACATTAATTTGATTAAAAAATAATACTTCATCATTCGAGTAAATATCATAACACTATTTTGCACTACGTTTTGATTAATTTTGTAAGGTTTTAATATTAGTTAAAGATATATTTTTAATTTCTCATTTCTTTGTAGGAAATAATTTACAACCGCGCATTCCTTGACGCCGAGATACTGAGAAGCAGTCTCGTAGCAGCCACCACTCACGTCAGTTCGGTCTTGATCCTGACTTAGAGCAGATGTTCCGAAGAGGAGTAACTACAACGCTGAGAGTTGTAATGCGAACAAAAGTGTACGTGGAAATTCACCTGCGAACACTATTTCACAGCATGTGGAAAGTTACCCATAAATCGTGTTCCCATTTGAAACACGATATTCAGTGACGAACAATACAGATGTATCTAGGAATTTTTTGTCAAGTAGTCAATATACTGATGAACACTGGTTAGTTGTAGTAGAGTTGTGGACTACTGTGAACTGACAAAAAGAGCATTAAGTATAAAGAACTCTAAATTCTCGTATAAGAAGATGACTTTGTTAAACAGTAAATATACAGACTTTCAAACTGCTGTAATGAAAAGTGATTAATATCCTTCTGTATTTGATTACTTACCCACCTAGGATCTTTTGCAACCTTTATCGCCAAGTCGCCCTTATTCTTTGGACCAAATCAGAAAATATCATAATTGTAGGACGCTAGCGCTTATTTACCAGATAAAAAAACTTATGGGAATTTGAAACAAAAACCGTGGCAAAATTAGGACACCCAATCCTATCACTTCAGCCTCCTCTGTATGTAGTACAAGGAAAGTTACATAATTTTGCAAAAATGTGATGTCGATATTTTGACGGAAAAATGTGTATCCGTCATTCAAAACGTTTGTCTGTCGTATGCGCCTGTCCGTCTATCTTTGAACTACACGATCCCTAACACACATGCAGAATTTTCCCCCAATGTAAAATTCTCGTATCGATATGGTCTTTCAAAAGGTCCCAAACCTTTGAAATGATCCTTTAATATTTGGGGTGCTTCCTATAAAGTCTGTGGAATATTTTCAAAACGTTTCCAAAATATCTGTATTGTTTCCTTTAATTTTTTCGCTTGAATAGGGGACATTATACTTACACATACGGTCAAAGATCGATTTCCTTGAACGTGAACACCTCTGAATTTTCGAAAATTTCAGAAGTTCAATCTGTTAAAGTGAAGTCCGTCCTACACCTCTATTGGAGCAAGATATTTTATTCTTAATTCAATCGATTTTTCTATATTGTGACTTTTAATAATGCAAAGTTTTAAAAAATATTAATAGTTTTCATATAATTGTGGATTATATTCTCGACTTTTTCCTTTTTTTGCGAGAGAAGAGCAATGCAATAAATCACATTACTCAGGGCCATGTTTATTTAAAAAATTGGGTTTTCAAAAATTACATATAAGTATTTTTCTTTCTCGCCTCGCACGCCGTTAACATTACTATTAAAGGTGAATGTTATAGTTTGATGCGTATCAAATACTTTTTATGATTTTAATGAAGCTTCCCCAAATTTCAAATGATTTTGAGTATAAATGAGCTCAAAACGGTGCATTATCAGAAACGCTCACACGACATTGTCTCATAAACGGCTCCAAATTTTTCCCCGAATATTTTTATATGAAAAAAAAGTTTTGCTTTCTTTGATATCCAAAATTTCTCATTTCAATTAAGTCAAAATGGAACCGAAGAATGAGAAAATATGAACAAAATTTTACTTTTATAAAACAACCATATCTATAATATAAATTATACTGGAAAGAACACTATCATATTAAATAAGACATCCGAATATAACCTTCTAAGTAAGGAGTGTGAGCATCAAGAATGTTGGTGCTAACCAAAGTTTCGAGTTGTAGTTGCGTGGAAGCTATGACAACTAATGCTGTTGAATATCATCCAGATAAAAGGATTCAGCATTTCTAAACGCATGATTGGCCATTTAGGCAAAAAGGTCAATTTTACTTAACCGTAGTAAATGCTTATTCACTGCCAATATTGAAGAATAAATTTGATTATATAGCTATAATTATAACAATACTATCTCTCAAATTAAAGACACGAAGAAAGAGATTCAGGTTTTTTCATTTATTAATATAAATGTTAGGTCTTCGGAATATGCAATTAATAAAACCTATGACATTACACATATTTCAAGCATACAGCATCATAAATACCAACTATTTATTAATATAAACAGTCTAGCACTTTTTTTTAAATAACCTCAACTTCCTTTTTTTACAGTGATCAAGGTCACCCCTCTCTTATCCGAGTGAGCGCTTCGAATCGAAGTTTATCTGCAGACTCCAGAAAATATCTCGGCGCGGCGCTATAAATGACAGAGACCAACTCCGCGATGTCTGTCTGGCCTTGGAGAGCGCGGCCATTGAAGCAGAAAAATGAAGGATCCGGAGAGACAGAAGCGGTGGCGAGGGTGCAGTAATGACACGTGCTCCATCGGTCGATACGAATGGGCACGGTGAAATATATTTTTATGTGGTGTCAATTCAAAATAGACTTAGACCAATATTCCATAGACTACCTTCCATTGACTAATATTATTTCTTTAAAATAGGAAATTATTCATATTTTACTCACCGGGATCAGTGGCTCAGAGCATCAACTAGCAACTGCAGTACCTGTGACCGGTAAGTCCTAGGTTCGAGTCCCGACGGTGGCAGGATATTTTTAAACTAGCTTCTCAGCTACGTCGAATTCAGTCACTGTCTGGAGGAGAATTCTAGCGGCCGGCTGCTCTGATCGGTAGTTTTCCGTGGTTTCTCCAATAAACACCAGGCGAATGCAGGAGCAGTACCCTAACAAACAGGCCACGGACCGCGCGCGATCTTTCATTCCTCTTCCTTGTCCTATCCTCATCCCTTACACACACACACACACACACACACATACACTAACATGCAATACACTACCACACATGCCGGAAGACCGGTCGGGGACGAAGAACTTGTCCCGGCTGGGGCGGTGCCCCGCTGATGGGAGAGTCTTGGTTAGGGGGAAACCCCGCTTGTCGACGGTAGGTCGGCGCCGGATCTCGCCATCCAGTGAGGGAAGATCACAGCCACCTCCCGATGAAAAATATGCGCTACACTTACGGAAGTAATGACCTCGGTAGTTGACGTGCCCGGAATCACTAATCACACAATCAGTTTTTACTCGAATACAGGTTCAAATGTCTAAATACTACATTAAGCAGCCTTTGAAGCTTTGGAAAGGAGAAAAATATACAATGTAACGTGGAAATCTTAAGTATAAATCAAGATTAACGAGAAATAACTGATATGAAAAGTAGTTAATGATCCAAAATCTGGATGACAGGAATTAATAGGCACGATTGAATAAAGAAATGAAAATTGTAATAAAAAACATAAAAACAGAAGATGAATGGTGAATATAGTAAAGAATCACGTTTCTTTCTTCCGGACACTTATAAATGGCATCTAGTTGGCTCCTAGTATAAATGGCATCTAGTAGCTCTGCAAGTACACGATGAATACAAAGTATACGGCAGCGAGCGCTGCAATGTGAAATCTAATTAGACGGTAATTGTCCGAGGGTTGAATTTTGTCGGGCATTTAGCCAGGGCTTTTTTACATGTCACGAGTTCAGCCTGGCCTCCGTCCTAAGAAAATCCACACACCTCGGCTAGAATTAAAGCCTTGTAGTGGAGGTTCAGAGACCAGTTTGTTAATAACTCACAACCTAGGTTCCGGTGCTTACGATGCATAGAAACTTTTAACCAAACTCTCAAGGCAGGAGAAACCATCAATCAAATGTGTAAATTATAAATATGGAGGAATAGGAGGAGCGTTTCTCAGATGTATGCGAAGGTAATAGACCAAAATAGAAGCACTACAAGCAATTAACAAAATACTAACAGAACACCTAAATCCACCGAAGAATCGAGAGTAAAAGCTTTATTAAAAGAGATGAGAAATGGCTCGTGTTCCGATCCTGAAAATTATGCTACTAGAATTATTAAAATATGTTCCAAGTTCAAACAAGTGCCTTGGAAGTACTTTGGCAGAGTTTGGCAGAAGATAAGATAATCTAAGAGAAAAAAGCAAGTATTAAGCAGGAAATCAACAACTAACTATGTTGTTTATTACCTGCTATGATTACTTTTATAACATAATGGAAGATTGTTAATAATGGCAACAACAATACTGATAAATGACAATGTCCTCCAAGAAAGGTTATCTCCAAAAATTTTTATTTTCAGATGATCAGCAATTTTAGCTAACAAGTAATCTTATGTCACCTTATATCAACTATTTCCTTTTATTTATTTTTTGTTTTGTGGTTTAATTAATATAATAAGTAAAGATTTTTTTAACTTTCTTCTTTGAAATGTATCTGATGTTGGAAACAAATGGTTCCAAAACACTTCTGGTTACTTTCTTACAATTAAATGATATTCAAACTATTTGTGATTAATATATCTTTTATTCTTCTTTACTTCGGATTGCCACAATATCTTAGCAGTCAGAGACGAAATTATAAAGATTGATTGTTTGATTGCTAGTGATTCCGGGCGCATCAACTGCTGAGCTAATTACTCTTGTAAGTATAGTGCATGTTTTTTCCTCGGGAGGTGGTGGTGGTCTTCTCCCACGGATGGCTAGCTGCCCTACAGACGGCTAGCGAGGTTTGCTTCAACGAGATATCTCCCACCAGCGGGGCACTGCCCAAGCCGAGACAAGCTCCCGACCGTTCTCCTGGCATGTGTGGTAGTGTAGTGGATAGTAGTGTAAGTGTGTGTAAATAAGGGGTAAGGAAAGGATGAGAATGAGGAAGGAAAGATCGCGCGCGGTCCATAGCCCGTTTGTTAGGGAACTCCTCCGGCATACTTCTGATGTTGATTGAAAAAAAACATGGAAAAGTACCTATCAGAGCTGCTGGCTGTTAAGATTCTCCTCCAGATAGCGACTGAATTCTAACTACCTGAGAAGCCAGTGTCAAAATTCCTGCTACCGTCGGAACTCGAACCTAGGATCTCAGAGGGTGGCACAGTGATATCAATTGATGCCCTGAGCCACCCTTATTTATTGAGTAACTCGTTTTTGTACAAATATAATTTTCAACAAATATCCTAATATTTAGCAGATCTACAAAACTTAAAGAAATATTATTGCAGAATAATTACCAACAATAATTTTTATTTTTTATAAAATAACAATAGTTTTGGAAGACTGCATTTTTTTACAATATTGCCTTCAGATTTCGGTAAACATAAGGCATATTCCTTATGATGAGACTCCCTATAGTTTTAGGGTCCATTCTACGCTCAGTCACACCTAATTATTGCGGTTAAATGCATTTATTGTAAATTAGTTCAACTGCTCTACAGGATTCGCAATGAAACAAAGGTTACTTGTAGAGGTAATCGTGCATCGGGATCAAGAATAATAAAAAGGAGACCCCTACATTTTCCGCTGCCACAAATGAGAATAAATATTTCAAAATTAGCGAAGCCGGGCGAATGGCGGCGCGACGAGCGGAATATCTGGCGCCGTCTGGCGCGCGGCGAGCGGCGGGCGGGGCAGGAAGTGCGCCCCAGGCGCTGCGTCGATCGGACGCGAATTAGCCCAACTAATGGACCGGAAACTCGTCATGCACGCTTATTAACAGCTTGATCCCGCCCGCCGCGGGTCGCCGCTACCGCAGCGGACGCGCGGAGAGGGCTGTGCGCGGCGAGGGATGGGGAAAAGGACGAGGGCGGGGCGAGGGCGGGGCGAGGGCGGGGCGAGGGCGGGGCGAGGGCGGGGCGAGGGCGGGGCGAGGGCGGGGCGAGGGCGGGGCGAGGGCGGGGCGAGGGCGGGGCGAGGGCGGGGCGAGGGCGGGGCGAGGGCGGGGCGAGGGCGGGGCGAGGGCGGGGCGAGGGCGGGGCGAGGGCGGGGCGAGGGCGGGGCGGGAGCGAGGGCGACGCGGCTCATCGGAAATGGGGCGGGGCGAATGTCGATAGGGCTCGAGACGTTGGGGGTGGGATGTAGCGGTCATCGGAAGCTTACTAACTGCCGCACGATTAAGTAAGAGTGGGAGGGGGGCAAGAACCTACACGAGTTATCTTAGTTCAGAAGGGGGCCATTAAAGAAGCCCCCCACTGAAAATTGTATGGTTATGAGCCGCCTGAAAGGGACTTACTGAAAGGCCGCGCACTATGACCATGGGTGTTTTCACTCTCCCAGGAATGGGTACCAAGCGTTTAGCCATAATCTCAGTTCCTCTTCCGGTGCGCAAGCACGCAGTGAGATCAGCAACTAAATATGCATTACGCGGCATTTGTCCTTCCAAAATATTGATGGATACGCTTCGCCAGCTCGAAGTTACTCGAACGTTCGGGTTGGAATAGGAGACAATTTGGGCCGATCACATACACCAGAGCGGTAACCTCCTCAATTCTCATGAGAGTCTGGCATTACCAAGATGAATCCGATGAGCAACTGGAGCACCTGTGCTTTCACACCTGGGGAAGAGGGTCATGATGTCTCTGACCGTGTGCTCACTGCAGTCACCTTTGTACTAACGATGTATCACGAGGAAACTGGGCTCTTAGGCGGGAGTTCCCAATTTCTGGACAAGACCTTTATATGTAAGACTGAAGTCCCAATCTTGCTCGGAGAGGGGCCAGTAATTGCGGCGGCACAATGGAGCCACTTGTGTTAGGTCACTCTGTGTGTCTGACCTTAATATGTAGGACCGAAGTGCCAATCCCGCTCGGGGAGGGTCAGCAATTCCGACGGGCACAATGGAGCCATTTGTGTTATGTCACTCTGGGTGGCATCGACCAAACGACGCACTTTACTTTTGCGTTTGCAAAGCAACATTCCATTCTTTTATTACGATTTAACTGAAACTACAAGTTTGCTTTAGAATGTTGAAAGAGTTTAGTACCACAACTTATACTATCTACACACGCTCTGTAAAAATGCAAAGGTAGTGTGAAGGAATTTTTTTCGTGATCGCAGATTCTAAGCTTTCTCTCTATAGCGTTGGAGCTCATTGAGTGCACAATGCAGAGTTTTGCAGGTTGCATGATCTGAAGACATAGAGGTTTTGAGCCAATCTTCGTCTTCTTCTTCTTCTTCTTCTTAAAAACAGCCATTTACGTATTCATATTTGTATGAGACAAGAAAATAATTGAGCATGAAAAAAGTGTGAAATAAATTAAAAAAATGTATATTGTTACCACTCCATTGATCCGCTCTAATCTTCAAAGATGTTGAAGTAGACAAAATGTCTCAACTTATACGCAAATGTCCAGTAAATATATTTTTGGATAAAATATTAAAACCTTTAGACGGTCTAGTGAAAAAAGGTGATTTCCATAGATTTCTAGAAAATAAATTAAGAAAGGTTTTCACTTTTGAGTTGTTCTATAATAAATTGACCTTTTAAATTATCAGGCTTCGTGAAAGTGTAGCTATTATCATCTCACATCACAAACAGAAGATCGTTTGAACGGAAGAAGGTAAATTTATATTTCTTAGAACTTACCTCATAGAAACAGCTGTTTCGCAAGAAGCCAGACAAACGGCAATAGGGACTTTAAGATAACGCACTACAGGAAGAAAATCTTTCCACGGTAGTGGAATTGATTCCTGGCGAAAACGAGGTCCAACTTATTGCGTTTTTAAAATCGCTTTATGTAAATGTCGCAGAAAGTCGAAAAGCTTTTTCATGCGAAGCCGTGTAAACGGGAATGGATGCTCGCAGGAAATTGCCGCGAGAGCGCGCGAGATAGCTTGGGAAATGGCTACAATTTTATCCGAAATGTTTGGCAGAGGGCAAGGATAGGAAGAGGGAACTATGGAAGAAGCATAGGCGAGAAACAGAAAAAACTGTTTTCTTTAACTTTTGTAGAATAGTGTTTGTTTAAATATAGTTTTAAATGATTTATCATTGTGCTTCTTATTTTGTGTCGAAAGTCGACTGTGACCTCTCAAAAGTTTTACGTTGTCATCCGAATCTCATATTCTTCATAGTTTTACCAGATTTAACAGCGGAATCATTTCCTTCATCCGAATATAAAAATGACTTATGTATTGCCTCAACTACACTTACTTATAAATGAAGGGATAGATTAAGGATAAAAAGTTAATGTTTCAGAGTAAGTAGCTTATATATGTAGAATGTCTAGCATTGTTAGCTTTCCAATAAAATGATGATTCCCTGATTTATATAGAAAAAACACAAGTATTTGACAAATAAATTACACTAAATATATTTATCAAAACTACTGCATGTCTGTACTGTATGATATCTATTTCATTTGGAATACTATATCAAATTTCTACATTTACTTTCCAAATTATATTTAAAATTTGTAAGGACAAAACTTTGTTTTTGTTCATAACTGTAATTAGGAATAATTAAAAATGAATACAATATTGACTTTGCTCCGATATGGTGACTTCATCTCGAAAATTTGTGATCTTAACCCTTTAGTCTATCTAAAGTAAAACGGAGTATATTTTTCATTTGAAAGAAAAATATCGTCACCAAACAAAGTTCCCGGAGTGGAACGGAACTTGTTTCTTTATTTTATACCTAAACAACAAAAAAATATTTTAATATTTACGTATTTGTTCGTTTATATTATTATAGTATGCTTTGGTCCATTTATTTTTTAACAGACCTTGAACAGCTAATGGAGATGAGAGTGTGAAATATTTCATCTCCATTAGCTGTTCAAAGTTTGTTAAGACTGAGAAAATATACATAGTATAAATCTCTACTAAAAATTGAACTGTCATACATATACGAGTACATACATTGGAGTGAATAAGGCATCAAAATTCTACCCAAACTCGGGAATAATCGATATGAAGCGCCATTGAAGCGTCATTACATGCGATTGGAGGTGTGCACTTTGCTTACATTAGATTGTTTACATTGCATTTGCTTAAGGCAATTGCAATAACATTTAAGATAAATTTATGAGAAAGTAAGAGAAAGTAGTTACATGTTCACATTTATCTCGATGGGTCGGAGGAAAATAAAATGGGTTGAGTATGCAGATTTAAAAAAAATGTAGTGCTCTATTTCACATTCAGGAGCATGATTCTGGAGCTTATAAAGCCACAGATCGGCAGTTCTACGACATATGCAGCTTTTCTTCCGGTTACTCAAAATTGTACGTTAATTCATTACGCTTGAAAGTGAATGCAACAAGATTTTTTCTGTTCAGAGAATTCAAATATATTATTTAGAAGAATCTACCACATTTTGACCAAACAAGGTTTCCACGGGTAAAATCGCACAAGAGCATTTAATACAGAAACAAAACTGAACTGGCGGTTCATCGACAGCCACGACCGTCAACTCGTGGCACGTAAGAGCTCCTCGAGCAGCCTATTCGCGGCTTCATGTGCCTCGTCCCTCATGACGGTGCGCGCAGTGTGCTGCGGGGGCCACAGCGGCCGTGTGGGCGAGTGCGGCGGGCTGCGGTGAGGCAGCGGCGTATCGAGCGAGCCAACGAGCGCCCCACGCGGCGCGGCGCGGCGCAGCGGCGGCCCCGCCGTCAAATATTGAGAGGCGCGCGCCGCAGTGCGAGCCACCGACTGCGCGGCAGAGGACGGTGGTCAGGTGGTCAGGGGGTCGGAGTCGGCGGGTCGGCGGTCGGGACGGATCGGGACGGGTCGGTCGTGCGGCGGGACGGAGCGGGACGCGGACGAACCAAGACGCGTGGATGGGGACGAGGACGGTGGCGTGGGCGGAGATGAGAACGGGCGCGTGGTCGGGGACGAGGACGGGGCGGGGACACTGAGCGGAGACGGGAGGGGACGGTGCGAGGGACGGGGAACGGGGGATAGGGGGCAGTGTGCACCCGGAAGTTTCGACACCTTCGTGGATAGTCATTGGAAGAGGTGGGGGTAGCGATTGCGAAGTGGGCCGTAAAGCAGAGATGCAACGGGTCGAGGACGGCGTGAGTGATGTAAATTTATATACTATACTAGCGTAACACGGAAGACGTTCTGCCCTTTATCTTCCTCCTCCTCCTTCCCTCTCCCTTTCTCTCTCCGTCTCCCTCTCTCTCACCCCTCTCTCACTCTCTGTCCCTGTCTCAGTCTGACTCTGTCTCTGTGTCTCTTTCTGCCTGCCTGTCTCTGCCTCTCTCTGTCACTCTCATTCGCATTTAGTTGCAGATTATGCACGTCTCTGAACAGGTGTGGTAATATTGAGAAGCGCCGGTCCAGCAAAAATGTAATAGAATGTTCAAGAAGATCCCATCCTGTAGATTACGGTGTGGGAAACGTTTCTTTGAATCTTTTGGCCTCAAAATATTATTTTTTCAATGCCCTAGAACCCTTCGTTTAGGTGTTAGTTAACGATATAGATAAAAAACTCCAGCCGAGTATGTTGCGGGTTGTATTTGACATGAATATTTAGTTTTGTTCTACAGCGTCATATAGTGAAGTTTTCAGATATTTAATAGTTATTCTGCTATTCGGGGCGGAGATGAATCCAACAAATCAGAGATAATTAAAATTGGTCCAGCTATTCTTGAGTTAAAAATGCTGTAACTAACCCGACTTTTGTATATATAGATGATAGCGAACATTTTAATAAATTCATGTAAATAATTTGCATTTATTTTGATGAATAGTAATAATCAGATCAACCGCATAAACGTTTCACTTGTTTTTTCAGCGGTAAAAGAACTAATGATACATTATAATATGAAGAAAAATTTGTTCCTACTTTGCAAATTATATCTAATGGAGCAATTAAATAACGAAGACTTTAAAAAGTGTCTCTCAGTAATGACTCTCAATTGTTGAAAGTAATGTGTAAACCAAAAAAAGTTTTCCTTCCTCTTTTTTATTTCCTCTTATATTTCTGTTCAAGATGTTTTCAGCAGTTTTAATCGATTGTAGATATATTTTACAAAAAAATTTATTCTACTACTTGCAGTTACAACACGCAAGTTGAGCAAAATCCCAGAAAATGAAATTCACTCCAATGCAAGAGAATATCAAAATAAACGTCATGCAGAGATGGGCTGTCACGTAATGCAGAATGAAATACGATGACCGGATGCTACCTCATATGGGTACAAACACAATCTACTTCTCTGGACACTCAGAATCCCTTCAGGGACTGAGTCCACAGTGCAATCATCTCGCTCAGCGATCTGCTCTGTTTGTTTGCCAACTGAAACAATACCATGGGGTACAGTTACATCGTGTAGTAGGTTGAGAATGCCACGAGTGCACGTATTCAGCAACATTTGTTGCTGAATGTTACGTTTTACTTTTGGTTCCTCGACGTGTTAATATTTTCCGCTGGAATTTCTTTTTCTTTGTCGATAAAAAAAGTAAACAAATCAAGGAACCTAAACTGTGTTCGAAAGAGTGTACTGGTGTTACTAATTTTGAAAGAGAAGGTGTAGGTGGAGAGTCGACTTCGAGGAAGTCTCGCGCACCATATTGAAGCGACAACGAAGTCGTGGTTAGAAGGAGTATCATGCACCACATCTGCTATATGACGCCAAGCATTGTTACATCGTTTCACTAGCCTCGTTTAACGTGACTACTTCAGTAAGATTAAATCAACATATAAGAATTTCTCAACCATGAGTTGCAGCAATGAGAATGCAAAACGTTTCTTGCCTGAATTTGTGAAAAATCTTGTAACTAAAATTTTAAAATAAAATCGTATAATAATTAATGTTTTTATCAAACTGTTAATAAGGCTCACTGCCATTATTTTTATTCCTGACAATTTGAAGTTCTTGGATTGATATACATAAAAAATATATACACAAAAATCCAATAAGAAATATTACATTTCTTCGAAAAAAGATCGGAAATTCTATGAGTGGAGATAAAAGTTTATTTTACGCGTATTTCAATACTTGTGTGTAGAAGAGAAGTATCATTATAAGGACATCTCTCACATAATTTCGCACCATTTGAGAAAAAAACTTGATGGTAAATAATTTTGAAAAAATGCAATGGAAACGACTGAGGTATACTCATTTTTATGTTTAGAGTGCACAATAGTTTTTATTTTTTGATGGCTGCATCACTTGGAAATCATAGAATTTGTGCCATGCTTCGCACGTAACATAATTTGGACGCACTGTGCGCTGCGCAGGTCAGCCGGGATCAGCGTGGCGCACAGGCTGCTGCCTTGCGGAGCAAGGTGGAAGGCGGGCGCGAGGCTGATTGTGGCGTGGTGGGAGCGGGGTTGGCAATAGGCCGGTAGAGGGGGGGTGGGGACGAGGCAGACCAAAGCGCAGGATCGAGTGCGGGTTCGGTTGGGGGCGAGGCAGAGCGGGACGGGGAGGTCGGAGCGTTGGCGGTGAGGTCGGACGGGCGGGAGGTCGGCCTGGGCGGGAGGTCGAGGCGGGCGGGGGGGTTCGGGACTGGGCGGGGAGGTCGGGACTGGGCGGGGAGGTCGGGACTGGGCGGGGAGGTCGGGACTGGGCGGGGAGGTCGGGACTGGGCGGGGAGGTCGGGACTGGGCGGGGAGGTCGGGACTGGGCGGGGAGGTCGGGCGTGGCGAGGAGATTGGGGCGTGGCGGGGAGGTCGGGCGTTGCGGGAGGTCAGGCGGTCGGGGGCGTGGCGGGAGGTCGGGGTGGGGAGGTTGGCGGGAGGTCGGCGTGAGCGTGGGCGGGAGAGGGCGTGGCGGGGCGGAGGACGCGTGAATCGCCAGATGGCAGCCCTGGGCGGCGCAGAGGAGCGCGCGGCGCTACGTCGGCTGTCACTTATTCATCGCCGCGGGGCCTCCACCGCTCTCGGCTCCGGGGAGGGGCGGGCAAGGGGGCGGCTGCTCGGGGAATTTGGAGGGCTGCGATGTAAAAGAGGTGGTGGCGGTGGCTGTGAAGGTGGTAAAGATGTTGGTGGAGGCAGTGACGACGGCAGCTCTGGCGTCGATTGAGATTTCGGTGGCCGCCGTAAGGGTTATCGACAACGCCTAAAAGGGCATTTAGGAATATTAGAATAATACGCTTTTATTGCACCACAGCGAAAGATATTAGTTACACACGAAACAGCGTTGACCTCGCTATTAAGAGCAAATAGTATACAGTTGTACTTTGATGTGTTAAATTTAAAAGATACACACGGAAAATTGGAAATTCATTAAAAATTCCATAAATCTGCTTATTATATTATCTGCATTATTGATTTCCAATGCGCGCTGATGTGGAAAGAAAACTAAGCAACCTCCGGTCATGTGAAAGGTGTCTTTAGTTTTGTTAGGTTTTCGGGAACTCGGGAAAAATTCAAAACCATTGAAACAGTTTCCAATTCGACTGAAAAATTCAAATATTTAATTAATTTTCCTCTGGCTATTCTCATATTGCGTATACCGACTGAATTCTCAAAGCAGTGCGTTAGTGCTTACGACGCAGCTCACGTTGTACGACAGTAAAACTCCAAGAAGGATACCGCCATTAAATATATGCTATTCCTGTTTTGGGTTGTACTTTTTTGATACTCTTAGTATGTAAATAAACGTACTTCATAAACACTATACTAGATTTTTGCAACCCTCGTGAAGAAGGTTGGCCCCCTAATCTACTTCTCTTTTTCAAATGGAAGCAATGTTAAGATCTGAAAAAAATATAAGCAGCCTTGAACATTCGCCTGATCCGCCTTGAATTCTTTATCGGTATCTTTTTAACGAGAGGAAACTGATTAATTATGAAACCAGTCATTCTACTACTTTTCTAAATGTCATTTTAATTGGCCCTCAAGCCCCTAACTTCACTTTGATGGTTTCAGCAAAAGAGAAACGCAATACGTGTTTGAAACAACTGGTATGACGACTCATGATATTTTATTAACAAAGAACATATTCATTCTAAAAATTAACCATTGAAAATTTTTAAAAACATAATATCACGATTATTACCATTTCATCTATAGGCAGAATTCACACAAAGTGTATTTTATGACTGCTACAAAGGTCGCTTCTCGAGCAACCATTTGAAACATCCGGCGCATTTTATTCATTTTAATCTTGTCTTACGTTCTGAAAAACGGCTCTTGAGAAAGAGAAAGCTGTCCTCATCCAAAGAATCGTAACTGTAACTAGTATCGCTTATTAGCATTTTCAAAAAGTATAAATTCCTTTTGATACTAATTGCAAGTCGAGCATGTAAATTATAATGTCTTAGCAGATATCATAGTGTTCTTAATTCCGGTACTTAGAGCTTAGTATAGGAAAGATTCCAACAGTAATTTAAAATCAACTTCATCGACATCAACAAAATAGTCACTTTAGAAATCCAAATTCATGAGACGAAGAAAGACCTATCTTTATCAATTCACTACTCGATTTCTGTGTTTCAAAAAATTAACTATTTTCACTTATCAAACAGAACTCTGTCTCATCTGGTCCGCTTCCGAGGTAAACTACTGTTATCAGAAATATTACTAGGAATTGGAGATCAGATGGGAGACGAAATCAGTGGCAGTGGCGATGTACGAGCATGAGTAATATTTTCAACCCATATTTTCATTCAATTGCTTCATTACATGCTTCAATAAAGAGTTGTCATGAAGCATGTTGACTGATCCCAATGCCAGAAAATGTAAAATGCTATTCACTCTTATCTTTTGTAAATGCTGGTATATTTTCGAAGTAGTAAATTGTAGTAATTATTGTAGACAATTTAATTTCAATATATGCTAGAAGTTTCAAATAAACTTTTTAGCTTATTTTTGTTACCAGGCAACTGTGTTAAATTCTGTGTGTCAAAGGTATTCTTTAAACTTCTTGCTAAATAACTGTGTATTAATATGTGTCTGTGATTAACTATTATGAATTTTAAAATCTGGTTTTCACGTTATGAAAATATAATTTTTTACGAGTTGTGTAAACTCTTAGTAGAATACAACTGAAGAATGTGGCGTCGGTTACCATGAACGCAAGTTTTGTTTGGGGAAACTGAAGCACTTTCGCTAGAGAATGGACTCCTGAATATAGGCCGGGAATATAAGCGTGAAATTTTGGTTTTAAAACCCAATTAATAGCGACTTCAAGATATGGGAAGTTAGGTGAAACCTTCGGGAAGCAACTTCAAAAAATTAATAGATCGTTCTGTAGTAAGGAACAAGTTAGTCGCAGAATCAGAGAAGGTAACATTTGCTGGTTGATCCTGGTTAAATTGATTCACGAATAATATATTTGCTTTGTGCTTGGCTTAAAGTGTTATTATTTAAATTACCTCAAGAGAAAGACTGACGGGCAAAGACGCTTGGTGAGTGTCAATACAGCTACTACTTGATTAGTACTGCTGTTCGAATTATCGCGAGCCCTTATGTTTCCTTATGCTTTTGCGAGAACATTGAATTCAGTAGATTCGTAACAGTGGTATATGTTGCGGCGATATACGAGGATTCGTATCGCGCGCCAAATCGGCAGCGCGGGACGCAGGCTACCGAAGGCAGCAGGGCCACAAACCGGCGCGAAGGCCGGCCAATAGGACGGGAGCGGCTGGCGAGCGGATCAGCAGCCACGAGGCGAGACTACGGCGCGGCGTGCTTCTTAACCGGCCGCGCCGGCCAGAGGAACAGACAGTTCTGAAGTGCGATCCAGCAGTGACCCCGTGTATAGTGTACCTGTGCGAACTCGGCAAAGTAATTGGTTTCTCTCTCTCCTGGTATTTTGGACGACTGTGCGCGCATCTTGGGACTTCTACTGGATATTGGACACCGTGGCATTGTACAACGGACTACGCTTCTGGATTTTGGTTAACAAGATCACTACTGTAAAAAGCTTGATCAATAAATTGTTATTGTTGACTTGTGTATTTTTGCGTACATAACAGTATAGTTTTATGACGCCCTGAAAATTCCTCAACCGCAGAATTGGCCGGGTGAGAATCGGTGGCGCAGAGGGGTTGGGCTGAGGGCACAGGGCTGGTCCTCACGAGGACGTGGCGCCAGCGACGATCGAGGTTCTGAGCTGCCAGACGCTCCTCGCGCCGCATTTGCATTTTGTTTTCTTGTGGGATTCCCACATCTGCTTTGAATGCACAACAGAAAAAATCACTCCTTATAAAGTTTAATCGACGAAAATGTTTTTAAGTACATGGATTTTCTTTCCTACAAAGCTAGATTGACACATGTTCTTGTGGTAAGAAAACGTTTGCCAAATATTTATATTTTGAGCATTAGAAAAAGGTGCGAAATGCCTGAAACTGAAGAAACGTGGACTTGGTTATTGTTAAAAATGTTTCTCGTAAATATTTAACTAAATAGTAGGATGTTACCATTGTAATGCATATTTTTCTTCGAAATGGCAAAAGCCCTTGTGTTTGTTTTGGGCAATGGACTTACATATGTATATAGATAACCGGTAGATTTTTATACGAATAGATTTTTACACACACACATGTAGGTTTCTACACACGTAGATTTCTTGGATAATGTTGCCTAATTAATTCCCTTTAGAGTAGTTTAAAACTATATTTTTTCATGGAGCTTTCAGCAGTTCCTTTGAGCTTTTGTGGCTTTAATGGCAATAAATATTAGATGCAGAAATGTAATTTGAACTAAATGAGACAGGATGAGGGAATTGACGCACAAATAAATGACCTACGATATTTACTTAGAATGATCCGTTGAACTGTGCGGAGTGAATCAATCGTTAGTCAATGGATATTTCAGGCCCATTCTCTTAACGTCTGTATTCGATGTAATGTATTCGATACTTATAAGGAGTATTAATAACTGAGTTTTGAGTCAGTTGAGAAAACTTAAACATATGTTTAGAATTCATTGTGGTAAACTAGATATTACAATTAACGCAAAACAATACAATATAATAATTAAACGTAGATATGAGCAAAAGCCGATGACGCGTCATTTAATCGCCATTCAAAAAGCAAACCTAAGGGAAATATGGGACATCAATAATTATGATTGACAGGCATCACAGATCTAAGACACAGGGTGAAGATACATTCATTGAGAGTAAATAAGTTTGAATAAACTAGTGTATAGTCAGGCGCAAACTTTCCGCAGCCGGTCTGGATAACCCAGGTTGTTAAGCCTGAAGGGTCGTAGCTGCCTGGGTTCGAAGGGTCGCGGGTTCGAATCCCGCCTCGGGCATGTGTGTGTGTGTGTTTATGTTGTCCTTACGTGTTCTCTCTGTAGTTATCAATCACAGTGAAATAATCACAATAAACCAATCATAATTGGCGCTATATGACCTTGAAGTTATAAGCGACCTAAAAAAACTTTCCACATCCCCTAAAAAATGTATGTAATTATTGTTGATTAGTCTCTTTAATAAAAAGATCAAGGTCTTTGGTGCCTTTATTGATGAGTACGCCCTTAATGAGTCAGAAAGAATGAGGGTCAGATGGACACAAAGGGAGGTTTCAAAGTTGAGTAAATACGGGATGCGCAATTGCCATTACCTTTGATCAGATTGATTCGCTTTAATGTCGTTAATGTTCCAATCAGGCAAGAATGTAATGAACCATTTTACGAAAAACGTTTATTGATATTCAAGTTAATTGATTAAAATCTCTTATAAAACTCAGCACAACTAAGAGAATTCATTAAACATGATCGTAAACCATGTTAATGGGTTTTAATGAAAGCAGGCGATATAAAATAATATGTAGTAATCTGTATTAGAGATGCTGCTGCAGTGGGGTAAGTAAAGAACCTCGTCTGTACGTAGGAGTTTATATAGGCATATTGAACTTATGTCGAAAATAATCGGAACTTTAGCCAATAATAGTTAAATCGTACTTGCTTTCTATTGATAGTGGAACTATTTATTCTGCAAGCTCAAGCTTGTTACTATGGTTTAGCCGCGCATCCGGCTAAATGTAGCTCTGTTTGCTTTGTGCCAAGTCCCCATCTTCGCCCGAGACCCAAGAACCATCGTGTAATAGCTTCTTGACTCTAAAAACAAAGTATGATTCACGCATAGTAAGGTTCAAAGCTATAAGCGATATGTAACAGTTTAAATTCGCTTACATGCTATTTTAACGAGCAGCTCTTTCTTGCCTGCAAAATAGTTATTTATGATACAAAATATATAGAAACAATTTATAAAAAATATACAAAAATTAGAATTAAATAATAGAATGAACATAAATTCTACACCAATATATCAGAAATACCACCGCCAACCTCAACCGCCTATAGAGCTTCTTTCTGAAGTCAAATATATCGTCTCACGCATGCCTTTGTTTTTGTTTAATGTTAAGTTAAGTGAAAAACGATATTATTAATAAGTTCTTTTGTAAAAACTAATTTTGTACATATTAGAAAATTATTATTACAATTATTATTACTATAATTATTAATAGTATACTTTTCACGTACAGAAATGCAAATATGGAATGGAGTATCTTTCTCTTAAACGCTGAGTATGGAGTAAAACATATAAAAATGTCTCGTTTGGACATAAAAATAAAACTTGTTTACCGGCCACGTAAACCGGGTTTTAAGGCTCTAAAACGCATAATTTCTGAGTTATGTACGATAGATGTGTGCAGCAGTGTTGCGGGTTGCATCTTCACGCTGAATTCTTGTAACTAGTTACGAAACGGCTATAGGGTGACTTATGAACAAAGTACTTGAGATCCGATCGGGATAAAAAATGGAGTTATAGCTTTTATTTAAAATAGCCTCAGTTTCTGTAGGTGTGTGACGATGAAAATCGCAGGCAGGCGGAATTTCCTTGTTACGGTGAAGGGAATATGTCTTGTTCGCCACATGTCTCCCTTACCTCTCAAGCGTGAGAATTAATCTAGGTTCACGCATGGGGGACCCCGTTAGTTGGCCAGAGTAGTCGGTCAATCAAACCAAAATGCCAAAACCATACATTCAATGGTTAAACATTGGTGTTGAGAAACACAATTTCGTCATTCTATACCGTGGTCATACGAATTCGTTTCAAATGGTACCATAGTTTTCTTAAACGACTGAGGTTTCCGACAGAAAAAGGGATATCTCCAATAAAATTGTGAATGAGTACCGATGTCATTTTGATGCGTTATATCCATTCATGGCACAGTGAGGACATTCAAAAGAAAGCTTCCGGTCTGATACGGTCCGGTCCGGTCTGATAGTCAATTACTCTTATCTTCGTAATTAGGTCAAATAAATACTTTTAAGATAAAACGGAGGAAAGAAATATACTCAGTCTACTGAGTCTCTAAAACCAATCCAATTTATCTTTAACAAAATATCCTAACTTCAGTGTTGTTAAACATATTTCCTCTAATAATGTAACTATGAATGTGAAACGCGAGTGACCAATAGTTGAAAACTAATCATCCTAAAGAACACGAAATATAGGTATTCAGAAATATCAGTTTACTGTTAGTGGAGAAATGGCCAATTTTCTCATAACAAAATTACGGGATATTGCAAGCAAACAATGAAGCCCAGGACAAGGAGGAATAAGGTTAAAATTCTATGTTGGAGTATGCTGATCAAATCTAAGATAGCGTAGGCACGAAGAAAATCCACAAGGTTCACATTAGAGATACAGTGAAATAGAAGGAAACTACAATGGACGTTCGGAAGGTGAAACTTTTAGGCGAAGTCACGATCCATTCGAGCATTAGGGGGATCATAAAAAGAAAAAGAGCAAGTATAGTACAGTTTGTAAAATTCACATTCGCATAGAGTTTTAGTTTTTTTGTTACTTCCCACTTCGCCCCAAATCGCACTTAATCGACCCCGAGCGCAGCTATTTTCGCCAGAGAAGTTGTGCGTGCGCATCGTGCGGCGCGGAAGGAGGGGTCAGCATTCCTCGCTCGCCCCTCCCCTCCCCCTCGGGAACAGCTCCCCCCTCTCCCGCGCATTCCAGCCGGCCTCCCCTTCACAAAGCGCGGCCCGGCATCGCCGGCCAGCCCCGTGTATTTTCTAATATCCGAAAACGTTCCGCGGGGCGCCGCCACCAGCGTCTTCGGTCCGAAGCCGCCTGCCACTGCCCGCCGCAGCCCTCTGCTGCTTTCTACGCCCGCTGCTCACTCACGGCCACCTACCGCCAACCACGGCCACCCACTACCAAACATCGCCATCCACCGCCACCTATTTGCACCCACCGCCAACCGCGCTTACCCACAGTCACTCAACGCTATACATCGCCACCCACCGCCTTCCCATCTCTGCCACTCACCACTGCCGCTCCCCGTCTCCCCGTCCCCCCCCCCCCCCCCAAAATCGCCACCACCGACACCCCCCGCCGCTGCCCCCCGCCCTACCTCCCCTATTTGCAACCACCAGCACCTGCTCTCAACCACAACCACCCAACCCTACCCATCTCTACCTACCGCCTTCCCATCACCGCCTCCGCTCCCCGCCACCCATTGCCTTCCATCGCCGTTCGCCGCCCATCACTACCGTCACCATTGTCATCTACTAACAACCACTGCTGCCTCCTCTACCCACCATCCCCACTCTCCTTTACCCATCCCAAAACTGCAACACCTCCTCTACCGAACGCAAACTATCGTCACTTCCTCTACCCACCGTAAACCTCCACTACTCCTCTACCCATTCCAAAACTCCAACACCTCCTCTACCGAACGCAAACTATCGTCACTTCCTCTACCCACTGTCGCGTAGCCGCAGACAGCTGGCACCCGCGTAAGCATGTTGCGTAGCTCAGCTTCGGAAAGAGCGCCTCAGCAGAAAAGGCCTATATAACAGCTTGACCTCCGCTTAATGGGGGGACGAATGCTACTCGTGAGCTCGTCGCCCGTGTGCACGGACCTTCCGCTCCTCTGTCGGTTCAGATCGGCCCAAACTGGCCCTGCCGACCTCCCTTCAACCCTAGTCGGTTCAGATCGGCCCAAACTGGCCCTGCCGACCTCCCTTCACCCCTAGTCGGTTCAGATCGGCCCAAACTGGCCCTGCCGACCTCCTTCGTCCCGCTAGTCCAGATCGACCTTCCGGGGTCCTGCTAGCAGCGTCCCACCCTCCCCTCTGACCGCTGTGCACTCGCGAGTCGTTTTGATGGCCGCTGCAAGGTGTCTCCTCCGGCGAACAGCCCTTGGCGAGGCTGGGCTACGTCGCGTGCCTGTCCAGTGTATGTAAGTATACGACCGTAATAAACTGCTATTTGCCATGACTGGGGTCATCCCTGTTCGTCTTTGCTCCCTCTCATCCGCCTAAAGGTCATCCAGTGAATAGGAACGGCCCCGAAGGCACCTTCCGCCCTGCCGTTCGACCACTTCCCCGCTCGTGGTGCCAGACCCGCCAATCCATCCATCGTCCCCACCTCCCCCACACGACAATGGTGTCAGGTGTGCGGTCCGCGACGCACCACGACGAGTATGTTCAGTGTTGAAGTGTGTCGAGAACATAATATTAAGGGGATACGGTATGTGGAGAACGTGAGTGTCAGTTTTAACTTTCGAGTTAGCAAAATTGTGGTCAATATTCAGAATCGTTTTGTTTTTTTCTTCGCCTTCTCATTTTTGTTGTTGTTATTCTTCCGGACTAAAATGGATAGACCGGGCGGAATAAAACCGGAAAATGAGTCTAAAAGAAAAAAGCAGTCACGTCCAGTTACAGTACCGGAGTATATTCAACAAATACTTGCAGAATGCCGCAGAGCAGCTTACGGTCTGTCGTATGAACAGCGTAATTTGTTGATGAAAGAGATTAGGGAAAATATACAGTAATATTTTAAAAAAGAAATATGTTTTAATTTTTTTTATGTGTTGATTTTCGAGATATTCCTACCCATGATTTTCTCCTTTCTATCCCTACCATTTTCAAATACCCTCGGTGATGGCAAAACAGTTGATTGTTTAAGAGCTTTGCGAAAATGACTGGTGTGTACCCGAATTTTTTTCTTCTTGCTTTTCCTCTTGCGCATGGAACTCTATGAAGGCACGATTTGTTAAAAAAATAAGACAGCGCATCATAATGGATTTCTTATCATGGGACGTTATAACTCCTACGGACAAACAGGGCTGAAAGCACTATTAATATGCTAGGAGGCGACGAAAATCTAGCACGCCTAGCAGAAGCACTGGTAAAGAATTTATTAAGGATTCAATTAGGGATATAACGCCAAAACCGAGTTTAGCCAATAACATTATGCTGATACCATGCTTCACGGGAGATGATGACGTATCTATAGAAACTTTTTTAGAAAGACTGAAGATAGTTAGCCAGTTTAACGGATGGTCAGAGGCAGGCACGTTGGCTGCCGCCCGCCTTCGAATATCGGAACAGCGAATGAGTTCTTGCAAACCACCCTCATGTGCTAGAATCATTTCAAAATTTTACAAAATTTATGAAAGAGAGATTTTGTCCCAAAGTTTCAAGAATAACTCTAGAAAAATATTCAATAGCACGTGCAGGGAAACATAGAATCGGTGTCCGAATATTCTACCAGATTAAGAGGCATTTGGCGAAAATTAAGAGATGCATATGGTGATATACAATCGGAGGCAACATCCTTAATGTTTCAACAACGGTTAATGGCGCAATTTTATCTGGGTTAAAAGAACAGATTGGGCGTTTCGTGATAGTACAGAACCCACAGAGCATATTACAAGCGGAAGAATTTGCGCGTACGCAAGAAATGGTGATGCAAGGATATAACTCGATTAACATGCTACCACCTTCCGCATGTTTTGCTACGTCGTCGGAAGTCCGCAGGCGGTGGAATGGCATCGAAGCGCATGTCAACAACCGCCGCCGGGCAAACAGCAGACGCAGCATTTTGCCAATCAGGCGCAGCCAAAGCACATAACTTGCAACTCTTGCGGAAGACGAGGGCATGTGAGCAGGCAGTGCCCTACCGGGAAGAAGAAATGTTTTAACTGCGGCGACACATCGCATTTAGCATATAATTGCCCCTTAACAATTTGCGGTATTTGTCGGAAAACAGGGCACAGGCCGATAAATTGCGATAGTTCACCAAAAAACTCGGAGGGCCCCGCTCCGAACGGTGCGGGGATGCAGTAGTTCTGACAGTTAATCCAGAGCCAGGTTTAACGGCAGAAGTGCAAATACTTAATACAAATTTTATCCTTTTAGTAGATACGGGAGCTTGTTGTAGTGTACTCAACGCGGACGCACTTTTAAAGACAAAACTTAACATAAAACCTTATTATAATAGTGTACGAAGTGCGTCAGGACATCCGCTTAAAATTCACGGGGAATGTCCGGTTAAGTTTAGAATCGACAATGAGGAATATACCCAAGATTTTCTGATAGCAGATTTGGGAAGGACCAACTACGATGGAATTCTGGGATTGGATTTTCTTAAACGACAGGATTGTACAATAAGGCCGAAAACGGAGAAAATGGTGGTAGCACAAAAGCATTGCACGAACTTGAGTACAGTAATGTGTAGAACAAATAGGACGGGAAAAAGAAATTTCTGTCTAGAAACAGACAAAGATAGCACTCGAAGGGAGAAAGAGAAGAGTAACAGTTTGATCAGAACAGGAGTGCAGAATACGAAACACTGTGAAAAGAGTAAGATTAAGATAGATATGAGTGGAGAGAAATTTACAGAACAAGAACGGGTACAAAACTAGCACAGAAAGAGACAGGAAAAAAAATATATAAGATAGTGAAAACTCCAAAAACCCTTGTCACCTGAATTACCGCGGAATAAGAAACCAATAAATCCTTCAGATTGTTTTTCGAATCTAGATAGAGATGTTGAAAATAGCTTGCCACGACCCATATTGCCGGTAAGTTCCGGGACAAAATGCCAGAACATTTGTTCGGATTTCTTTGCAGAGTTAGATAACGAAGTTGGAGATAGGCTTCCAGAGCCGATGTTGCCAATAACTTCTTTGCCAGAGCAAAATAATAGTACTGCCGTAGCAAATACTGATGACGAAAGTGAAACACTAGTAGTGCAGGCCGAAGAAGAATCAAAGTCAAAGAGTAACTCGTGTATGTTGTATAGCACAGTTTCCGGTGGACAATTACTTGAAAGTAGTAAATGGGTCCAGGAATTGTGCCCGCTATTTGTATGAATGTTGTTGAATGTGTGAATGTGTGTACGCAAGGCTCAGTTGTGGATGACAGCCCTGTTTTAGTTGCTGGAAGGCGGTTCAAAGTTGATAAGATGGCGCTCCAGATGATGAGGAAGAACGTTTGGCTGGTCAATTATGTGAGCTTGCGGAAAAGTGGACGAGCGGAGAGACATTACACGGGTACAAGCGGAAACGCGGACAGTGATGATTCAGCGGAGGCTCCGTGCGTAGCGTTCCACGCCGACCCAGTTGCGGCGACGGTAGATAGGATTCAATGCGGAGAAGTTGTGAGCAAAATTAAGGTAAAACCATTCTCGGTGGCGAAAACAGCGATAAGGGTTGATGCAAAAGAGGGTTCAGAGATATTTATTGACGATGACGAAGTAGATGTAATTCCTACGGTGTCAACGGTACACGAGAATTTAGCTGAAATTTTACTGGTAAATGAGACAGAGAACCTTAAAGTATTTAGCAAGAACACAAAGATAAAGTTTGGCATATTGGAAGATTGATAGAACCAACAGTTAGCAGTTTAGAACACGATCCCTCATGTGGCCAGAAAATTCAAGAGAAACAGATTTGCTAAAATTAATCAATTGGGACACTACTCCGGTGGAGATACGCCCAAAATTTGCAGACTTAATACAGACATACTCAGATGTTTTCGTATATGGAGAGAATACTCTAGGATGTACAGGAATTGTGAAACATTCGATTGATGTAGGGAAGGCGCAACCTATTCAAGTGAGACCCTATAGAGTGCCTCACGCGCATAGGGAAATTTTAGATTCAGCGGTGCAGGACATGTTAAATCAAGGCATCATTTCGCATAGTAATAGCCCTTGGTCCGCGAATATAATACTCGTCAAGAAAAGCACATCAGGAGGCGAAACTAAGTACAGACCATGTATAGATTTTAGAGCCCTTAATAACGTTATGGCAAAAGAAGTATTTCCTCTCCCAAACCTAGAGGAAGTTTTCGATCAGTTAGGCGGTTCGAGCATTTTCTCATCGCTAGACCTTTGCTCTGGTTATTGGCAGGTAGAATTAGAGGAAGATAGTAAACAGTTTACAGCATTTAGCACACCAACGGGACATTACGAATGTAATAGGCTGCCCTTCGGTTTGGCAAACGCGCCTAGACTATTTATGAGATTAATGACGATTGTATTGGAGGGACTAATAAATAAGGGTTGCTTAGTATATTTGACGATGTACTTCGTTACGATTCGTCTCTGGAGGGTCACCTCGAAGGTCTTAAAGAGATTTTCCAGAGGTTGCGAAACGCTAATTTAAAGTTACAGCCAGAAAAATGTCACTTTTTTAAACAAAGAACGAAATTCCTTGGACATATAATATCCGCAAACGGGTTAGAAGTAGACGAAGAAAAATTCAGGCAATTAGACAATTTCCAGCCCCAAAACAGTGAAAATATTCAAGCATTTTTAGGACTCTGGCTACTATAGGAAATTCATACCAAATTTCTCGCAGCTTTCAGTATTTTAAGTGATTTAACTAAAAAAGGACAAAAATTTAAATGGTCGCCAGAACATCAACAAGCATTCGAAAAACTAAAAGAAGCACTAGCAAATTCCCCAGTACTACGTTTCCCAAATTTGGAACAACCATTCATTCTAACGACAGACGCATCGCCGATGGGATTAGGCGGTATTTTATCACAAATAGAACACGATGGTGAACACATCATTGCATGCGCGAGCAAAAAGTTAACGCCACAGCAAAAGTCATATTGCGCATTGATCTCGAGTGTTTAGCAGTGATAACGATGATTAGGAAGTTTCGAATATATTTACTAGGCAGACATTTTACCCTGATAGTAGATCACAAACCACTTCAATGGTTATTTACACAAGCTGAACCCAAACCGCGACTAGCGCGTTGGATTATGGAGCTCTCAGAGTACACGTTTACCGTCAAGCATAAACCAGGTAAGCAGATTCCTCACGCGGACGCACTGTCGAGAATAGAGTTGCCAACTGTTTCGGTAATAGCAGAAACAGAGGAGTATGAGCCGGTGTGGGACAAAAAGAGAATAGCGCAAGAACAAAACAATGCGAGTCGTTAAAAGAACTATACGAACTAATAGGAATAAAAGATAAAAATTACTTTTAGATGCCGAAAACGTACTGTATAAAATACATGTTCCCCACCCAATCCAGTATATACAATGTGTGCTCCAGTCTCTATGCGCGAATACATACTAAAAGATGTCACGAAAACCCACTGGCGGGCATAGGGGTCACGAAACATTAGACTTGGTACAGAGGCATTTCAATTGGCCAGGAAGTTATAGTGACACACGAAATTTTGTTTCAAAATGCGTTCGTTGCAAAATGAGGAAAAGTGTCAAAGGGAAAATTCCTATTCAAGAGGTAGCGGAAACAACACGGCCATTTGAAAAGATAGCACTAGATATAATGGGGCCTCTCCCTACCACTAGCAAGGGAAACAGATACATTCTATCGGCCCAATGCCATTTTACACGTTACCCGGAAGCTATAGCGTTGCCCGATCAAACGGCGCACACTATCGCACAGGCGTTCATTGAAAACATTGTCTGCCGCCATGGTGTCCCACAAATTTTACTGACAGACCAAGGGACAAATTTTACCTCGCAGTTGATGCAGGAAGTGTGTCGACTACTACAAGTCAGACACATAACCACGTCGCCATATAATCCGGGTGCCAATGGGCGACTCGAAAGAGCGCATCAATCTTTTGCATCAGTAATAGCCCACTGTATGGAGCATGATTCGAGGGACTGGGACGAGCTTTTGCCATTCGCCCTATTCGTATTCAGAAATACGAAACACCGCATAACAGGTTTTACGCCAGCGTTCTTAGTTTATGGGAGGGAACTAGACATGCCATGGGATAGGGTGCTTCTTCCGTTGCGAACCGCTACGCGGATAACCCGCCATACGTGGAGATTCTAAGGAAGCGCCTCCAGTACGCTCATGCGCAGGCCGCGGAATGGAACAGTAGGAACGTTGCAGTGGAACACGAGAAACTTAATAGAAATAGGTCGCTCATACCAATCATAGTAGGGCAAATGGTTCTCGTAAGGAACAAAAGCCTCGCGCCGGGACAAACAAAGAAGTTTGTGTCACGCTGGGTGGGACCATATATGGTCACCAAGGTCAGATCCCCGGTCACGTTCGAATTAGAGAATGTACATAATGGTCGAAAAATCGTTGCCCACCATCGCAATCTCATTCCCCTTCCACAAGATCCCGAGGTGCACACACCAGCAATTCTCGCAAAGGACGGGGAGACAGGCACAGTGGCGCAACCATCGGGCGGACGCCGACACCGCCGCGCCACCACCACCGCCACCACCCACGCCGGGCGGGAAGAGACCTTATAACCTCCGTCCGTTACCGGGGCGGGAGGCATACTTGTATGACCGCCCAGAGGACTAGGAGGGACGGTCTTGCCGGAGCAAGGAGGTGATGCTGCCCTTCCGGCCACGCCGGGCAAATCCATCACGTGGCCACTGCGTGCAACCGGCGCTGCCACTACCGGCAGCTGCAGGATGGGACCCAGGACCCGCCCTCGCCATGGTGGACGTTGGACTCGCCAGTCCACTCTCCGCCGCCCACACCGGGGCGAGATTTGGACCTCGGGAGGTTGAACGGCGCAGCGGGACTCCCGACTGCCCGGAAAAATCTTCTGGGGGACCTGGAAGCGGGACCTCCGATGGATGCACGAGCGAAGGGCGAGGCGAGCCACGCTCAGCGTCGTCGGGCGGCGTGGAGGCGCCGCAAAATAAATGATTTTCTCCATATTTTGTAGGTGGAGAAACGTAGTGGGACGTTGGTGCCTAGTGCCAATCATATGGACACTTATGGGTGCTCAGCCGACAGACAAGTGTATTACAAATACAATAGAAATAAGAAAATATTAGAGAATTAACAAAATAGATTTTGTACAATAACATTAAGTGTAATATGTTAATTTAAGTGTAGTAAGTTAATCGTATTTATTCATTTTATTGTTGTAGAAAGTATAGGATGAAATATGTAAATGTATTAACAGTTATGTAGAAAAGTGTGCTACTATGAAAAATATTAAGGGAAAACATATAGAAATAATATTAATTTATGTTAAAGAATAAGAATTAAAAAAATGAAGAGAATTAAACAAGTAAACGTATCATAGGGCTGTATACAGGATCGCACGTGCCACGCGGCTCAGCGTCAGCAGTACAGGAAGAGCTCTTTCTCGCAGCAAGAGCGTTCTCCAGAACGTCGCAAGCGCGCTGTACTTTTATACGCGACATTCCTTTTTGTCTCAAAATGTTGAACATTTCTTGCTAAATGTAGTTCTTGCATAGTTCTTGTACACACCTCTGTATCGTCTGGCGTACTCCTTGTCGAGAATCATCCGATCTCTTTGTCCATGCTCATACATTTTTCTCGACTTAGGCATTTTACATTGCCTTAGCCTTGGTGCAGGTTTGTCCGCAATCCACATACTTGTCACGGTCAGACAGCGCTTGACGTTGGTTCGCCTATGACGGTGAGGAGACGGTGGAAGAACCACCTCTGCCACTAGCAGGCTGCAGTCAATGGCCCTTGCGAGTAGATTTCTTCCGAAGAATGTGAGAGTGCTGTGCTTGGAATGTCCGGTCACCTCCCACTAGCAGGCTGCAGCCAACGCGCCCTCGCCAATCAAATTTTGCTAGGGAGAGAAACAGTGAGTCGGAGTTTGGATTGTCGGATTGCACATGACAATGGTAGATCAGTGACGGTGAGGAACGTTCGTTCACTCAATTTTTCCTTTAGCACTCAAAATGCACTCACCAGTAGATTCCTCTATGACCCTCTGCCATGCAAGTACCCTTTGTCCTACCCTCGATTCTATACGATACAAAATTATGAGGTATACTTATTTTCTCGAAATGTGTTTAAAGTATTATAAATTCTCGGAAATTAAAATTTCTTCTAACGTTAGAATAGATGTAAAATATTGAGATGCAAATGTTGGCAAAAAGGAATGTTCAACATTTAATTTAATTATGCAGAAAAGTAAAACTCGCACCAGAGAATTAATGTGAATGACACACCACTATTTCCACCTTTGTAAAGACAGTTTTTTTTTTGTATGTAGATAGTAGAAGATGTATCACGATGCACAGTGTAGACGTATTGGTGTTCGACGAAAAAAATGTAGTTAATAAGACAGTTTGTACAAATTTAAAATTGTTTGAACTCTAGTGACTGTAACAACACTAATTGATGAGTGAATTTAATTATTGTAAAATGAATATGAAAACTGGACAATCAGTACGCGGGAGCCGCTGCGGCAACGCGACATGAAGCTACGAGCTTCTTCTCGAGGAGGGGAGTGATGTCGCGTAGCCGCAGACATCTGGCACCCGCGTAAGCATGTTGCGTAGCTCAGCTTCGGAAAGAGCGCCTCAGCAGAAAAGGCCTATATAACAGCTTGACCTCCGCTTAACGGGGGGACGAATGCTACTCGTGAGCTCGTCGCCCGTGTGCACGGACCTTCCGCTCCTCTGTCGGTTCAGATCGGCCCAAACTGGCCCTGCCGACCTCCCTTCACCCCTAGTCGGTTCAGATCGGCCCAAACTGGCCCTGCCGACCTCCTTCGTCCCGCTAGTCCAGATCGACCTTCCGGGGTCCTGCTAGCAGCGTCCCACCCTCCCCTCTGACCGCTGTGCACTCGCGAGTCGTTTTGATGGCCGCTGCAAGGTGTCTCCTCCGGCGAACAGCCCTTGGCGAGGCTGGGCTACGTCGCGTGCCTGTCCAGTGTATGTAAGTATACGACCGTAATAAACTGCTATTTGCCATGACTGGGGTCATCCCTGTTCGTCTTTGCTCCTCTCATCCGCCTAAAGGTCATCCAGTGAATAGGGAACGGCCCCGAAGGCACCTTCCGCCCCTGCCGTTCGACCACTTCCCCGCTCGTGGTGCCAGACCCGCCAATCCATCCATCGTCCCCCCTCCCCCACACGACACCACCATAAACTTCCGCCACCTCCTCTATCAATTGTAAAACCCCACCACCTCATCTACCCTCCGTAAACTACCGACCGTCAACCTCCCTACCCCCAAACCATCTCTACCACCTTTCCTTTTCTTCCCCTCTACCATCCCCGCTCCTATTCTCCCTCTCGCCACCTTACGCCAACCGCCCGCCCTTCTGCCCGCCCGCCCTCCGCCCGCCCGCCCGCCCCTCCGCCCGCCCCCGCCTTCTGCCCGCTCGCCCGCCTGCCCTCCCACCCGTCCAACAGCCCTCGGCATTGCGAGCACGCGCCCCGCCGCGCCGCGCCGTCGCTGCATTTACTCGCGCGCGCGCCCGCAGCACTCATAACGAACGCGCTTCATAACGCTCCGCGCGCGCCACAAAAAGAGCGAGGGGAGCGCGCTGCGTCGAATAACTTCTGGCGGAGGAATGCGCGAAACTGCGCCACAATTTGACCGCGTTCGAAAGCCTGCCCGTGCTAATCAAAGGAACGAGACCGCACACGCACATTCTGTCGGCTTGGCCTCATGTTTCGTTAAAATCACCATTGAAATATCGTATGTACAATGAAAGATAGGCTTCGAATGGTTTCACGTACTGGGCTTTGAAGATGAGCAGATTTCTTTAGTGATATCTCTTTAAATGCGTCTTTCACGTAAACTCTTCCAAGTTTTTAATTCAATTTTTCGTTCGTGAGCAGTAACGTAGGTAATCCATGAAACTATCAGTAGATAAAGCACATAAACTTCCTCCAGGAGTCTTTAGAAAAAGTTCAAGAGAATTTTAAACTAGAGGATATTCGAATGTATTTCGGAGCGTGTTCTTTCAAATTCTTCTTGTTCCTTGTTTTTGTTTCGGTCTAAACAAAAAAAAAAAGGTTTGGAGAACGAAAGTTGCCCAGAACTAACATCTGTATTGCGTGTAACTGTGTCAAAGAAGACACAAAGGAAGGCAATATGAGAATAGACTGTTTGAATTGGTTCTTTTCGTGGCTTCCCTCTATCAGTTTTTTGCAGATGCCGGTGCAATATCTCGCCAACGAGCCTCGAGCCGCACGCCATTGTTACTTTTCCACTCCATTCATCCCTGGAGGCCAGCGGATGGCTGGTCATCCGTCTGTGAAGGTTCTCTCCTCTCGATAAAAAGTGGATCTGTCAAGCAGCACGAGTAGTATCTTGGGACAAGCGCAATATTACGCATCCTAGAAAGAAGCCAGGCTAAGGCGAAATAAAGAATATCACTTCATTTTTATTGAGGTACTACGGACGAAACGAAAAATCGGTATTATAAAGGGTAATCCCTTAAAGGTAGCTGGTCAAATAAAGTTGAATAATCTAGGGTTTTACAGAAATATAATTGCTTTAGCTATTAAAGTAAATATAGATATTAAAGTAAACTAGCCCTAAGCGCACGTTTTGTTCAGCTTTCCTTTTGCTTGTAGTGGTATATAGGAGAGCTTAGGATGAGTTTATATTTTGTTGGCAATTCAGAACAATCAAATCTGCAATTCGTTTACCGTTACAAATGTTTTCTATAACTCGGGAACTAAAATATCTAGTTTTCGAAATATTAATCTCGCGCATTTACATTTTTTTTATTATTATTATTATTATTATTATTATTATTATTATTATTATTATTGTTATTATTATTGTTATTAATATTATTATTATTAATAATTGTTTTAAAAACTTTTTTATCCTTCAACTATTAATCGTTAAATTTTTGGGAAGAGATTCTGAAACTCAAGAAAGTGTGCGCAGATGATTTTCTCCCCCATACGTCACATACAATTTTCACTGTTTTTTGACTAAATACATTTCTAAATTGGTAAAGAAATATATTTTTTATCAAGTTTGTCATTTATTTATTTATTTTCATATATGTTTATTTATTTAGTTTCTAACTGGCCTGGAGGTCCAGATGGTTAGAGTGGGTACCGATTCAAAACTTCATCGCGAGGAGTCGCTGTTTCGATTCCCGTCGCAGGCGTGTTATGTATGTTTGTTCCGTGTCTTTCGTGTGTCCATTTTGTCCCTAGAAGGTCTGGAGTTCTGCTAACCCCAGATGGAGCCCGCAAGTGTATTAGTACATATGGTCCAAGATACCTCGCTCTGAGTAGCGGCTAACTGGCTTCGGTCGGAAAAAGAGAAAAATATTGGCTTTCGTAATTATATATTGTACACATTAATTCACAGTGATGTTAAGAATGATAATTATACGACTTAGAGCATAATTGTAGGAAACATAGTACCCAAAGGGTCTGATGGTATAGAACTGCAGTCATCAGATGGCAATGGCAATGTCTGCAAATGAACATCGGAAGTAAAACTACTTCAACTCGCTGTGGGTGCACGATCGGCTCAAGTTCAATCCCACACTAGTTACACCCTCTATAAACGCTGAAAAAATTAATGAAAAATTAAATTGGTTGTTCCATGATGGCCGGGTTTCCATGACGGTCACGAAGTATTTCATTGTGGTCATCACAATCTATTTTTTTTTTCGAAGTTAAGGAACAACATTGATTTTTTCCCAATTAATAACGTTTATAGAACATTAGGATTGCGATCTCCGATCGAAAAGTAGTCTCATCAGGTAGGTTGAAAATACGTTGATTTTATTTCAATTAATTTTGATTCTTAATTTCGGTTCAAAACATTTCCTTCGATGGATGGTCGCTGAATAGAATTAATGTTGTAAGGAGATTCCAAGTATTTTTAATGATTAGACATGTTCCTAGTAAATACTGTATTGATTTCACACACACACACACACACACACACACACACACACACACACACACACACAATATATATATATATATATATATATATATATATATTATTCATTTTTTACGAATTTAATTACTTACATGTTTTAGAAATAAAAAAGCGAATATAAACAGAAACGCAGAAATATTATCATAACACGACACCGTATGTGAAAACTCATTCACATGGTCGCCAAGGGATATTACGGTAGAGGAGTATGGTAGGAAGAGACGAGTATGGTATGGAGTGTATGGAATCCTCATTTCACGAATCTCATTCCGAGCCCTCGGCGATATGTAGAGTGAATCAACTCGACCGTGCGGTTTCAGGAGAAGCCACTTCATAACCGTTGGGTCGCGCGCGGTAGACCAGCACGTGCGGGGCTGGCAAGAGAGCGCAGCGAACGAGCTAACTTACACGTGCCGCCCGTTGGGCCCTCCGAGGTTACGCATAGGTGGCAGTGAAAGACCTGGCGAGAATGAGTCTCCTGGAACGAAGAAATTAATTATGAAAGCGGGGAATTCTATATGAAGGCATGAGAAAGAAGTCTGAAAGTAAAACTATTTTTGGAATAAATGAAAATTGTTGGAGGAAGTAGACCGACACATCTGGAAGTTGAATCGTCTGCGGAAATCCGGAAACTTTCAGAAGATGTGAAAGTTTCTACATTTACTCCGAAGTTTCTTATCGGATGAAACATGACGAGGTGTCTTCAGAATATAAATAATTGTTTCTCGAAAAAAAGAAACTAACTTGTTTCTACTTTTTCGTATTTTTTTTATTTCTCTCTCTATAAGAACATTTTGTTTGACATTATTTCTAAAACAAATCGTAGGCATGGGTCGTTGATTTCCATAGAATGCTAATTAAGCAAAAAGTAATATGCAACGAAGCTTAATATTATTTATAATTATTACCTTTTTATGATAACAAATTATTAATTACGGTTACATTTTTTGAATAATTTACGGTTACATTTTTTAAACTGCAAGAGAAGCAAAATCACTTCATTAAAGATATTTTTATAGAACTCATGTTGCATGTTATCTACTCGTGTCGTATCTCATTAATAAAGAACATTACCCTTCAGAACATCGACCTTAACTTCGAACCGTTTATTATACATGTAAGACTATGTTCCAAACATGAAAGTTTCCCAATTAGCAATCTAACCTATAAAAGGCGAAGTTTTCCGGGCAGAAAAAGCCATCGAATACAGTGTAGACATTTCTTGTCACTGTTTGCACTTCCACGAAGATTCTGGAAACTTTGCAATTAATTTTCTGCCGGTTAATTTCCCTTACGCCCGCGCCCGCTGCGCGCGCAGAAATTCTTCGAAGGCAACGTTTGCAACAGGCCGCGCCCAGCGGGCGGTCGGATTGTCTCGGAGGCACGACGCGCCGTGGGCGGAGGGAGGGCGCGACGGGACGGACGGGGGACGGGGGACGGGGGGACGGGGGCCGGGGGACGGGGCGGACGGGGGACGGGGCGGGACGGGCGGGACGGGGGGACGGGGCGGGGACGGGGCGGGGAGTGGCGGAGGCGGTGGCGGGTGACGGTGGGGGGGTGGGGCGGGGGGGGGGGGTGCGGGACGGGGCGGGGCGGGGCAAGGCGGGTGGGGGAGGCGGGGGCGGGGGTAAGGTGATAGCGCGGGGACTAGGGGAGGGAGAGGGGCGAGGCCGTGGTGATGGTGGCAGAGGGCAAGTGGGGTGGTGAGGGCGGGGCGGGGGCGGGGGCGGGGGCGGGACGGTAGCGATGGCGGGGTGGGCCTCGGGCAATAGTGGGCGGGGGCGACAGCGGAGTGGGGGCGGTGGTGATGGCGACGCGGGACGGGACTAAAGCGATGGGACGGGAGTTTGCTTCAGTTTGAACCGCGTGTTGATGTTTGTTGCCGGTGCACTTCGCGAAGTGGCGGGGCCGGAAGAAGAAGAGGAAGATAATTATTACATAGGCATAGCGTAGACTTGGCCTCCGCAGGCGAGAGAAAGTTTGCGGGATTAAATAGTCATGGCCGTGGGTTGGTGGTTCGTCTGCGAATCCGCACGCTGGCGCTGGCGTCGAGGTGTACTGGAGTTGTTGCGGGAAAGCGAATGTGGAAGTTAAGGCGTAACATCTCTCAAGTTCATAAATTTCTGGTAATAAATCTCTTATAATAGCAGTTACGTGATGTAAGAGCAGTCTGTTCTGAGAAATTATGCAGGCAAAGTATACAGTTTTGTATCTCTGTTGTACTTGAACAAATGTGCACTTCTAACAAGGAATGAGAAGTTAATATTTATATGAAAAACGTGAATTAGTTTGTTAAAATATGAATTTTGTTTATTTTCAGAAAACAAAAAGAAACTGATGTCACCTATTACTTTGTTTCTTTACGAAAATTAATTTCAATTCGGTGGTTAAATGAGATCGGTGCTGAACTTTTAACAGTCGAATCAATGATTAATCAATATATTTCTTTCCTCTTAAGAGAAACCGTACGTTTTGTTTCCTCCATCACGAAAAATAATAAATAAAATAGAACGAGAATCTATCATTTCATTTTTGACATTTATAGGATTTTTACTTCAGAATAGGTCGGGGCAAAACTGAAGCATAGCCTTCGAATACAAAATCATCCCAGTTTCTAGAGCTGAGAGAAAAAATCTCTGACATGGCAAGTAGGCTAGATACGGTAATGGGAGTTCGTTGTGCTCGAAACACACGTCACGTCCTTATCGCGACAAGAAAAATGAAAAAAAACAACAGAGCCCAAGCCTGGGAAAACCGATAGCTGACAAAAGTAAGCCGATAGCTGACAAAAGTGAGATTAATCCGAACCTAAAATGTCAAATTCAATACTTCAGAATAATTGATCTCAAATTTTCTCAGAAACCCAAGCGTTCGCTTCCACAGAACCTCCGCCCCTCCATCCGCCGGAAAGCAGCGAGCCTGCAATCAGGCGCGCGGGAGGCGAATGTATTCAAATGGCATCGCTGGGCGAACGTGGCGTCCCGCAGGGCCATCGTCAGGGCGCGCACGTTCGCAGGAGTTGCGAACTCCGGCCGGGGGCGCGGGTTGGGGTGCAGGCGGAGGCGGCGCCGCTCCGGCGCCGGAATCGAATTGCAGAGACTGCGGCTCTAACGAGGCGCCCGCCCCCGCAGGCAGTCGGGGAACTATCGGTGACCGCCGCGAGGGCGCAGGTAGGAGACGGCACCGTACATGCCGCAGCGGGGGCGGAAGCGGCGCCACAAAGGGCTCCCAGGTCCACGAACCAGTCGCTGTTATCCTGGCGGTATTGTGTTACACGGCGGAATAATAAGATGAACGCACAAAGACATCAACATGCACACTGAGATGGTAGATATCACACGCATTATACAGTAAAGGGGAAATACACGATCAAGCAGTGTCATTAATTAAATTGACGCCGGCCTGGATGGCCGAGGTGGTTGATAGCGTGTACCGACTCAGCGCTTCGGCCTCGAAGGGTCGCGGGTTCGAGTCCTGCCTTGGGTATTGGTGTTTGTTCCTTATCTCTCATGTAAGTGTTGTCGCGGAGGGCCTCCCGTTCTGCTGACCCAAGATCAGGGGAGTCCGCAAGTGTGTTGGCGTGTCTAAGTGCATGGTCGAATATACGTCTCATTTGGTCGTAAATGATAACTGGTTGTCAGCTAGATATAGACCCTAGGGGGAAAAAACAAGTGACTTAATTGCGCGAATAACCGCAATACTCGTGGATGCTGAGTTTAACCCTAACTGCACTAAGGTATTAAAGTCCCGTCCATGACCAAGGAAGAGGGGCTCCGAGCCCCACTTCTTCAATTATGACTTTTTAAAAATGTTTTCGACGATTTTGATAAATTTAAAGTGTTGTAAGTGAATTCATTAGAATTTTTTTTTGTAAAATTGTGCATTCTTTGAAAAAATTGTTCAATTTTTTTATAACATTAATGGAAAAATAATTGACTTTCTCGCATCAGTATTTTATTTAATTACACAACCTATTACTTCTTTATGAAAAAATCATAAAAATGTAACTTCTTAACAAAATAATGTATTAAACTATATTATACCAAGACTTAAAATGCTACAAAATTTCCAAAATGTATTCTGAATTTTCAGTTTTCGTAATTATTTTGTAAATTTTACAAATACACCAAACACACCAGTGATAAATTTCATCAGATTTTGAACAAAAACCAGATCAGCAAAAATATATCAGCTTCCAACAAAACCTGAAACCTGTGGAAAAACAATCATCGGTGGTCCGCTTTCAAACAATCATCTAAGCCCCCTTCCTTCCGTGGTAATGGTAGGGTTAAAGTTTCAACAAATATAGGATAAAATTAAAAATAAACGAGAGAATAGCTGAAGCATTCCACTTAAACGTATGTGAATAGCAAAATATACACAGTTAAGGAACAGTGTTTATGTTGTCGTAGTGCTACCTAACTTCAAATTAAGTGGTACGTAAAGTGAATTGTGTCATGTCCCAACCAGCCATCCTATTTCTCCTTTCTTGTTTCTTAAAAAACAAGTAAAATGTGCTAAGACACCACCAGAGACTCAAGATACATTCCCTGTTCCTGTAAAGGCGAGAAACTTCGCACATCGCAATCTATTTTCCACAGAGGAGAAACCATGGGCAAGAATTGATCTAAAAGCGTGAAAGCAAGGGTGAACGAGATGTTAGGGCGCAAAGCAGATTATGATACCAAGTCATTTCAACCAGAATGATTGCAATTAGAAAATGTGTCAACACGTTTCTGCATAAACATCTATGACTTGTAATTCAGCACAGCGCTTGACGTTATAAAGTAATAGCAGTATATTTGTAAATTCTAATATATCAATTTTCGTCCTTTCAAATATATTGACTTTTACTTTGTTTGTGAAGTATTTGAAAACCAATGACATTCTGAGTAAATGAAGTAATTTCTTAGGATTCTAGAATAAAAAATGAATTGTAATAAAAAAATTAATAAAAGAATAAATTTAAACGAATCCATTGGGTACATTGATAAATAAACTTAAATATTTTAATGATTTTAAGAATGAAGGTTGAAATATAACATATACAAATTTAAATTGAAGAATTTTTTAGAAAAATGAGCAAAAATGCTGAAGCATTTCTGAAAATGAGCAAATTTGACCACATTTTTACAGAAGAGTTTTGATATTTCGAGGAACTCTGCAAGAATTATTTAAAGCATTTATATTCACAAATACAATAATGTACAAGAACGCGCATATACGCGTCGCAATACGACGCGAGAGAGATTCGAAAAAACAATAACATACATTTGTGTAATTTTTGAAAAATCAAATGAATCCATCCACTTGGTTCGTCATTATTTTAGTAAATTTCGCACTATTCGTTAAAAAAGTTTAAGGAAAAAAGGTTGGAGCGGTTTTTGGGACTCCTAGGGAATTCATGTGAAGTATCTCCAAAATTCAAATATTTCTGTTTAAAATCCTTCCGGCATCCAGTCGGGTCAATATTCATCACGCAATATTCATCTCTCCAAAAATGCTACAAATATTTTGAGTGAAGGTCTTATTCACGAACGGGCAAAAAGGCGAACGCTTAAAAAATGCTTTTTCGCTATAACGGGAAAAACACCGTTACGCGTACCGTATGCCAAAACGCGTTAAAGCAATAGGCTTCCGCGGCCGGAGCTCGCGGCTAGTAGAAACTTAGCTCTCCGGGCAACGCTGCGTCTTAGGCATTGTTGCCAACATTCCAGCCGCCATACTGCCACCTTCCTCCAAAACAGGCATTTGTTTCAAAATCATTTTTTTCTGTAATTTAACGTATTTTTCTCTCTGAGTGATGGTCAATAATCCCTATAAACGACAATATAAAAAAGGTATCTATGATGTAATAATGATCGCGTCTCATCTCTCCATCAATATGTCACAGTGGCAGATTATTTAATTTCTTCAAAAAGATATTTGTCTATTGTTGATGGCATGCGAAATACAAAGAACATTCATAACAATTTACAATGCTGGGTACTTCGGTGTTATTGCAATTTATTCTGCTGTGACTTAAAACATTACTTCCGGAATGTAATAACAGCGTGGAAATGAACTTTCACTTCGTAGGTTTTGTTCTCCCTGGACTTCGCCGCCCACGCATTGACGACGTTGGGTGCTGCGGGTCGCTCTGTTCGCCCACGCCGCTCCTTTGCCGCTTACTTCCGGAATGTCCGCCCTTCCCGCCGCCGCCCGGCGCTTCTGCGGCGCCGCCCCGCGCCCAACGCCGATGCCGTCAGGGGTCGTCCCTCTCGCGACCGAAAGGCTTGTAAGGTTTTTTCGGGGACAGTCGAATTCAGTTCAATGCGAAATCAATGTTACAGTTAAACCGCATAAAAAATATTTCCAGTGCGCATGCACCGTACGTGAATTACTTAGCACATTAGTCCCGTTAGTACAATACCCGTTAGTACATAATTTTCTCCCCCATACGTCACATACAGTTTTTTTACTGTTTTTAACTAAATAAATAGTAAATATCTAAATACAGGATACGTTATATCGCGGGAGGTGATGTATTCCTGCTCCATTGGAACGTCAAATCAGGCAACAAACTACACGCCAACTTGCGTGGATTCCCTTCCTCAGGTGGAAGCAATGCACGTGAATGCGGCAGGATATTGAACATCATAAATACAAGTATACAGGATGAGTCACTTAACTTCAGCATCTCCTGTAACTTTCGAACGGTTGAAGTTATTGCAATAAACTTTTCACGAAAGTGCATGAGAGAATGGGGCAAATTCATACGGTGTTCATGTATAATTTATCTCTTATATTTTACGAGATATTTGAAGTAACTTATTTTAAAGGAACAATAAACATTTTTCAGTCTATCATGCTGAGCGTTAGAAGACGAATTCAATGATATACATATCGTCATAAGTTAGATAAGTAATCTTTTTTTTAGTAAATTTGTTATTTTTACGACTCGTATTTAACGGATATTTTGAATGTAACAGTCCACCACATAAGGTGACGCAGCGCTTCACCAGCAAATGCGCGCTAGGGGAAGGGAAGCTGGTTTTAATAATAAAATTGTCTATTACTTCAACTCCATTTAATGGGCTTTTTAACACAAGATATTAATGAGATCTGGGAACAAGAGACTAGCGGAAGTCAGCGGATGTGTCGTGATAGTGAGGTCATTTCGTTTTCTGTTGGGTCATTGTCTATGAAATGTCCGTTTTGTTCTTCTTTGTACTTCCCGTGTGAGAGAAATTCTGTAAACGAGTTTACTCTGTGTTACTAAAATGGGAAAATAAGTTTACCTTCGAGCAATATGCCAGAAGAAATCAAACAGTTGTTTATAGGAGATGATGACACATCAAAAAACTTTAGAAATAATATCTGTCAGTATAATAGTGCTCTTTCTTTTGTGCAATTTCGTGCCGATATTGTATTGCCACCTGGTCATGGGCCATACCTGTTTAAAATTTTGGGTACTCATCACAGAATATTTTCGTTATACCCTGAAGATTCAAACAATGCAACATATTGTGAACATTAATCTGGGCACCAGTATTTTACATTTATCTCAGATCACACCGTCAAATTTTGACGGGTTCTCACTAGTTCCATTTTAAAAGATCAGAAAGCTCTAAACAAGTGAATGAGAGATGTGTGCTGCTATATAATTGCATTATCTTTTTAGTTTATTGTTAAGGATATTGTTCTCTATAAACGTCCAGCAAACAAAATGCCATTACTATTTTTAACAACTTTGATTGTTTAAAATCTTTCGATTCATTGAGTAATGTACGAAAACGTACATTTTACACTGAACTAGCAGTGAAATTCTCTAAAGCAAAGAACTACCATAGTTAATCAGGCTAATGGATCTAAGGGGAATAAAGTGAAAGGGACTGTCAACAAGAGAACAACTTTATCGAGCGATATTGTTTTTAAAGCTGAAGAGCTTTTTGAGCAATGTAACTGCACATTGTATTCCGTCCACTGAAAGATTGTTCGACGATTGAAAGCATTTTGCTTAATATACATTTCCTGTATCCTCTATTACACTTTTTGAGAAAGTATCACTCAATCTTCTATGGTATAATAAATATGCTTTATAAATATTAACGGCTTAATGGATATGCTTGATAAATCTTCTGAAATCAACTTTTATATAATACTTTATGCGTAAAGAACATTACACAAAGATGTTTTATTTCATGATTGATAACTAACTTGTATCCCAACACATTAAAAGACACAGGAAAAAAAAGAAGGTCGTGGCCTTAGAGGAAATGATAAGGAAGTTTTTACGAAATAATATCTCCTTAAGGATGCTTGGAAAAATTCGACAATTTTTGATTTAGGAATATCAGACGATATTCAATAACTTAGGTGTTAAAAGTACGTATTTCTATCGTTTTTCAAATGCTGACATGCTTTTAATGCTGATAAATAGTGTTTATCAATTTTTTCAACTTTAAAAAAATAATTTCATACACAGAATTGTTTTCTATCGATCTGAATTAGCCTATTATTTAATTGTTATTTTCATCACAACTTCAGCACACACACACACACACACACACACACACACACACACACACACACACACACATACGTACACACATTTACCTCCATAAACAGCTACTTTTATGTTCTTTTGAAACTGGAGCAATTGGCACTCCTCGATCCCTAATACATTTTCCCGTGAGATTCAAACCTCATTTGGGCGATTTCACGTTGTGTCCTGGCGATGCGATGTTCTGGCGCCGGCCCTGCAGCGCCCGCCCCCGCCCCCGCCGCACCCTCTCGCGTCGCTCTTTTTGGCTGCGCGCCTGCCGGTCCTCCCGCGCCCCCGCGCCCTCGCTGCCCCGCCGCGACGCCACTGGCTGGCCCGCCACCTCGCCCGCCCTCGCCCGCCTCGCCCGCCTCGCCCCGCCCTCGCCCCGCCCTCGCCCCGCCCTCCGCCCCTCCCCGCCGCCGCCCCCGCCCTCGCCCCCGCCCTCGCCCCGCCCGCCTCGCCCCGCCCTCGCCCCGCCTCGCCCCGCCCTCGCCCCGCCCTCGCCGCTCTCGCCGCTCGCCCGCCTCGCACCCCACAGCCGCAGCTTCCCCGCCCATGGGACCGCCCTCCTCGCCCCCGCCCCCACCTTGCCTTTGCCCGCGATACGGACTCGGCCCCGTTCTACCCCCCCTCATACTGACCACAGGAAGCGGTAGCTCCGTGCATCAACTGATGCCACTGCAGCGCCTCTGACCGGGAGGTCCTAGGTTCCCACTCCCCACGGCGGCAGGATTTTCGACTCTAGCTTTTCAGCTAGGTCGAATTCAGTCGCTCCCTGGAGGAGAATTCTAGCGGCCGGCTGCTCTGATTGGTAGTTTTCCGTGGTTTCTCCGATCAACACCAGGCGAATGCCGGAGCAGTACCCTACCAAACGGGCCACGGACCGCGCGCAATCTTTCCTTGCTTTTCCTTGTCATATCCTCTCCCCCTTCACACACACACTTACACTAACATACACTTACACTAACATGCACTACACTACCACATATTCCGGAAGACCGGTCGGGGGGAGCTTGTCCCGGCTGGGGCGGTGCACCGCTGGTGGGAGTGTCCTTGTTAGGCAGAAACCCCACTAGCCGACGGTAGGTCGGCGCCTGTTCTCGCCATCCAGCGGGGGAAGATCACCGCTATCTCCCGAGAAAAAACATGTACTACACTAACGGGGCTAATGACCAAAACCGTTGACGCGCCCGGAGACACGAAAAACCCAAACCAAACCAAACTCATCCTGACTCCACCCCTTTCGGCATTATCATCGCTACCCTGTCCTTTCTCCGCCCTGTCCTAGTTCTCTCCGCCTTGTCCCCTCCCCGTCCTGTCTCCATTTCACCCTGACCCTACCCCTTCCGGTTCCATCTCCGCTACCGTGTCCTCTCCCCGCCCTGTACTTGTTCTCTCTGTCCTTTCTCCACCGTGTCCTAGTTCTCCCTTCACGCCCGTTCACACCCATCCCCGCGCACCCGCCTCCGCTATCCCCTTTCACTGCTAAACCTCTCTCCTGGCTCATCCGCTCCCTCCCCGCCCGCGCTCCCGACAATGTTTCGCCCACGCGTTCGACCTATTTCCGCCCGCCCTCCCAACGCTTCGACCCGGCGCAAAGCGCCAACGCCGCCCTGTTTTGTGCCTCGACCGGTGACTGCGCATATGGCGAATGAATTTCGCGTGCATTTTTGGAATCGGGAATGAACAATCGATTTTTCAATGATTACCATTTGATGTGAAGCTTAAATGGTTGAGGCGCTGAAATTAACGCGAAATATCCAATTATGGGAGTTAATATATCGTTTTTTGTGTGGAAGATTGGTATTAAAATCTGAAAAATTTCAGAAATTGAACTTTTGAAGCAATATTATTTGTTAATAGAATATTCGTCAAAGAAAACAAAATATAGGTGTGGGAAATTGTGGAGGGAAAGGTGTGAAGTTTGTATATGTGCATATAGCTCTGAACTTCGTGTATATTTCACCCATGTGATTTAAATGTTAATTTATATCAAATTTATGAAAACGAAAATTATTTACTCAATATAAAATTGATGATTAGTTTTTTAATAACAATCCAAGAAATTTTCAATTTTACTAATTCAAGAAGTCAGGCTGTAAATGCATGGAGAGTTCAGTATTGTTTGGGAAAATAATCCCTTTAAACTTCGAGCTTGGGCAGATCAATATCGAGCAGGTTTGATATTCTAATTTTAAGTGTACAGGGGAAAGGTAAAAGACCCAAAATTTACAAATAAATAAGGTTTTAAAAATAACCCAGTGATCTACAGTAGGAAAAATGCTGCTGAATAAAACTACATAAAATGGTTTTCTAAAAAGTAGCTCGCGCACTGCTCAAGAACAACAAATAAAAAGCTCTCTTTTTGCACTGGAATATTTTATATAATTTAACAAAAAAGTATTCACTACTTAATATCGTACAACAGTACCTTAGATACTAAGAATATAAAAGCTTGATTTTCCGAAACGCAAATCGTGAACACCAAATTTTTAATGGCGTGGGACCTTTTCCTGAAAGTTTTGCTGTATGGGGTGACGTCAGATATATAGTAAATAGTAACGCCTCAATATGATAATTCAGTGGTTTTGTATAATGTGAAAATAGGTCGAAAAACTCAATCATATATTTGCATCTTTCAGTCAAAATCAAAATTGCTTCATTCTTTTTAGACTTATCCCGAGTCCATGGAATCCAAGACCATAGACAGTTCTTATATGGCAGGAAGGTGCATAGCTTTCTTTCAATTTGTGCGTGTATTAGAAAATAGAAATAAAAGTTATAGATTATATTTATGAACTTTATTCTTGTCATTTAGTACACTGTGTAAAATATACCTCTATTTTTACGTAATTACAAACCTCATATTTATGGCTCAATAAGCGTTAGCATAATCGTCTACATTTTGTTCAAGCAGATGTTGATGTTTTGTAATAATAATAATAATAATAATAATAATAATAATAATAATAATAATAATGATAATTGGAAAAGATGTGTAACGACAAGTTTTTCTTGTGGACCTACGGTCAGCTTCCGATATTTCCCATTCCCAAAGACCAATCGTTCCTTATTCAGCTACTTTTAAATTCATACTTCATCCTGCCATTTGTAAAGCATTGGTAAAGTCTGAAGGAAAACGTGCTATTTGTGGGATCTGTGACCAAGTTCATTGTATTAATTATTATTAATTGTATTTTAAGAATGCAATGCACTGTATTGAAATGCAATTGTAGCAAAAACCAATAAAAATTAAATTACAAATCAAGTTACAGGTCAACGAGCATCACTTCCTAAAAGATATTGTAACCGTTTAAAACTTCGTTAGCTATATGAAGTGAAAAATAGTATAATCCTTTCACTAAATTACTCTCCTTTTTGTTGTTTTTTTTTTGTCATCAGAAGAAATTGGCGGCATTGCTTTACTTGGAACGCGTTGGGCAACAGTTCAGTGGAAGAGCGAGGTCGGCTCAGAGTACACGAGTCCGCTGCACTGCGAGGTCAGAGCGATGCCACTTCATAAGGCAATGTGAAGACCAGACCGCGCGACTAACCGAACTCGGGAGTTGCGGTTTCTGAACGGTGCCGGGGCTCGAACTTCCAGGGAATAGCGAGCTGTGACCAGTGGCCTGTGGCGGAAGCTCTCGCCTCTGGCGGCGGCGTTTGCTGAGCTCGCGCCTGGAGCTGCACGCCGGGCGACAGTGCGATTAATTCAACGCGCCCGCCCTGCTGCTTCATCCGGCGTCAACGTGTGTACAGTCCGCTCCGGGGCAGCAAGCCTCCACATCAAGAAACTGTAGCTTCTGTAAGTTTCGTTACATGCCTCGATCATAAGGTCATTCTTTTCACTATTTACCCCATCTTTGTAAATAATTTATACTCATTTCGTTGTCAACCTATTATTATTACGTTCTTAATACTGTTTGATAATTGATGATGAGAGATGTTTTATTCTACTGATCACAAAGATCACTTCAAAATTTTACATCATTACCACAGATCAAGAGTACTGCGAAAATAGGTATTTTAATGATATTAGAATGTGAAATACTGTTAATATTCATATTTTACGTATTGTACAAAATATTATAGATACTTTCAGTGAGAGTCCTCATACTATTTGTCGCAATCAGACTTCGTAGAGCAACGTCAGCAAAAGAGGGTAACAGTAATCATTTAAATTCAGCTTCTCGTTTTTCGAAAAAACAAGAACACTGATTTGATATAAACTAGAGTATGTACAGTGACATATGAGACATATGATAAAGTGACATATGAGGGGTGAATAAACCACTTTCAATTGAAATCATTTAATATTTCACATTTCATTCACGTTAAGGAACACAATTAACATTTGAAAAAATTCAAAAAGCAGAGAATACTATACAGTAATTTTAAAGAAAGTAAATTTACTCCCCAAAGATTTTCTTCCATGAAAACTGTAAATAACTTCACCAACTATTGCTTATTTTGTTAATTGACACCAGCGAGAAAAAGAAAATCGTTAACTTTCAGATGATATAGAATTAAATGCACACTTACTTGTTTTTAAGAGACTTTTCAGGTCGAATCAGACAGTACCCTATTGTCAAATACATAAGAAAATACACATTCGGCGTGGGGGAAAAAGTAGAGAAAACTTTTTTGTAGTTGCAGTATACGAATACTGCGTTATTTCAAAAGAGGAGCAGCTAATAAAAATGTTAAAATATTCCTACCAAATCTAATAAGGAATTGTTTGCCTTCTGCAGCTGATACAGCAAACGAATTTTTTTGGACGAGAAAACTGTTTACATTTCTGTTCACTCTGTTGTTTAAAAATATTGACATTCAATTACACATCCTAGGCCGGATAACAAAGCAAATAAAACCTTATGAAAACACACAAGAGTAACCGCAAAAAAAGAGAAAATTGCATTTTTGAGGATGTCTTAGAGAAAACTCGCCAAAGTTCAAATAATTGTTTTACTTGCTCTTTCTCATACAAGATTTCGCCCTCATTTTGATTGTCTTTTTTTTTCGTGTTTCCGGGCGCGTCAACTGCTTCGGTGTTCCGTTTTAGTGTAGTGCATGCTTTTTTTCTCGGGAGATGTCGGTGATCTTCTCCCGCTGGATGGCGAGATCCGGCGCCGACCTACCGTCGGCTAGTGGGATTTCCCCCTAACCAGGACACTCCCACCAGCGGGGCACCGCCCCAAGTTACCGACCGGTGTCCCGGAATATGGGGTAGTGTAGTGGATGTTAGTGTAAGTGTGTGTGTATAAGGGATAGGACAAGGAAGAGGAAGGACAGATAACGCGCGGTCCGTGGCCCGTTTGGTAGGGTACTGCTCCGGCATTCGCCTTGTGCTGATCGGAGAAACCATGGAAAACTACCGATGAGAGCAGTCTGAGAGCAGTCGGCCGCCTGAATTCTCCTCCAGACAGCGACTGAGTTCAACCTCGCTGACAAGCTAGTGTCGAAAATCCTGCCGCGAACCTAGGACCTCCCGGTCAGAGGCGCTGCAGTAACATCAGTTGATGCACTGAGCTACCGCTACCGGTCCCTCATTTTGAAAAAAAAAGTGCCTGCACGGTAAAGTTGAAGCTACTTAAGAACGCAGTTTTACTGAAATCTCAGTACTTGATCGAAAGGTACATTCATACCCATTTTAGTCAACTTTTACTCTACTTTCACTTCTGAGACTAGACAAATTTCACACTTCGTGACTTGATGCAGACTGATGTGACTTCTGTGCCGAATTAAAGAAACATCAAAATTGTTTCTTTTTACCTTTATACAACGGCAGCACCAAATAAAAGAAGTATTCCTTTGTTCGTTTCGCTGCGTTCAGGTGAGAATGTCGAGGTGCAGTGAACTTATGCTGAGCAGCGGGGGCTTTGATGTGAAGCGTGGGGAGAAGGCCTTGCAACGTGCTCCCGCCTCGAGGCGACAGAGCTCTGAAGCCCCCTGCGCTGGGTCCGTGCCTTGCCGCTGGTGTTTTATGTATTTTTAGACTTCTTTTCGCTCCGCCGCATGGATGTGCCAAAGGGGATAAGGTGGACCGTACCGAACTTCCTTTATTCCCAGCAGAAAGATACAGCAGCTTCGAATGCATGGATGTCAGAAAGAATATAATTTACACTTTACACAGAGTTTTTCATCCAAACAAGATTTAATAGTTCGTTCCGCTTATTCGCTTTCTTTCATATATGTAAGCAAAATAGTAAAACAAACCTTTACTTCAATGATACAGATTTTCCTTTTAAAAATAATCGTAAATATTCTGATTATTCATCAATTAATGAGGTATTGACTTTATGCGCATTATGAGCATACATAAAACTCTGAGTTTGAATGGAAATGGTCTTGATAATCCATGAATCTTTTAAAGTCTGTTTGACAGAGCTACATTTCTTTGTGAAGAATATTGCTTGTCGCATAACCTTTCAATTATCCGCTTAAACGCTCTTTAATTGCAATCCAATTGTGTAGTATTTGTTTTGCCACGTTCCTTTTTCCCGGTATAATTGGTGATTATATTGAGCTAGAACGGAAGTTTGTTTGTCGTATTTCTACGGGCGCAGCGGTACGTTATTTATATTACAATACATGACACTGCTGGGAGTAACAGAATGGCATTCTCTTATCGACAAGACATTTCAAACTGAATGACATTAAAGACCTTCTTAATTCTTAATTCTTAAAAGCAGATGGTATGTAATTCTCTGGTGATTGCTTTAAGTCAACGAAATGAAAGGAACATTCTACCCATAATCACAAAATATAAGTTCGTTCGTTAATTACTTTTAAATAAGAATCATATGAAACATTTTTGTACAACACGATCGATCAAATAATCTGTCTGCAACTCTAACATTTTTTTGTGTACTCTACCGAAGGCAAATTTTTAACTTTTCTATGCCATTTTGCAGCAAAATTCACTCCCCATAATCGTTCTCCATCACAATAGCGAGGTGGACAAGAACTTTTCAAAATTGTTGCGTTGTAGGGTAGAAGCATTCATTGGCCGCTGGCAAGGTCAACTGTAGCAGCGGAGCTGATCGCATGCATACATCCCGTTGAGACACATCTAGCCGGGACGGCGGTCGAATTGAGCTCGTGGTGGGGGCCGGCCGGTTTGCCGGGGGGCCCGAGTTGCCGAGGGAGGGGAGCGGTCGAAGAGCGTCTCTGGCTCTCCGCCGCGTTTCCATGGCCACCTGCACTCCCCCCCCAACGCTCTGCCGCTCGGCATGTTGTTTGGAAACATGCCAAACTATTGCTACTAAAACTACGTACTTTCTCGCCGGTACTTTCACGCAAAATTACGCGAAAAGTACTAAAAGTTTTGAAAAAATGTACATGATCTTTTTTCATATTCTGTCTTTATGGAACAGATTTCATCGCTGACTTCATAATTGTAGTTGTAGGAAGTCGCATATAAAATTTTAAACTTTTGTAGTTTTCGAAAACTCAGGGTTTTCAATGAACATGAGTTCTGCACCATTCTCTTAAAATCCTTCACCCTATTCAACAACAAAACTTAATAAAAACGATGGAGCCAGTTTTTGAAAATGTCCCTGGACTTCATATAAAGTATCCCGCGAACTTAAAATATCGGTTTAAAATTCAAAGGGACCGCGACATCAGCTAGATCAATTAGGGAATATAAATTTTGGAGAAAATCCGCTGAACGTTTTAGCTGGTAGTGTTGTTTGAAGACAAACAGACGCTTCCGGTCAATCGAGTTTTCGGCATCAAGAACCCACAAATCATGGATTCTGGCTACACCATGTTTTAAAGATTCTTTTTTCTAAATTTAGCAACTAGATTTATCCACTTATTCGTTAACGGGGCTCTGTAATACGAGTTTTTCTGCCGTTTTTTAGCACAGTATTATATAACTTCGTCTACTCCGTAGCGAGAAAGAAAAATGAAGGTGGCTATAAAGAAAGTGAAACCTTCTTCATCAAAAATCTTAACTCGTTTCGAAGATAAAGGGCCAGATGTTGAATGATTTGTGAGTTGAAAGTGTTCACTATGAGTCATAAAATAGAAAAATTGTAACGCAAAGTTCTGTGCATTTTAAAATTATGATATAACACAAGACAATGTCCAGTAACATTGTATTCCCAAATCGTGTACATTTTACAAGTTAAAGGAGACGCTGGAAGAATCTGAAACGAATGAAACTTTGACATACTAATTCATTTGGTGAGGGTGAGAGGGGTTATAATTGTATCTATTAGCGTGCTAATAAAAATTCAATATAAACAAAATCATTGAAAAATGTAATGCAAAATGGGGTTTTTTTTTTAAAAAATTTATTTGAAGTTGGTTTCTATTGATACACTCATTAAAGAATAAATTCAACAAAAAGCTAATGTAAGCACCTTCGTAAGTGAATAATCTAATCCTCGTAGATGATAATCTTTTAACATAATTTTGCACTTAACTTGTGCATTCAACAAAATAGCCTAGCGAAGACCAAAATTATTGGCAGATATAAATACCTTATGTATAATGTGATTCTATCATTTGCACAAAGAACGATGTTTCTACTCAAATGTTCGAAGTTCTCTTCAAAATACATGCAATCTGAGGTTGTAAATACCTACAAATCAAACTTGTAGGTAACAAACAACAAAAGCATGAATGTCGTTCATGGTTTGAACTTACACTATCCGTTCTGGTTTATGTTAGATTATTTTGTTCAAAACGCAGCAGTGATTTCGCTGAACATTTCGTCCTGCCCCTTCAGTCAGCCCTTCAGCCAGCCCTTCAACCAGCCCTATGGCCCGCCCCGTTTCGCTGAACATTTCGTCCTGCCCCTTCAGTCAGCCCTTCAGCCAGCCCTTCAACCAGCCCTATGGCCCGCCCTTCTGCCCGCCCTTCGCCCCGTCCTTCGTCCCGCCCTTCGTCCCGCCCTTCGTCCCGCCCTTCGGCCCGCCCTTCGTCCCGCCCTTCGTCCCGCCCTTCGTCCCGCCCTTCGTCCCGCCCTTCGTCCCGCCCTTCGTCCCGCCCTTCGTCCTGCCCGTCGTCTGGCCTTCGGCCCGCCCTTCACCGCGTGGCGGCGGGGGCACGGGCCCGCAGCTGTTTGCTCTCGGCGCCGAGCAAACGCTCTCCAGCGGGCGCGAGGAGATGTAGCTTCTTCCGCGCCGCAGGTCGCCCTGAAAGGAGCCCTGGCTCGTAGGGGGGAGGGTTGCCCGCTCAAGAGCCCGGCCCAGTGTATCGTAATGTACACTCCACTTGCCGCAAAAATAGATTTGATTTCGCTGCCTTGACGGGAGAAATCAAGCTTGCTTGGATGCGTGCACTTTTGAAGATTGGAAATGTGCGTTAGATCGTTTCACAGAAATCCTGAAGAATGTTTGATCAATACTAAATGTGTGGTCATCTTTATTTTCGTTTCTTCTCGAACAACCTCGTGAGAACATGCTTTTTCTGGTTTTGTTACAGAAATAATGAGCTTTTAATATTAGCAATATTAGATTCTCTTGATAATAAATGTTTCATGGATGATGATTGATAACCAAAATATACGTTGAATTATTAAACATGTAATGAATAATTTTCATTTCCTCTTTATATATTTTTAATGCGTTAACGTTATTAAAAAGAACTCTCAAAATATTTGCATTTACACGAATTTCGGAGAATGAAATATACGGAATTTAATGTTCACATTCTATCTGGATGTGAATTCAAACACAGATAAATTCTTTCCATTTTTTATAAATCCCCAAATTCAAGCAATGGTGTGTATGCAATTACCACGCAATTCCCGATTTAACTGTTGTATAAATTATACATGACGATTCATACTTAAATTTTTGAAAATTAATTGATCTTTTGTAAGGAAACTTGTTTTTGAATTATGACATCAGCTAAACCAGTGCAAGCGAAGGCTATCTTGATAAATATGTTTCTTCTTTTAGCTACATAGTGTACGAAACGTATCTTCCGCTTCATTCAACGCGTTAATTCTCCAATGAGAGATTAGTAAGTACAGAACAATATGTTAAAACTGAATGCATTTAAGATCACGTTTTTTGCCCGATAAGTATCTACAATATTCAAAGGAGACTGAAATGAAATAATTCCTGGAGAAAAATAATTGGACGTATAATAAACGTTGATATTATCTTAAGAGAAATTCTCTTCAAAAGCGATCATGGAAAATGAATGAAATGCAACTGGGCATGATAAATATTCCATGCGTCTCAGGATTGAACTTCCAAATTAGCTTTCTTATCCTGAAAAATACTGACGAGTTTTCTTATCTGGGCGCAGCATCGCAATGTGCCGTCCCTGCACCAAAGAAAAGATAGCGCGGGCGGCGGCGTCCAGTCATTACTAGGGGGCAAATTCTGATGACCTAAACATCGCCAAAAATGTTTAATGAAATGCTCTTAAAATGCTCTAAAGCAAAGAAAAATGACGTAAAAATGTGATCAAAACCAGTTCGGATGAAAAACTCAAGCTGTTGGTTACGTTACTGATGTAATCGAGGCTCCTTCTATTCATTCAAGTGAATTCAGCTTTCAAACATTTGGTTTGAACTGTTCTTTACCAGAAAATCTCTGTCTTTAGTTATTCCGAAATCGGCTGAACCGCCAATGGCGCTGATACACGTCACAGGGATCTTAGATGACATTCTCATAATTGCTGCCATTACAACTTCTGAGCGAAGAAATCGAATAGGCTACTAGGTACAGGTTCGAAGGAATGCTGTGGTGAACATTTGTGGCATCTCGTAAATATTATTTGAAGCAAGTACCAATAAAATGATATTAAAATCGAAGAAATCAGGAAAAAATGCATTAAAAATGACAGAAAAAAGTAAAAATTACTTATTAGTCGAAATTGACAAAATGCAAAGAAATGACGTACAAAATGGGCTATTTCCTTTTGTCATACCATAAAATGAATTTCTATACTATACGGAATTTTTCTAAAGTAAAAATTTTTAAAAAATGCCATTTCATGAAAATCCGCCTCCGAATCATTACTACTATTGCTTTCTGCGACGAGATATTTACGAGAGTATTGCTCTGCGACGAGATATTTACGAGAATATTGCTCTATGAAATTTTTATCTATAAGTCAAATACGTGCAATTCTTTGTGTTATGATTATAGATGGTACAAGAAAGAAACGTAATTTTAATATTAGGTTTTAATTTGCTAATAATATTTTGAAATAAAAATGTTTAAAATATATATTTTCAACTCTTCAAAGAAATTAGTATTAATTGCAAATACTTTCATTCTCAGTTTTATTCCAACGTAAAGTTAGTAGTAGAGAGTTAAAGAGTTTTATTATCTCTCTCTCTTTCTCTCTCTGTCTTTCTTCTCTCTATCTATATCTCTATATTTCTCTCTCTTTCTCTATCTTTCTCTCTCTCTTTCTTTCTTTCTTTCTCTCTCTCAGACTAAAGGGCTGCATTGCAACCACTTTCACGTCGACGTATTCTTCTAAGCGTTTTCTGTTTCAAATACAAGTACAGCTTTTCCATTTCTACTAAACATTCACACTTCGGTGTTTTATCTCTTCAGATTTTTCTCACGCTTTCATTGTACTTAATCATTATTCATGATTCCATGTTTCACCTTTTAGTAAGAATATCGTTTCTGTTGAATAATTCAGTCCTAATGTAATATTAAACCACAGTTTCCTTCGTCTTCCACTGTGATTCAAGGATAGGTAGATTTGGTTGGTTTTTTGCAATAAAATCTCCAGCTCTACATATGATCATTTTTGTAACATAAGTTAGTATGTTTTCAAATTGCTTTTCGTGAAAACCCTCCTTTGAAAATAATTACGAGCTTTCATGAATTCTACACCCTTTCACTCTTTCCAAGCCGTACTTTCATGATAGTGAATTAGTAACTCGGAAGTTCGAGCTTCGCCAACAGAACTGCTGAAGAGAATATAAATGATCTATAACCTATTAGATTTTATTCATTGTAAAAGAAAATATCTCGATAGCGAACGACTTTTGATGGTCTTTTGAACTAACTTTACCTTGACATAGTGAACTGTAGTCCTCATTGTCATTTCTTTGACTCATTATATTCCCCTTACAAAACCACATTTTGTTCGATTTCATATTTTTTTTCCTTATCTTTTTCTCTCCCCTTGAGCCGTTCAAATAATACTTTTGGCCTACAACTCTGATCTGTGGATCTTTTGCCTCTTCAATTCCACCCGGTTGTTGTCACACTCTCTCTTTCGTGTCGGTAAATAACGTTACCTCCTCCACTGCAAATCGTCCTCTTCCAGGGTCATTAGGAGCCTGCAATGGCCTCCGTTCTTCTTCCACTGCCCTCATCTTCTTCCTCGCGGCGCTCGCTATCACGAGACGCCCTCTAGCGCCCCTCGGCACAAGGCTTCGCGCCGCTCTACGGCCCGCGCGGGGAGAAAGAAACCTAGCCCGGCTGCCATCTGAGGGTACACGGTATGCGTGTGTATATGAGATAGAGAGGGAAGGAGAACGAAAGATAAAGAACGAAAGAGAAAGAGCGAAAGAGAAGAGAGCGAAAGAGAGGAGAGAAATTGAGAGAGAGAGAAATTGAGAGAGAGAGAAATTGAGAGAGAGAGAAATTGAGAGAGAGAGAAATTGAGAGAGAGAGAAAGGAGAGAGAGGAAAGAGAGAGGAGAGAAGAGAGAGAATGGAGAAGAGAAAGGAGAGCGCGAAAGAGAGAGAGCAAAGAGAGAGAGAAGGAAAGAGAGGCGAAAGAGAGACGGAAAGAGAGAGAGCGAAAGAGAGAGAGCGAAAGAGAGAGAGCGAAAGAGAGAGAGCGAAAGAGAGAGAGCGAAAGAGAGAGCGAAAGAGAGAGCGAAAGAGAGAGAGCGAAAGAGAGAGCGAAAGAGAGGAGCGAAAGAGGAGAGCGAAAGAGAGAGAGAGAGAGCGAAAGAGAGAGAGCGAAAGAGAGAGAGCGAAAGAGAGATAGAGAGCGAAAGAGAGAGCGAAGAGAGAGAGTGAAAGAGAGAGAGCGAGAAGAGAGCGAAAGAGAGAGAGCGAAAGAGAGAGAGCGAGAGAGAGAGCGAAAGAGAGAGAGCGAAAGAGAGGAGCGAAAGAGAGAGAGCGAAAGAGGAGAGAGCGAAAGAGAGAGAGCGAAAGAGAGAGAGCGAAGAGAGAGAGAGCGAAAGAGAGAGAGAGCGAAGAGAGAGAGAGCGAGAAAGAGAGAGAGAGGCGAAAGAGAGAGAGAGAGCTGAAAGAGAGAGAGAGCGAAAGAGAGAGAGAGCGAAAGAGAGAGAGAGAGCGAAAGAGAGAGAGAGAGAGGAAGAGAGAGAGAGAAAGAGAAAGAGAAGAGCGAGAGAGAAAGAGGAAGAGCAAAGAGAGAGCGAGAGAGAGAGAGGAGAGAGAGAGGAAGAGAGAAGAGAGAGAGACGAAAGAGGAGGGGGATGAAGTGTAGGAGCTGGGTTGAGGTCGGGTTTCTGGGGTTTCGCTTCAGATGCTGATTATTGACAGCAGAGAACGAAAGAACCTGAGACGATCCAACCTGACTTAATGGGTTTAAACAGAGTTGAGTAGATTAGAGTGCATTTGTTCCCCGACAGTAAGTTTACCGGACACATATCTACTCGTGGGTTTGCGGAGTATTTCTCAATCCAGGTATCTCTCTCATCCTGGGACTGCTCCAGCTCGAACAACGTTTAAGTTCCCGACTGATCTCCCGATATTCATGGCGGTTTAGTGCAGACAGCCGCTAGAATTCTCCTCCAGACCCCGGATGAATTCGAGCGTGCAATGTTGCTGGCTGTTAGCGACAATGCTGACTATGAGCACAACTCAGCCGATATGTGTATTGGAGACTCACGTCTAGAGACCTAATTGCAAAACAAATTATTCAGTTGTTTAAAAAACATGAGTGAAATCAGTTGTTGAAAAAAGATCATCATGCTGTCTTTTGGATGAGGAAAGCCTAAGAAGTTGCTGTCAGTGAACTTAAAACTCTTTGACTTCTGAAAAGTGTCGAGGAGTGTGGACTTTTACAGTAGTACTGAGACACGTAACATCCGCACACTGTCAGAATGCCCTCGAGAAATTAACTTATTCTCTTCTCTTAATAGTTTAAAACTCTAGTGCCGAGCCTCATACTGACACGAAATGTGTTTAACATATATACGATTGCAATACTGATTAAATAAATAATTAATACAAATTTCTAGTAATTAAAAATAAAATGAACGTGCAGTTCGATATTTTGTGTCTAAGGAGGGCCCACCCTAGCATATTGATTCAAAGTATTACGAGTTCAAGTTTCATCTGGGATATGAATACTAGTGGGTCTGCACATGTGTGTATGCTATCTTAACTTACAATCCTAGTTTAAACAAAGGGAAATATTTTCCTCCTTGCTTCGTGCGAATTAGAATGCCTAAGTACATGAAAAATGATTCTCGGGTATTGTTGTGATTCTCTTTCCTTACGGTCTATATCCGGCTTATCCGAAGAAAAACTAGAAAACAAAATCTGTTACCTCAAATAATGTTAAGTTTTTTGGATAAAAGTAACATTAATAATGCTTTGCAGTTTGTTTATTATGGGTAACACACCACTGAATGTTTCCACTGAAGATACATGCAACTCTCGGAATGACGAAATCCCGACGCAGTAAATTCATAATGTCTCTCTTGTAGAAAATACATAATATGAGAGATAGCAAAATGAAGTGAAATGTTTTTAACACTTTCTTTCTAAATGAAAAATAGCTACAATTCGTTTCAAATATCTCTCACGTAGTTAATTAACTTTGAATGTAAATAGAAATATCCATAGATACAGAAAATGTTTATTTTCATTTTATGTACCCACAGTTTTAGTTTTTTTGTAAAATATTTCATACGTTGCTTTATTTGAAGGAGTTAAAGAGATAGACTGGATATCAAATGATAGTTATTTATCTTACATATGACTAAGAGAGACTGTTGTGACCGCCCGAGCGCTTTTGTAAGTCCCGCCACCGAGCCTCCTAAAGGCGGGAAGCGCGCGGGCCGTCACGCCAAGATGAGCGTGCGGAGACTCGCCGCCACCCTGGGCGGGCCCAGCCGGCGAGCCGGGGCCCCCTAGGGGGTATAAAGCGAGCCCCCTCGCAGAGAGTCGACAGTCGAGATCCAGTCAGTGAGTGGGAACAGTGGCGGAGGTGCGCACACGGAGCAGCAAGAGGCAGTGGCGGGGAACCGACCGCCCCTCTGCCTCTACGCCGTAGGGAGACGGCGTGACGCCCGGCCTAAGGAGGTGCGGGCCGAGTGGCGGTGAACCGCCCCCCCTCTGCATCTACGCCGTAGGAGACGGCGTGACGCCCGGCCTAAGGAGAGCGCGGGCCCGGAGCCTGGTACATGGATCGACGCAGCGTCCCAAGACGGGACACCAGCAGGAAGGGCGTACCAAAGGAACATGTTAACTAAGAGAATATGTTAACTAGAGAATTTGCCTGTACATAAATGACAATAAAATGTTTTACAAACACAGTGTTTTGTGGATATAACAACTGGCGACGAGGATAAAAACTTTTTGCAAAGTGAGTTACGTGCTGCAAGTCGTCGCTAACAACTGGCGACGAGGAAAGGTAACGGTTGCAAGTCGTCGCCAACAACTGGCGACGAGGAAAAAAGGAAACTGCTGCAAGTCGCGACGAGGAAAAGGTAACTGCTAAAAGTCGTCGCCAACAACTGGCGACGAGGGTAAAAGACAAGCGATGGAAGAAGTGCTGAAACATATTTTGAGCTGCAGCAGCAACAGCAGCTGCAACAACAGCAGTTGCAGCAGCAGCAACAGCAACAGCAACAGCAACAGCAACAGCAGCTGCGGCAACAGCAAGAGCAGAATCAGGCGTTGTTAGAGGCGGTAAGAGCATTGTTGACCGCACGGCCAGAGCAGCAACCAAGATCGCATTCGGCACCTAGTTTTCCGAGATTTGAGCCAGAGAAAGAGGTATGGGCTTCATACCATGCCAGATTGAACCAGCATTTTTTGTATCATGGGGTCACGGATGTTGTAAACAAAAGAGCTTTCTTTTTGAGTATCGCAGGGAAGAATTATACGAACTGCTGCAGAAACTTTTTCCGTTGAAGAGAGTAGAGGAAGTGGAGTTCCCGCAATTGATGGAGAAACTGTCTTCACATTTTGAAAAGAAACCTCATGTGGTAGCAGCGAGGTACAGTTTTTTCAAAAGCAGAATCAAGCCAGGGGACTCGCACAAAGAGGAAGTTTTGCAGCAGAGAGCGGAACCTGTGAGGAAGACGCTGGTTTGGAACAGCGCAGCGGGCGCCTATACGAGGAAGTGGTGCGAGGTCTTGGCACCAGAGTTGCAGCGCCAGGGGTCGCTGGGCAGGCGACACCGACCGGAGTTACAGTTGCCGGGAAGGCGACGCTCGGCGGCGAGGCACGAGGTCGCAGCAGCAGCAAGGTGACGCCGCTCAGGGGCGAGTCGGGGAAGGCTGACATCGCAGGAGTGGCGGCCTCCGGGGAGGTGGCCTGGAGAGCTACGCAGCGCGGTACAGGTGACGGCCGCGTTGCTGATAACGCGACGCAACGGAACAAGCGACAAGAGGTATGGACAAAGCAACAGATCCAGAGCGCAGCAAGTAAAGGCAGTAGAATGTACACGGCATGTAAAGGTAATGGTCGCCGGAGCAAAGTTTATAGAGAAACAGAAAGTGCTAGTTTTGAAGTAGATTTTGGAAAAATGCAATCAGGAATTGAAATTTTCAATGAAATGTGGAGCAATGAGCCAGAATACGTGATAGGTGAACAGAGAGATTTGTGCCCTAAAGAATTTTGCCAAATGGGAAGAAACGGGAAAAGTAGTAATAGGCGAGAGGCTCGAAGGAATAAAACAGAAAACGGTAAAGGATTTATTTTGGGAATCTGGTACGGTTCGGTTAGTGAACTTAAGCGCATGATGCGCGAGGTGAATTCGGAGGGCGAGGATAAAACGGTAGGTGAAATACCGGAAAATGTTAAAGCCAATAGGGACACGCGATTAGTGGAAAGCTGTATCACGGACGAAGGTATACAGAAGGATAATGAGGGAAACAGCAAGATAGTGTAGCGTAACAAAGGCTCAAGAAAGTGATCAATGTGACTTTAGATTTGCTGAAACAAAGGGTGATTTTCATTCAAAAGTAATTATCGATACTGAAATCAGTGATGAAGAGCAGTCAAAGGTATCGGTGGATAAGGTAGGAAAGGAAGATGTTAAGGCAACTAGAGAAAGCAGCTGTGCGGTACCAATGGGTAGAAGGCGTAGTCGGGAAAGGAGAAAACACTTTGGGAGAAGCAGTCAGCATGCAGAAAACAGCAATGAGCTTATAAATAGAGAGGGGAAAAGAACTTTCCGAAATGATAGCAAGAAAACGGCGGAAAACAGATGTACTAGGATAGCAAAGTACAGAATAAAACGAAAATTTAGTCCTAGGTTAAATGAATTGAAGCGTTTAGGGAAGTACACAGTTTTTCGTCGTAGAAATGACTCGGCAGATGGTGCAGGGTCCAGCTCTAGGAGTAGTAGCAGCACAAGTAAGAGTGGAGACTACAGTAGTGATGGTATACCCCAGGAGAGTGTTGTTTCTCGTAACGAAAGAGGAAACGCGACAATGAGCGAGCAGGTAATAGTCAAGGTAGTGAAACGTCAGGGCAAGATAAAGTTAAGAGTGAGTTTCGTAACAGTCGCGAAGTCGAGCAGTGGAAATTTGTGCAAGTGACCACGGTAGCCCTAGGGCATAAGGCAGTGTGGTTGAAGCATGGGGTGACAATGCAAGCTACCAATATGTATAAGTGTAGTGTGGATATTCTCCCAGTAAAAAAGCGAAGTGAAATAATAAGTGGCAAGTGAAACCAGCAGGTGAAGTGATGCTAAGTTGTTTCTGGTCAAGGAAAATGGTTTTGAGTTTCTTTAAGTCGCTGAAGCAAGATGTAATTTGAGATTGGGTTAATCTGTTCTATTTATTTCTATTATTGAAAAAAAAATAAGCGATCAGAAATTTCGGCAACTTTTCTAATTGAAAGTATATTAATTAGATGGTTGATATATATTGTATGGTTCTATTTAGGTGGGAAATCTAAACACGGCTTAGCAGAGAGTACTAATACCGTAAACATAAGGTTATGTAAAAAGTAACAAAGCATGATGGAGATTTACATTGCTTGAGGTAATAGGTTGCGTAAACCTCATTGTATATAGCATAGTGTATGATTGTTGATAAGGCTAATTGCAAGGATATGCAGAATGTACAGTTATATGCTACTTATTGAATGTGTTATGCAGTTTTGATTTGCTTTAGAGGTTGAAGTTTAAAATATTGTAATTTTTGGAGGCAGTGAACCAGTTACGAGACTGGGCACAGGAAGTTTCGGAGTCATTACCATACTGGTGGATTTGGTGACCTAAGATTATTTAACATGGTTTCAGTATGGCAATTAACAGGCCTCAAAGAAAATTGCGCCGAATAGGCGTTAAGACGCTATTCGTCGCATTTTGCGGGAGGTGTTGTGACCGCCCGAGCGCTTTGTAAGTCCCGCCACCGAGCCTCCTAAAGGCGGGAAGCGCGCGGGCCGTCACGCCAAGATGAGCGTGGGAGACTCGCCGCCACCCTGGGCGGCGGCCCAGCCGGCGAGCCGGGGCCCCCTAGGGGGTATAAAGCGAGCCCCCTCGCAGAGAGTCGACAGTCGAGATCCAGTCAGTGAGTGGGAACAGTGGCGGAGGTGCGCACACGGAGCAGCAAGAGGCAGTGGCGGGGAACCGACCGCCCCTCTGCCTCTACGCCGTAGGGAGACGGCGTGACGCCCGGCCTAAGGAGAGGTGCGGGCCGAGTGGCGGTGAACCGACCGCCCCTCTGCATCTACGCCGTAGGGAGACGGCGTGACGCCCGGCCTAAGGAGAGGCGCGGGCCGAGTGGCGGTGAACCGACCGCCCCTCGGCGGGAACCGCCGCCCCTCTGCTCTACGCCGTAGGAGACGGCGTGACGCCCGGCCTAAGGAGAGGCGCGGATTAGATGACGGCTTGCCTTGTACATAAATGACAATAAAATGTTTTACAAACACAGTGTTTTGTGGATATAACAGAGACCATTATGTGCAAGGGCGCGATAGGGAATTACTGACGGTTACATATCGGTTGGTTGGTTGTTAGTGATTCCAAGCGCGTCAACTACTGATGCCATTACTCCTGAAAGTGTAATTCATGTTTTTCCTCGGGAGGTGGCAGTGATCTTTCCCCGCTTAATGACGAGATTTGGCGCCGACCTACAGTTGGCTAGCGGGGTTTTCCTCCATCAGGACTCTCACCAGCGGGGCACCGCCCCAGCCGGGACAAGCTCTAAGCTCCCGACCGGTCTCCCGAAATATGTGGTAGTGTAGTGTATGTTGGTGTAGGTGTGTGTGTATAAGGGGAGAGGATGGAAACAGGGAAGAGGAAGGAAAGATCGCGCGCGGTCCGTGGCCCGTTTGATAGGGTACTGCTCCGGCATTCGCCTGGTGGGTACAAAACGGTGCTTTAGCTATGTGTAATGTACGTTTTATCTAATCCGATCGCCATTTTAACATTTTGACATATTATCTAACTGTATGCCTTGTATAATTAATAGAATGATATCAACTTCGACACTACTCTTATTTACATCGGATTTAATAATGACCCATTTTATCTCCTGCGGGAATTATTTTGATTACAATAATAAACCATTCATTTATTCTACTCCGAACGCGCGTATAAAGGCGACCAGATATAACAACAGATATATTACACGTGATTTTTCGGGATCATTTCGGCATATTGCGCGCCGAGCGGGTGGGTCGGCGCCAGCAACCGATCCGCAGGCGCTGAGCAGGCGTTGATAACAACGCGTCTATCGACCTGCCTCGCCCACCCGCCGCGCCGGCTCCTTCTGCCCGGCAATCTGCGGGCGACGTCGAGAGCAGCGATTGGTTCAAGATGAAGCCGGGACAAAAGAGGGCGCCTTTCTCCTCGGCGTGCGGAAATTGCCCTCTGATTGCGCGTATTCTGCATGTGACTGCTTTTATTTTCGCTGCTGAAAGGGCGCTTTGTGGGCAATTGGGCGGGCCAATAAAGAGGCGAGACTCCGTCGCGTCGAGCGCCTTCAAAGTCGGCCTGATACTCTCCCGCGCCGCGGGCGACGAGCTGCGCCGGATTTTGTTTTGCTTGGGGATACTTGAATATTCAGCGGCGACGTGGACTTCCAGAATTAACGTTTTGTTGCCGACGGTCCTTCACCTCTTTTGGATCGGTCGCCAATCTTAAGGATTTGCAAGTCCTAAGTGCAGAATGATATCTAACAGTGTAGACATTTGAACACAGAGATTTCAGGTTGACTACTGTTATATACAACAATACAGGAGAAATCGAGTTGCTTCTTATGAATGAGGTGGGTACGATTTTGAATGGGGATTGATTTACTAAGTGTGTCGAGTTTTGATGATATAGTTGACTAGCAAAATATCTGGCGTTGCCCGGACTTTTTTCATATTCAATCCTTGCAAATGAGATAAAACCACGGTGTTTAAGATTATTGTTTTTAACGTAATTGGTTCAAATTTTAATAAAATACTCTAATTTTCTTTCATTTTACAACACATTGCGATTAGATGAATTCTTTTATATTATGCACCGCTCTTAGCGAATAAATTAGGTACCAGTTTTTCTGCAGTACTACTGGTCTCTGGCGGAACATATTAGGAAACACGTGCTCTAAGGGAGAGGTGAAAAATGGCCGCGATGCATTTACAAACATATTATTTAAATTATTTATTTTTCCGCATATGGGTTATGATAATCTATGCCAAACTTTGCAAGTACACTGCAAACATTCTGAAGAAGAGACTGTAAAAATTTCATATCTATTCATAAACTACTTTTTGTGGTATCGATGTCGGTTACACGTTATTGAATTCACTTTTATTTGTATAGATTACTTACCGGGCTAGGGAATTATTCACATGCATTGTATGCACGAATAGAATTTATAGATTATTAAATAGGAATATTGTGTACGTAGTGAACAAATGGCGTACCTAGGACTAAAAACGTACAAACGTTAATTCACTAAAGAATCAGATTGTCGACAACTTTTACGTGAATGCGAGCGGTGAGCAGAAGTATGATTGGCGCCCCAGGCTTTTATAAGTTTTATTACATTTCATAAGATTCAACACGTTTAATGTCGACGAAAAATATACAGGGTCGATGAAGTTTCATATTTATGCTATTCAAATTAAAAAATAATATTTTTGGTAGAGGAATCAAAAATAAATACTCATCCTGTGACGAGAAATTAAAAAAAAGTAAACATTAAACTTTAAGTATTGTAATTAATATATAATATAAATTAAATTAAGATAAATTTAAATAAAAGCGTATTTACGTTCTCCGATACATCTAGTTAGGTCTAAAGAATTAGCCGCCAATGAATTAGCTTCCAACCTTTAATGCTGGAGTAAATTGTATGTACGTGTATATGCACCATTCCATTCATGGTTTTCATTACGCCATGTGTCCTTGTAAATGACAATAAAAACGTAATTTAAAAATTAATTGACATTTGTTTTAATTCTTCGATTATTAAAATACTTCGATACGATTGAAGACAGAAGTTACGGACGTTTTATTGCACAGCGCGGTGCAATGTATTTTATTGGTGAAGTTTTTTTTGCCCTTACCAAACAGTTTAAATATTTAAAGAGAATCAACGCTCGAAAATTGTGTTGAAATAGCTCAGGGATTCATTATCGATAGCTTGCATAAAAAATGACAAGATCTAAAAAACGTTATTTTTAAGAAGAAAAAAAGCACTAATCGTATCTGGAAAAAAGTTCATAATAATTTTCAACCTATTACAGAGAATTAATTGCATTTTTAATTCCTTAAAAGGGCTTTCAACTTAGACGTTGTAACATCCTTCGGTACATGAAAAAGCAAAAAGAATATTTAAATAATTTTATTTTCATGAGAATTCTTTATTGTTCCCTTTTTGACAAGATACTGAGGATATTAATGAGATACGATTCATTGGGGTAACTTAAAAAGAAATAAAATGGCTACAAAAAAATTTAATTAAAATCTATGACTTTTATTCATTTAACGAGAGAATTAATGTAAATAATATACTGGAAATATTGTGACAAAATTAATGACTAAATAGTACAGAATAGGTGAAGACTGGACATTGTTATATGTCTGTTGAGACCAATCCGTTAGTTCTGGTCTAGAGCGAAATAGGAGACACCACAGTTGTTTGTATGAAGTATAGCATTGCCTCTTTGACACCGCTCATACCCTAATCATATTCACATCTTTGATTTCTGCTTATATCCTTTATCACCAATATCCCTTGCATCCGGAAAGCCATCGTTAGTGAACTAAAGCTTCTTCCACTCCCAAATTACAATTCTACATCCGCACTAATTTGTGAGGTTGCGAGTGTAGTTTTATGCCCTGAATGCCGACACAGAACATGAAAGGTAACTTCCCAATTCGTTTGCCGATTTGAACACAACCTATCAATATTCTAAAACGGGAATGCTGTGGAGAACTTCGGTGAATGAGCGCAGAGCCACAGAGGTCAAAAGCAGAGCACGTGGCGCCGGCGCGTGGCAGCGCCCGAAGCCCTTAAGCAGCAGCGCGCAGGAATAGCCGGCGCTCCGGCACAGCGGCACGCGCGCCGCCCGTAACGAAGCCAGGTGCGGGTGGCGCTAATGAACGGGCTGCGGCCGCCCCGCCCCCCGCCCGCCCTAGCCCCCCCCGCCCGCCCGCTCGCCCAGCCCCGCTCGCCCAGCCCCGCTCGCCCAGCCCCGCTCGCCCAGCCCCGCTCGCCCAGCCCGCTCGCCCAGCCCCGCTCGCCCAGCCCCGCTCGCCCAGCCCCGCTCGCCCAGCCCCACTCGCCCAGCCCCGCTCGCCCAGCCCGCTGCCCAGCCCCGCTCGCCCAGCCCGCTCGCCAGCCCGCTCGCCCAGCCCTGCTCGCCCAGCCCCGCTCGCCCAGCCCCGCTCGCCCAGCCCCGCTCGCCCAGCCCCGCTCGCTCCAGCCCCGCTCGCCCAGCCCTGCTCGCCCAGCCCCGCTCGCCCAGCCCTGCTCGCCCAGCCCGCTGCCCAGCCCGCTCGCCCAGCCCCGCTCGCCCAGCCCCGCTCGCCCAGCCCCGCTCGCCCAGCCCGCTCAGCCCGCTCGCCCAGCCCCGCTCGCCCAGCCCCGCTCGCCCAGCCCCGCTCGCCCAGCCCCGCTCGCCCCGCTCGCCCAGCCCCGCTCGCCCAGCCCCGCTCGCCCAGCCCCGCTCGCCCAGCCCCGCTCGCCCAACCCCGCTCGCCCAGCCCCCAGCCCATGTCTACATCTTGCCTCCCACTCCATCCTGCCACGTGCGCCGTACCACCCCGCCTCGCCTTGCCCTGCCCCGCCTTGCCCCGCCTCACTATCCGTCGCCATGCTCAGCCACGCCCCCCCCGCTCGACCAACCCTTCTCAACCGCCCCCCCCCCCCCTCTCCCGCACCTCTCGACTACCTCGACCGCCTCGTCCCGACACGCCCGTCCCGACACGCCTCGTCCCGACACGCCTCGTCCCGACAGCCCGTCCGACACGCCTCGTCCCGACACGCCTCGTCCGACACGCCTCGTCCGACACGCCGTCGCACGCCTCGTCCCGACACGCCTCGTCCCGACGCGCCTCGTCTCGACACGCCGACCCGCCTCGTCCCGACACGCCTCGTCCCGACACGCCTCGTCCCAACACGCCTCGTCCCGACACGCCTCGTCCCGACACGCCTCGACCCGCTTCGACCCGCCTCGATCCCACCCGACTCGACTCTACTGGACTCGACCAGACCCGACCCGACCTGATTGGGTTCGACCCGATTCGTCTCAACCCCGAGTCGACCCGACCCGACTAGGCCTGACGTGACTCGGCACGACCCGCCGGCCTGTTATTCCCCCACCCCAAAACCTTTACCCCTCTACGTTACATTAATCAATGTCGCTCCACGGATGTTAGTTAAAGCTATCGCGATGCCGCGACCCAGCGATCCTATCAAATTCATACTAATGCAAGAGCTTGTGATGTATGATAACTATTATTACACTCGTAACGAATACCTATGTACCTTATATAATTCAATTTAATTATACTAAATTCCTTATAAGTTCAATCAAGTAACACTCCTTTCTCCAAGTGTATGAACACCTTCGATCGTGGCCACGTCTGTGTTTACCATCTAACAATATGTCCCAACGAATGGTTCTGCCAAAGCTCTCAGCCGTCATCTCCAACCAACATTCTACGCTCGCCGTTAATGTCATCCCGAACACCACTATCAAAGACTAACTTTACTCCTCCCTGCCATTCCCTGAGCACTATACGACAGTGCTCTCCCTCATCACTCCGAGAACCAATGTTCATCACCGGCTTCAACGAGCCATTGCGGTCTGAGCTGCGGCGCAGGTGAGCTGATCCCGGCCGTTAACGCCCCCGTCGCCGCTTCGATTGCGCCATCTGGAAACCCTTCCTTCCATCGCCCTCGCTTTCTTCTTTCTCTTCTCCTTGAGGTTCGTACCTTCTCGACTACCGGCGTGAAGGCCACAAATCTTCGCCTCCAGGAGTAATCCGTCACTCTTTACAAATTAACGTCGTTTTAATTAATATCACCACTGCCACTATCCCAATCTAAATATGTCAATGCGGTCACTGCAGAAATCGCAACTCACGCTACCTCATGTTCGGTCGACATCATTATGTTGTAACTAGGTACAACATTTGAATTTTCATTGAATGTTAGAATAGAGAGAACGATACATGAATGCATCTGTTGAATATATACAATTTTAATTCCCCTGTAAGCATAGGTGTGCGCAGAATAAAACAAGAGGCAGTAACTACACTTATGGACGACTGTGGGCCTCCTTTTGCATTTAACTTTAATGGCATAATTAATTATTTATTTTATGTGTATTTGCAGGTTTCTCAGATGGTTTGTGGAGCCTCTGCCGTAAAGGCCGTGTCTCAATTCCGCAAATTGTTTGCTTAAAAAATGAGACAATCAGGAATTAATCATCCCGAAGTAAAATGTTTTATTACGTAAGATTACGGGGCCCCTCATGATGTTTCTCATGATGGGCCCCTTGGTCTCTCCTTTCGCCTGCCTAAACATACAAGCTGACGAGATTTGTTCGTTTACAGCGCTGTCATTGATGCAGCTTTGCCTTCTAGCTGTTCAACTTTAGCGAGACAGCGACCGCTGCTACTATACTCCGATTTAAACAGCACATCAAAGTCAGAGTTGGAAGGGGTCGGGGGGTTGGGGGCATTATCATCCAATCGGGATCTCCAATACTAAAAATGTAAGTATTAATGAAGCTGCCGTTTAAATGACAGTGTCACCCTCTCCTTCTAGCTCGTGACCTTGAATTGATTGATTCTTAGTGATTCCGGGCGCATCAGCTACTAGATTCATTAATCCCTTAACTGTAGCGCCCATTATTCCTCGGGAGGTGGCGGTTGTTTTCCCTCGATGGATGGTGAGATCCGAAGCCGACCTACCGTCGGCTAGCGTGTGATTCCTCTAACCAGGACTCTCCCACCAGTGGGGCAGGCCTCAGCCGGGACAATCTCTAAGCTCCCGACCGGTCTCCCAGCATGTGTGTTTGTTTCGTGCATGTTAATGTGTGTGTGTGTGTGTGTGTAAGGGGAAAGCTTAGGACAAGGAAGAGGTAGGAGAAATCGCGCGCGGTCCGTTTCCCGTTTTTAGGGTACTGCCCCGGCATTCGTCTGGTGTTGATCAAAGAAACCAGGAAAAACTACTGATGAGAGCAAGCGACCGCTACAATTCTCCTCCACACAGAGACTGAATTCGACCTAACTAGCAAGCGATGTGAGTTGAAAATCCTGCCACAGATGGGACTCGAATCTAGGACCTCCCAGTCAGAGGGACTGCAGTGACATCACTTGATGCCCTGAGCCATCTCTCCCGATCGTGACCTTGAAGTGCCACAATGTTAAACCGGAGTATAGCTAGGCCGGTCGCGAGTTTTCCCGACCGCCCACGAGCGCCGGGAGAGCGCTGGCGAGGCCTCGTGACGGTGGGGGAGGGGGATGGTGGGGGAGGGGGAGGTCCCAGGGGGGGGCGGTTGGGGAGTTAGAGATGTGGGCGACGGGGTGACATCGTGCAGGGTTTACGAGTAGAACGCTGAGCAACACTGAACAGCGTTGCCAACATTGCGGCGCTTTGTTAGCTGACGTCGGCTACTTTTGATGGCTTAGCTGTGAAATACGGCGCGGTAAAGGTGCTGATAAATTAGGGTTGTATTTTGTAGCGGCCGTGCTATTGTCGACAGAATTTTCCTCTACCCTTGAATCCTAGACAAATTGGATGTGTACTTTTCGTTACCTTCGGGACGAAATATTTCGGATAAAATGCTTCAAAGGATAACATTTCATTTTTAAATCAATGTTACTTTTGTAGGACAACATTTAATTGTTGCTTCGACTACAAAAAAATTATTTTGCTTTTACTGTATGTTATACAAAGTTAATAGTTTAAGTCACTTCCAATGACTAATCATTCGTTTCTCCGTTGAATAAAGTGATATATCAACAAGTCTACTTTTTGCTGAAAATGAGGTAAATATACTATTTCATTCAGCTAATTATTCTTAATCTTTTTATACAATCAGATAAGTACGTAATGCACGCATGTGTACATATGAACATAGCATATATTTTATAAATTTATGTACTCTGAGAAGATAAGTAAATTTGTCTTTTCATTCATGGTAGAAGATTAGATCAAATAATTATTTGATTATAATCATAGGACAGCAATTTACTTTGTCATGTAAAAGTCAGTTCTCCTGTTATCTTGGGGAAAAAAAAAAAAAAGATTTTGCACGAGAACAGTTGATATGAACACCTTTTTTTTTTTTTCCGTTTTTAATTAACTTAACGTCTTGTAAATTAAAAAAAGTTGAAAAAGTGAAAGTCACTTTCGGGTACCTGGCAATTACTTGTTTAGACTGGAGAAACGTAAAGGCGTTGATAGTGTGAGATCTATCAATAGGTGTCATGCACCCCATAAAAGCTCTCATACTTTCAGCTGCAAATTTTAGGTGCACGTTTGGTCTCTTTATTACTATTAAGATTTGCTTAGCGTATAGTTTCTAGATTGCCATAGCCTATAGACTGCCGGGAGGCGTTGTCACGTAATTGCCTAGGGCCATGTAAACGACACCGCCCTAAAACATTTTTATTTGTAAAATAAGTCTGTTATGAAAATGTATTTCTTCGCTTACCCATAAAATGACAATTTTAAAGTTGTTGCACTTTTAAGGCAAATAAATATTTTGAAAATATTTTAAAAAATATTTTTACTAAAATTCGGAACCTAAAAATGTAGTAGAATATTAATCTCGAATTATACTTCCTATTCTCGACTAAATGAAAATTGCCCTAAATAATGTATTTTGCATTGTATTGACAGTTGAAGACCATAAGAAAAATGAAGACCAGTAGAAAACCACGAAAATAAATTATTTCACAAATTGAAAAGAACAATAAAACATGCCAATAAATCAAAAGGCCTATCATCAAATACAATGATTATTCACTTATCGTGATGTGAATCCTGCGTTGGATGCCGTATATTCACATCGCAGTCCGCATAAGACGACGACCCTTTCTTTTATGAAATTCCCCTGCTCATCTCATCCCCTTTTGCTCTTTTTTCGGCTGCGGCTGGCAACGGGTTCTCGGCGCCGTGCCGCAGTCGTTATACCTGCGCCGTCCAGGGTAGGGTGTGGAGCGGGCGGGGGAGGGGGCAAGGGGGGCCGCCCTGCGGGGCGATGCGCGCCGCCCTCAGGCGAACGAGGGCGGAAAAGGCTCCGGGCAACCGCAGCGCCAGAGCATTGCGGCACCGCGAGGTGATGCGTCAGAGTTACGTGGCGACGACGAAAGGCAAGTCCGTGTAGCACGCTGGATTCCTTAACCTCGCTTAGAGCTTGACCCGGCTGGGGCGGTGCCCCGCTGGTGGGAGAGTCCTGGTTAGGGTTTGGTTGGCTGGTTGGTGATTACAGGCGCGTCAAAAGCTTAGGTCATTATTCCTGTAAGTGTAGTGCTTGTTTGTTTCTCGGAAGATGGCGGTTATCTTCCCCCGCTGGATAGTGAGATCCGGCGTCGACTTACCGTCGGCTAGCGGGATTTTCCCCCTAACCAGGACTTTCCCACCAGCGGGGCACCGCCCCAGCCAGACATGCTCTAAGCTCCCGACCAGTCACCCGGAATGTAGTAGTGTACTGTATTAGTGTAAATGTGTAAGGGATAGGACAAGGAAGAGGAAGGAAAGATCGCGCGCGGTCCGTGGCCCGTTTGGTAGGGTACTGCTCCAGCATTCGCCTGGTGTTGAGCGGAGAAACCACGGAAAACTACCGATCAGAGCAGCCTGCGGCTAGAATTCTCCTCCAGACAGTGATTGAATTCGACGTAGCTGAAAAGGTAGTGTCGAAAATCCTGCCGCCGTCAGGACTCGAACCTAGGGCCTCCCGGTCAGAGGCTCTACAGTGACATCAGTTGATGCACTGAGCTACCGCTTCCGGTCTGGTTTGGGGGAAACCCCGCTAGCCGACGGTACGTCGGCGCCGGATCTCTCCATCTAGCGGGGGAAGATCAGCGCCATCTCCAGAGGACAAAACATGCACTTTACTTACGGGAATAATGACCGAAGATGTTAAAGCGTCCGGAATCACTAAGCAACCAACCAACCAACTTAACTACGCTCCCTGGAGCCATGGAGGTTAAGCAATTCGAGACAACGCGGGTTCCTGGATGGGTGATCGTCTGGGAAATCCTAGGATCTAACGGCGCCGAACCCCTGACCGAAGGGATAAAAGACAATTATGGGCTACTTCTGACGATGACTGACTAGATTAAAGGAGGATTACTACACATCACGTTCGACGCCAGTATAATAGAACGTTGTTATAAATAACAGAACTTAAAAAGCAAACAAAACAAAAGAAAAAGAACGTCAGAGCATCCTGTAGCGTGGTTTGCGGCGGCGAAACTCCTAGACACACTGTGGTTAATAAAGTGTCGGGGCTGAAGATGAAAGCGGCGAAAGTAACAAGCGGGACGGCGCCCGTCGACGCCGCACTGAGCGACGGTAAGATGATAACGGGGCAGGAGATTTCGGTGATAAAAGAAAAGGCAATTCTAGTGGTGGCCGGGGAGGCGAAGACAAGAATAATGGAGGTGATGGGAGGAACTGTAGGTCACTTACGATACGGAAATCGATACATCTACAAGAAAGAGCTGCTGTAAAGGAGGATGAAATCGGGGGTGTAAGGTGGCGAAAACGACATAAAAGCGAACGTAAAGCGAACGTGAACGATAATGGTGAAAGAGTGGGTGAGTTGGTGGCAGCGGAAAGCGTCCAAGGAATTGAGGGATTGCTCGAGGGAGAAAGACGCTGAAACACTACAGCGGAGTCCAACTGCGGTAGAGAACGCGAAGGGAGAACGAAGATACCCAACAGTCGCATGGGCGCGCCAGGAAACCAAAGGAGTTGTGGAGTAGTGGAATTGTGGAAAACGGTCGGTCATCAGTAGAGACCGGATTTTTATGAAATTACATATTTATCTTTCTACATACCGTTCTGAGAATTGTCATCTTGATGAATCATCACCGTCCTAACATAATATCAATTTTTTTCATTACATATTTTTACATATTTAGTACATATTTTGATATTTTTTAATATTTTAATTATCTTTAATTTTATTACTAATTTTAATGATAAGAAATGTTTTAAAAACTTCAGCTTTTTTCCTGCATTATTACTGTTGCGTGCTGTTTACTCAAGGTAGGCTACATGAACATGGTGCGAAGCGATTGAGATCATGTTCACCTCATAGCGTTTTCCATTCGTTGCACTGAAACCCACCCTAGTGCAGGGCAGAAACGTCATCGCTCCGCAGCAGTGCTGCCCCACACGGGTAAAGGGCAGCTACGAATGAAACGGATTTCAGAACTGAGTTAGTGCTTGTGTGCTACGCAGTGAAATTATACACAGCTGTTCTTGGTCAGTCACAACTCGAAAAATAATAATTTTGAACTACGATCGTCGTTATAATTTTCATGCAGTCTTTTGGTAATTCTTACTTCTTAATTCATAAATTATTAACGTGTGATTTTTTTTATTTCAAAACTACGAAAACTTCAAATGCGTATGAGTAATAATTTCATTTTTCGAGATTTGCCAGTGATCGATCTAGTACACAAGATTTTGAACCGAAAGGCTTCTGTAGAATTGTTTGATTACTGAAAACAATAAAAATATTAACATGAACATTTCCGCTGGTATATGCATGGGCGTGCGAGAAACATTTCTTGGCATATATATTTGAATGATTTTGTAAGGGTCACTATTTTTATTTTCACTTTATTAGCGTTTGGAAATTGAGTCGTATCTAAAACACTTTAGTTTTTACATAGCACTGGATTTGTTAATATGAAGTTATTCAAGGTTAAATTTTCGGAGAATACACTCTGATTTTCCGAACTTCGTGTAAATCACAAAACATTATTTTAAGACATTCCTTGCAAAACATAATATACTCCATCATTCGAAGTATCATTGCGTGACAGAAGATCCTCAATTGCCTTCATAATTTCACCATAAATCTAAATGAGCATGGATAAATTCCGCACCTAACCTCACAATGGCCCGGTGCACTGGACTGCACTGACGCGATCGTCAGTGCAGTTTAGGGCGCCCCGGGTCCGTGTCGATGTGCGAATGGAACACGCAGTTCTTTGCACTGGTGCGCCCTAGCGGTGGAATGGAACACGAAAGCTGCCCTGAGTGCGCACTGGGTGCGCACTAGTGCGACAAATGGAAAACGCTATTAGATGTGAAAAGTATCTCTGACGTCACGTTTCGTGACCTTTAATCTTAATTTTCGAGAAAATTTCGCGTTCGACGACTTGTAACTCTTCGATTATAATGCTGCTCAGTGAAGATTGCTGGTCGTAAATACCACCAGTTTGTACGATTGCTTCTATTGTGTCTATTCTGGCCTGCTAAATTACGCCCCTGGATAGCAGTAGAAGAAGCTTTTACTGCTAACGGGAAAGTTGTGTGGTGCAAAGTGTGCATCTAGTACCCTCCAATTGATTTTTAAAACATTGTTTTTAAAAGTTGTTTAGGAAATTTTTTTATTATTGTAATTTCGTATTATGTAAATGTGTTATACAATTAGTTTATTTTAATATTATATCCGATTTGACATATCTATTACATATTCTTACTGCTTTCATTACATATTTATGTAGATATTTTGACGTTTCATACTACATATTTTTCCAGTCTCTAGTCATGAGAACCGCCATGTCGACGACGGACACAAAAGTGCGGCCATGTAGATGGCAGATACAACGAACGCCAGCAGCAACACCGCAGGCGGAAATGGTAAGTCGTGTGCGGCGGAAGAGTCAGAAAAAAAACGCGGACCTGGGCGGACTGGTTAGCGACGGAGGTTCAGAAGAGGGAGGCGAAGCAAAGGAGGGAAATGGAAGAGGAAGCGGGCCGTTTCAAGGGTTGGTGCGGCACAACCGCAGGAAGGGCGAGGGCTGAATTGCCTTCCGTCGCCGCTGCGGATCCCGCGCTGCGCCCTTTGATTCTCCACGGACAGCGCGGTGAACTCCTTTGCCGCCCACCGCTGCGGTGGCCGTCCGGAAAGAAGCGACCCTCGGAAAAGCTGGGGGTATTTCCACACTACCCAGCCACGTGAAGTGGAAGAATCTCTTCGCGGATCAAGATAGTGCATGCAGTCTTCTTTTTGTTCTGCCATGTCGAAAACGCACTTAAAGTATAAGCCTTTAGTAGTAACCTTTAAGACTTCCTCATACCGTCGCGGAAGATCCGCAGCCTACACGGATTGGCCGCAGCGGAAGTTTTGCGTCACGTGTTGCCTTATGAGCACGTTCAGACCGCGGCAGGCGAGCGTCGGATTGGCAGCGTTTAATCGACGGCGAAAATTATAACGCAGTCAGACGCGCTTCTCTCACTGCAGCTCGAGTTTCGTGGAAGTCCGCCCGTGTTCGGGAGTCTTCGCTTCCCTCTGGGTCGAACGACCTTGCCAACCGTCACTAAACGCGGACTCATAATTGATGCTCCGGTGTGAACGGTCCCGCAAATTCCGCGGCCGCGTGTAGCTCGGACCTTTTCGTGCCACACCCGCTGCGGATCTATCGCGCCGGTCTGTGGGAGCCTTAACAGACAGAACGTGGCGCGAGCAGCAGGATTAGCACGCGTCAATGGCGAATATGTGACGAAAGGGAAAGCAGTGCGACTAGCTGGGAAATTGCACAGTTGAATTCATGACAAGTGTTCCTTTTAGAAAATTCATTATTGAAAAGTCAAGGCGAAGGTAGAAAAAGAGAGTGGATATATTGATTCATTGATTGATTGACTAGTGATTTGGAGCGCCTCAACTGCTAAGGTTGTTTGCCCCGTAAGTGTAGTGCATCATTTATCGCTGGAGGTGGCGATGGTCTTCCGCCGCTAGATGGCGAGATCCTGCGCAGAACTACCGTCGGCTAGCGGGATTTTTCCCAATCAGGAATCTCCCACCAGCGGGGCTCCGCCTCACCCGGGACAATCTCTAAGCTCCCGACCGGTCTCCCAGCATGTCTGATAGTAGTGCATATGAGGATAAGTGTATGTAAGTGGGAGAGGATAGGACAAGGAAGAGGAAGGGCAGATCGCTAACCGTCCGTGGTCCTTTCGTAAGGGTACTGATCCGACATTTGCCGGGATTTAATCGGAGAAACGACCGAAAACTACTGATCAGAGCAGCCAGCCGCTGTAAATGTACTCCAAACAGCGGCTAAATTCGACCTTGCTATGAAGCTACTGTCGAAAATCCTGCCTCCGTCGAGACCCAAACCCTTGGACCAAAGTCACAGCTGGGACATCAGATGATGCCCTGAACCACATAAGTTGATGAAGTGAATGGCTGAACGAAATGTATTCAGTGAGACTAGAATATGAGAAATATATAATCATTTATTGATATTATTGTCGTATAATGATTAAAAACGCTTCAATTAAAGATTCGTTTTTAATGAAATGTTTCGAATTAGATTTCGGTATCATTTTTTATAATAAAACGTGTCGGTTTTAGTTGCGTTTTTGATTTCGAATTTGAAACGATTTCATAAGGTTGTTCCTATAGTACTTTATTAAATAACTTTTAAATGAATGATAATGATATATGAGTTCGATTTACCGAAGCTACTGATTCCTCTCACGTTCAGGGAAAAAAATCGATAATTTAAAATAAATAGTAATAATAATAATAATAATAATAATAATAATAATAATAATATGACAGCTCTTAAAAACTCAAGACCTGTGTAGGATTTCCGAAACTTGGAAATGGAGCAAAAGCTGTTTTATTTGCTTCCGATTCCAACAATTTATTTGTTGAAAAAATGGTGGGTTTTGCTATAATTATTTTAACTATTATTATCAGTTTTGGTTTCATTTGCGGTTTCAGACCTCGATTGTGATCATTGCACCCTAGATGGCATTCCTTATCAATGTGATGATTGTTTTTAGACTGCCTAATCGGCGAACTAGAAATCGCTTCATTGATTGTAAGTTCACTGTTTATCGTGCTGATCGCGTGTAAAATTTTACCAAACTGTTCCAAATCTCGACACCGCTTTTCCCAAGTGTTTTTGCCCACAGCTGTAAATGATTTTATCTTCCCACGCCGCTTCGGGTCGAGACCTAATTATTTTTACCTTCACTGAATGTAAAAACACCGTGGAACGACAGCACGATACTTCATTTACGATCTTTAATTAAGGTATAAGTCGGTAAAAATACATACGATAAATGTTTTTAATTGTGTGTCAATATATAAGAATAGGAAATGGAGCAGATTTCAATAGTTTTCAAACTTTTGGCCGAAAATTATGAGCCGTAGTGCAATCGAACTAGTCCGAAATATTACTTATGGATGACTCACACCACATTTTATCAGTAAGTGATTGTAGTTACCAATGCTGAAGTCACTTTATCAATAGTTTCCAAAAGCTGGTATTGACAAAAATGCGGAGAACTATGAAAACAAATGTATTAATGAAGAATAATCAATTTTAGGTTTTGTCATTAATTTCCCCGGAGGATCGCTTCTAGAAATTAATAGATTGCCATTGCACTAATGTGGACGGAGCGAAATTTAACGAAGAGCATTCATTACAATAATTGAGCACAACTTTGATTTGACCGCAGATGGGTGCATTGGAAACTGACACGATATAAACTTCATGAAACGTTGCCTCCACAAATACTGCTTTTGTTTATTTATATCGTTGGTTGGAATAGGGAATATTTAATTATTGAAAGGTTCTTTTATATAAAAAAATTCACATTATTTAGCTTCATTTAAAATTAAGCAGTTATTTCCGCCTTGTGTGTCAGAAATTATCTTTACGTCTCTAACATTTTCTTTATGTTAGTAATTGTATTGCTGTAGTCAATTGTATCATTTCCGCTCTGAATGTCACTGATGAAGCTGGAATTTAATATTCCCAGCACACAGTGTTTTCAGAGATACAATAGTACTATAAACAAAATTTGTATCTCTAATAGCCGACATTTAACATTTACAGGCTACCTCAATTTCGTAGAGTCACCTATATTGCGAATCATACTTCCTGAAATTCAGTTGGCATGAATAATTAATGAATTATTTCATATCAACAGTTAAAATAGTTTCGAAAGCCTTACATACAGAGAAAGCAATAGCAGACGGCTCGTGAACAACGGCTCGTGAAAATGATTAAAAACGTCATTAGATTATATCTTAGACTTTTCAGAGCAAGAATTGCGAAGAGTGTGAATACATTCGTGCAACAGTTAGATTAAGACATTCTTAACAAAAAATTATTTTGGATTTCAACGCTATAGTTCTTGGACACGATCGGTATCTCTCCCCAGGCGAAGCCATTGAGGAAAACAAACTCATTGGCAAAATATTACGTTTCATCCTAGTATCATTTTCATTCCCTACTTATTTTCGTCATTGTTGATAGCAAACATTTGTTTTTCATGACCTCGCTGATATTAGTTGACCTTTCTGTCCACTTACATTTCTTTAATATTTACTTTCTCCGCTCTCTGTTTTAATTTGTTGCACTCTCGAGGTTTTTAAAAAAATTGAAATTGAGATACAAAAAAGGATTGTTCACAAAGAAATTGAATTTTCTTTGTGAACATTATTTTCAGAATAAAAGTATTCACTAAAATAGCCGTGAGAATTGTTCCAACTAGTATTTTTCTTTTCATGAAGTGCGACAAAATCAATGTTAAATTAAAAGGAATGTATTATCATTTTGAAATCATGAAAACATACACTTTGTATTTTTGAATACTACTTTCGTGTTCACTGTAATTTATTAAATAAGTATGTACAGTCCAAGGGCTGACTTACAATTTTTTAGACGCAGAATTGTTCTCAAACAGTTTTGCCAGTCCCCTATTACAGTTAAATATTTCTATTTAATATAATACATTTTGCTTATGTATTAATTGGTCTTTATTAGTAGTGTTCAACATCTTTGGTTACCGTGCTTTTTGACACTGATGTAAATACACATTAAAACTTATAGTACGAGTAAAATATAAATAATGCAATGTATATACGTATATATTATTAATATGACATATTTACAAACTTGATAAAGCATCGTGCAGTTTTCATACGAAAAACAGCAAATGTAAACTTGTTCTGGAAGTGTTTGTATTGGAAATGTCGACAATTCGAAATCCTCGAGAGTAGTTCAAGATTGTGAAATCATATATTGTGTCCTGTATTTCAATCACATCGGAAAGTGACCTTTAATTTCCTTTTGATCATCCCACACCAGCGTTTGTCCTCAATTCCCAGAACATCATCTGTACGCCCCAAGCAGAGAAACTCGGATGTGCACAGTGATTTATGGCTCTCGCAAAGCTTCTCGGGAGTCCGCGACCTCAAGGGAGAATTCGCCACGTCGTCGAGTCGCGTCGACCTGGCCTGCGATCCCCTGCGAGCCGACGCTGCTCCGGCGATTGGCTTCGAAATCCAATATCTGCCGCTCACCGCGCGGCGCTGCCTCCCCCCCCCTGATACCTATCTGATCCGGCGCCGACTTGAGGTAATGAAACGAGGGGTCGCCGGCGCTGGGGCTCGAGGCGGAACCCGCTGGAGTGCTCGTCCATTAAACATACCACGCGGGTTCTCATTTTCCACGCTGTTGAGCGCGGCGCTGCAATTTCACACTTTTGAACTGCGTTGCTGATATTATACGGGAATTGATGTTCGCTCTATTATTAATGAGATTTGCTGGAAACCGGGCATGTTAATGCACTGGATATCGCATAATTAATGTGAGCTGGCCTGTGTGCGCGCGGTGGAGAGGGCCCTGTTGTTTGCTACGGAAGTAGCTGGCAGAACTTGCTCGTACTGCAGCCCTTGTAAATGTAATACGTCATGAGATAATGGCTCTGAAACGCATTCAAAGTAATATGCGTCTTGCATGTGTTTTTTGCATTTGTTCTGAGTAAATCGAAATATGTGTGAACAAAATTGGACAGCCATCGTGCTGATAGATTTTAATTTGGAGTGAGTAATAAATAGCGCAGCGTGGAGTTTAGGGACTACATTTTAATGAGGCATGGATAAATTTGTGATAATATGCGCTAATGAGTTCGTATTATAGATTTGCACTTATTGATTAATTGGAAAATTAACAACCAGTCTATAAAAACATATCAAACAACTGTTTTTTTCGGTAAACTTTTCTTGGTAAAAATAATTCAATTAGCAGAAGTGGTAAAAATCATTCAATAACCCATCATGTTCTGTAAATTTAACTTAGAGTATAAATGATAATTTCTAATGCAAAATGATGCCAAAGAAAAATTAATTGTTTTGGATCAGAAAGAATGTAACAAATTATATAAATATCAAAACTACTGATTTCCAACATATATAATTTTGCACGAGTCTCATTTATAAATTTTCTTACACTCACATTCTAACTTTGTAATTTATGACATACAATGTTACTCAAAACTACCTCACGAGTTCATTAAAGGTATCAGAGATGCAAGTATATGAGTTTGTTTTCATATAAACCTTCCATCTTCAATTTCTTAAAAATCTTTCCAAGAGATTGCTGAAGTAAAACGCCATATTGGACTTTGGAAACAATAAGAGATGAAATCTGATGAGTATGATACAAACCAATTGAAAAAGTAAGATCGCTCAAAACATTTTATACGTTTATAAAAGAAAATGAGAGATACGAATTTCAACTTTATTACTGAAGTTAAGGAAAATCTTAATACATATCGTGATAATATATCTTCAATTCACTATTTTTTTAAATACATTACTCTTTGTATTTACTTGACTAGTTAATATTGTTCAAGGTATGGCTACGTTCGCGTGGAGAGGTTTGAATACAGTGAGCGTGACTTAGTTGGAATGAAAAAGGCGCTTAACTATCTTAATTTTAAGTAAGGAAAACATTTCTTCGCATAAAAAATGTAAAAGTATACAGTTCGCCAGGAAAGTCTCTCCCCACCGTGCTAAATCAGAGCCTTCTATAAAAAATTTCATTCATGTTGGTAGCAACTTGATCACTGGGAAACGAGAGAAGGGTACAACACTTCCAACATCTATTATGATTGTGGTAAGTACCCAATTTACGTTTTCGAGCTCCAGCTCGAGCTACCAACATTATTTCTGTTGCAAGCACTTTCAGTAGCAAGGTGACACTGCGGAGAGACTTCCTATAATTATGACATTTGGAACTCTAATGCTACGCTGTAAGCGCGCTACCTGGATATTTAAATTGGTATCTGCAGGATTGGCTGTGCTTCATTCATCTCGCGAGAGCTGAGCTGAATTCCGGAGGAGCAACAAGGACTTCCACGCTTGAGGGCAGAGAGAGACGGTGTATTGCGAGAAAACCTGTCACTCGGCGTTTTCTCTTACACCGACCTAGCTATCCTGCTAATATCGAAAAACCAACAATCGTCTGGAGTGGAAACCTTGAACCTCCTGCTCAGAGACACTGCAGTGGCATCAATTGATGGCATGATCCGGTGGTAGAGATAATATTTCTCTACACACGCTCTAGGTTGTACAAGAAATGTATATCAGTACAGTAGTTTCCGGAAATAGCTGACACACGAGACAGAAATACGGTGGGTCGCCGCAAAGGGAGGGCGAAATGTCGCCCCAGTAGCACTTGATACCCCACGGACCAGCAGCAAGTTGCCTCCACGTGACTCTTCGAACGCATAAGGAGGATATACGTGTGACACCGCGGGATTCCATATCTATGCACTATATTTCCCTAGAATGGTGTGAATTCTTCCTCCTATCCATCGGAGAGCGGTTTCTTACGCTACAAGATAATGTGCTGCGGATTGCATTTACAAGGGGACGATTCAGAGTAGTAAATCGTTGTTTCGCTGGACGTCATATTTTTCGGCAGCAGCAAGACATCCTGGACATGTTCTTCAAAATGTAGTATATATTAAAATAATTCTAACATTCACTGAAGTCGACGCACTCACTTCCTTGTGACGTTTCACTCTTGTAACTGATAAGTTACTCTTTCATTTCTTTGTCTTCATTAGATCACAGTCATGTTCGACATAATTGCATAAGCCCAAATGTAGAATGTTTGCTTAAAATGAAAATATTCGTCATTGCATGTTAACATCTCAGATATACTTTCTTCCCTCTATCCAATTTTACCACAAAGCCTGTACGAGTAAACGCCAACATGTGAGTGAACCCTGCAGATGTTGCTAAAAAGTAAGAAAGCCACGTATGGTTCCCATACCGTGTTCGCGCGGTCTATACGTTTTCATGGCGTCTGCTCATCGGGTGCTCTGGGTCGGGCCAGGGAAGAGCTGGGAATAGCAGGACGGGTCGGAGCGAAAGAAAATGTTGAAACGAGGGGGGCGGAGCGGTCGGCACGGAGATGTGCGGGAGAGGTGGGGAGGAGCAGGATGCAGTGGGGAGGGAATGGAGCGGCCGGAGATGAGAGGAGCGGTATAAATCGGCATGGGCGAAGTGTCGCCCCACTACAGTACAGTGGCGTGGAACTTAGTGGGATGGAGTGGGCAGGAGCGGACCGAGAGTGCGAACTGCTTGGGACGCGTATTACGAGAATGGAAAGCGGGGTTAAGAGGAGCGAGGCGAGAGGAGAGACACTAGAGGGGAGGAAAGGGTCAGGGGACGAGAGGAGCGAGGTGAGACGGAGGAGAGAGGGGCTAAGAGGAGGTTGGTGGAGAGGAGAGGGTCATAGAGGGGTGGCGAGGGGCAGGGAGGAGAGAAGCGAGGGAGAAGAGAGGCGCAAAACGGAGAGGAATGCAGCGAGAGCGGAGGAAAGGGTAGGGAGTAGAGGAGCAGGTGAAATAGAGAGGAGAGGGACGGAGACGAGCTTGGGGAGAGAGACACAGAAGTGCGGTGAGGGACAGAGAAGAACGGAGGCGGAGTGAAAGGGTGAGGTGAAGAGGGGTCTGAGATGAGCGTGGTGAAGAGGTGTGATGCATAGAGGGGAAGAGCGGCCGAAAAGACAGGAGCAAAGTAAGTCGGTGGGGAGATGGGCTGAGAGAAGCGGGACGGAGCGGAGAGGGGCGCAGAGGGGAGGAGATGGGCGAGCTGGCGTGGCGTGGCGTGTGGCGTGGCGCGTGGCGTGGCGTGGCGTGGCGCGTGGCGTGGCGTGGTGCGTGGCGTGGCGTGGCGTGGCGTGGCGCGGCGTGGCGCGGCGTGGCGCGGCGTGGCGCGGCGTGGCGCGGCGGCGCTGATGAATGCTGCGCTTAGCCCCTCTCTCCGCCCACGCAGCTCATCTGCGGTTATCGCACTGCGTCTGCGGCGAGGGGCCGTGGCGGCTTCCGCAGCTCCCCCTCCCTCCCCCTCCCCCTCGCGGAGGTGGCCGCCGCCGCCGCCTCAAAGCGCTTCGCGATGGCCCCCGCGGCGCCGATGAAGGCGCCTCCGCCGGCGGCACCGGGGGCAGGGGCAACAGACAGGGGAGAGTGGGAGGTGACAATAGGAACTGTAAGCACAGCGGGGCAGATACTCTGCGCAGGGGGAAGAAATGTTTTATAAAATCTCGAGTGTGCAAATATAAAAATGTTGTCAGCTTTACATGAATTCAACTTTAGTAAGTAGTAAGTAATTCATTGGCTTCAACCTTAGTTATGTGCCAGGATATAAGTATGCAAATAATGAACAACGCAGTTACTAAAAATACAAAAAACTTAATTACAAAAACTTACAACTAATAAAATTTAAACACATTACATTACATGAATATTAACTACGTCACTGGTATTAATTTATTATTTTCTTTTGATAAACATTTCAAAATGTTAAAGTGTTCACAGTATTCACATTCACTTCATTTTAGGATCAAATATAATTTGTTATTCAAATTGGATGGAAATCAAATTCAAATAAAGCAAATGGCCTTGAAAAAACAATAAAAATAGTAAAAAACTTAAAAGGCTGGTTTAAAAGTGTTTTTACATGTATCAACTTATTACACGCATTGTCATTGATCCATGTCATTTTTAAGGAATATATTAACGTCTGTTATCTTGTTTATTTAAATATATAGACAATAGAATTTTCAGAAAGAACCCAAATAGGGTTGAAACGTTAATAATAAATTGTTAATAAAAATATTTTGCTGTCTGTTTATTAATGTTATAAAACCAATTCCATTAAATTAATGTCATTTTATTCCACTTTTATTAAATATTTATCATTGCTTTCTAAATAACATTTTATTCATAAGCGTATGAATTGGTTTGCATTTGATTGCATATTCATCGCGTTTTACAAAAGCTCTCTTCTCATAATTCAAACTTGGTCATGACCTAGCTGTGGTAAATAAGATTATGTATCGACGAAATAAATGAGTATTGATAATGGGTTCACTGATAATGTCATAAAAATATTTATGTAACGGCTGCAAATTTTCAAATAAAAAATCAACGACATAAAATATAATGTGCAGAAGATATGGTGAAAAAGAGAAAAAGTTGAATATACTAGGAATAATTGGTTATGTTTGTGTTAAGTTTGAGATGAGATATTGTGCTATGATACAAGCTGTAGTGTTCGGAATCAGTATGTTAATGGTATTATAATGATATTCAAGGTATAATGGTAAAAGAGCGGTGAAGAGAAGGGCAAGATACGGAGAAAAATGTGGACGAGATAGTGAAGATTTTCAGAGCTAACGGTAACACTTCCTCTGAAACAGAGGCGACGACTACACTGTTGGACAAGCTACATGCTTGGAGCTTTCAATCGAGATACTATTGTTAGATTGATTGATTTGTGATTCAGAGCGCGTCAACTGCTAAGGTCATTAGTCCTGTAAGTGTAATGCATGTTTTTTATCGCGGAAGGTAGCGGCGACCTTCCCCCGCTGACTGGAGAGATCCGGCTCCAACCTACGTCGACATGCAGGTATTTTCCTCAACCAGGTATTTCCTACCAGCGTGTCACCGCCCTAACTGAGACAACTTCTAAGCTCCCAACAGGTCTTCTGACAAGTGTTGTGGTGTAGTGCATGTAAGTGTAAGTGTGTGTAAGTAAGGGATGAGGAAATGACAAGGTAGAGGAAACAGAAATCGCGTGCGGCCCATAGCCCATTTGTTAGGGTACTGCTCCGGTATTCCCCCGGTATTTAATAGAGAAACCACCGAAAACTATTAATCAGAGCAACCAGCCTCTAGAATTCTCCGCCAGAATTTTCCCCAGACAGCGACTGAACTCGACCTAGTTAGTGTCGAAAATCCTGCCGCCTTCGGAACTCGTCTAGGACCTCCCGGTCAGAGGCACTGCAGTGCCATCAGTTGATGCCTTGAGCCACCTTCCGTCATTAGCCTGGTGTCACAGAGATACCACGTCACTCCGAGCGGAACATGCCAGCCTGAGAATTCTCCTCCAGAATGCGGCTGAACTCGATGAGCTGGTGTCGAAAATTCTGCTCCGCCTGGCTCGAACCCTAGGGCCTCCCGACCAGAGGCGCTGCTGTGTCATCAGTTGCCGCCCTGAGCCATCCTTGCCGTCCATTGTCGGAGCTTCGCTGCGGCGGCGGAGGCGGCGGCGGAGCGTCGTCGGCGTCGCGACGCGTCGCGGCAATCGATGCGCAAGCGCCTCCCAAGTGCACCTCCGGGTGCTTTCAGAAATGGAGCGCAGTTTCCACGACTTTTTTTTTCTCGCGAGAAAAAGGAGGAAAAGGTTTGAACTTTCCCCATCATCTTTGCTCAACTTCAAAGCTTTACTGAAGGTATTTCAGAGTGAAGACTCGAAAGTGCATTCTGCTTCCCATCGATGTGTACTTTTATGGACTCCTCTTACGTTGTATATAGTGTTGGCAGTATAATTTTGTTGGAGTCACGTCAGTGTAGAGGGAGAACGAGTTTCCTTCTTCTTGAAAGTTTATATTTATTCCCAATAGAGACTGTGTGGAAATATTAAATTACCCTATTTTGTAAAAAACAAACGCATGTTTTCAAGAAAGAAGCCCGAAATTAAAAGGGACTCTTCTCTTCGCTGAAGTACACGATGCGAGTTCTTCGGCGAAGACAAGTTTTCTTTCATTTTCAAAACAAATTAATTCAAATTAAACAAATTAATATTCATATTTTTTTTTTGTTTTAGGGTAATAATTCGATAGGTTTAACATAGTACCGTATGAAACAGAATAATTTTTGTCTACACTTTGTACGTCTTAATACTCTAAGCTTTTGACTATTTCGTTAATGAGTTGTACCACTATATTACTTGCTTTTTCTTTGAAACATGTTGCATTATTTAGGTGTATTATTATCTTTAATTAAATAATAATTGAAATTTTTTCATTTTCTATTGGCCAGAGTCAATGATTCTTATTGTTTAAATTAAATTTCTAACTTGAATATTAAAGATTGTAACTAGTGCACATCTATTTATTATTGCACTTGTTATTGAATTATTAAAATCAATATATTCAAATCAGACTTTCTCAGGAAAACGATGCCCATATCAGATTGAATGTAAATGATTGAACTGACAAGTTGTATATATTCTGAAATATTATTCCCTATAAGAAAAGACAGGAATGTACACTAACTCAAACCAACTGCATATTTTAAATATTTGAAAAAATAATTTGAATCAGATTAATAGATGGATTATTAGTATTCAAGGAATTAAATTGCCGAAGTAAAAATATACTTTTACTTTCAAAGAACTAAAATTAAGTCACACCATGAAATTCCTTGACACTAAATCGCCTTTTTATAACGTCTTCAAAATCAGAATCCATGCTTTTTAAAATGAATTGCTATTAGCCAACCGACACGAGAAAATTCGAAGATTTGGTCAGTCAGGACAAGTGTAGAACAGACGAGATCGTAATTGTCATTATTCTCACCCATTTAAGTGAACAACGTAAAATATCATCGCTCTTTCCACATCTCCCACACCCATGGCAAACCAAACTAATACGTTCGTGTGTTTCCTACTCTAGGGGCAACAGTGAAGCAATCACTTAGAACCCGCACGCGCCCTGCAGCTCGTAAAGTGCTTTGCGCTCGTAAATTCCCAGGCTGCTCCGCCCCGCTCCGCCCCGCGCCAGGCAACGCCTCCGCGCTGCTCTCTTGTTTCTCGGAGGCTCCGCCGCCGCCGCCAGCGCCGCGTGGTGGGCGCGAATCGAAATTTGCATCCGTAATTGAATCCTGCGACTCGGCAGCCTCCGATGGGATTAGGTTAGCCCCGGCTGCGACTCGCCAATTTTTCGCCGTTCTGCCTGCCCACGGCGCTCGTCTTCTGCAGAAAGGGCGAGCGGCAGACGGACTTTTCTCTGTCAGGAGATTCTCTCCCTCGAAATGTTCACCCTTCACATCTGTTAAGAACGTCTCTCATCGATGGAAATATCTCGGTTTGCGGTGATTTTTGAATTGATTAATCTGTTATATAAAATATATTCAACAGAAGAAACTTAGAAATAATGCTAAAGACAAGAGAAACGTTTTATTTCAGGAATATTAAAAAGAAGATAAGAAAGGTATTTTTTTGGGGGAAAGGCTAGATTGTTTGACGTTGAATGTCACCAATGGCGTTTATATTCTAAAAACCTTAATCAATGTAACGAACTGAATTTTTTCGATGTCTCCCTACAGAGCTAACTAGCAACAGTTTATCATGCAAATTGAAGCATGTTTGCGCTTCAACAACACGTTGCTGTAATTTACGTATATTTAATTATATAGAGAAGTTACTCCAATTGACCGCTTTGACAGGTGTGGATAAAACTGAAAGACTCAGAGCGATGACATTGCCAAAGATAGTGATAAAGTCATTTACAAGGGACCTAACTGTAAACGAAGGCACTGATAAAATGGACGTAACCAGCATTTATGTTGCCAGCAGTGACCACGCAATAGCTGTCAAAGTGGTCCTTTCTTTTAGTAGTCTCTGTATGTAAGTATTTATATTTGTTTCTCGAGAGATATAATCACATCATAATATTCTTGCATTGGCAATAAATCAGATTTGAAAGAACGATCTCCGCTGGGACGTTAGATCAGATGTTTAACTCCGAAATGTTACCTAGGCGCAACAATGGTAAATCATTAGCGATGACAAACCAAAAACGACTGATGAGAAGATCGCAGAGAGGGTAGGAGTGAGCAAACGTCATAAAAATGTTGCTCATGGTCTAAAGGATGCGCTTCTTTTTTTCATAAACAGACATTTCCTGATTTATCAATTTTATCAAACATTTAGGTTACATTTAAACAGAAAATTAACCAATTTCATTGGATAGCATTGCTCATATTACAAAAAAAAGAGAAAAAGCAACGTCCTATGACCTCCGTGACGAAGAGACTGCCTCTAGTCGTGATAACTCTTTGCGTTCTTGACTACTTTCAAGTATCCACGTATCCTCGCGGACCGCGGACGCGGTTTTGTTGACGTGGACATATTCACGCCATTTTTTGTCAATCGCTTCGGAATAATTTTGTGAACTACCAACGTTTAAATTCATTAGTCGCTGCTTCTAATCACAAACAAAGAAAATTTTAAAAAGTTTCTTTAAAATATAGCTTTCTTACGAAGTTAACCTACTAATAGTACGGTTTCCAGACCCTGAAGAACTCCATAAGTAACACAATCCGGTTTATATTCATGTAGTAACATCATTATGACATATCATTATCACGATAGATTTTGTCAATCATGATTGCAACGGCTTAATTAAAATTTATCGTCGAAAATATTTCGCGAAAACGAAAATGAAAGACCCTTTTAGCATCGTTCATACGTAGGGTTGCCCACAATGTTCATGTAAAAGAGGAGACAATAAAGAAAAAAAAAACGCGTCAACAAATTTCTTTTTATAAATATTTAATTTAGACTAACTTCAGCTCTATTTCTTTCTTCTTTCTTTTCTTCTCTTTGCGATTAAGTGAAGTTTTTAGTGCAGATGAGATATCTAGCAACTGTTGTGTTTGTTGTCGCTAGAAAATGCATATACATGTTTTTCATCTTTACAGAAAACGGGTACAACTGAGATTTATTCTAAATTGAAAAATAAACGAAAACAAGATTTTCGTGATAAAATAAATTCTTTAAAATACAAAGGAGGACGAGAGAACAATTGACGTCAATGGAGGACTGTCCTCCCAAATGGAGGACTGTTGGCACCCCTACCTTCGCCTCTCCCAGTAACATCCACCATTTCCTGCGGGCCGCGTCGTCGCCAAAGGCGTGGGAGGCGCGAATTGGCTGGAGCGTCGCCGTTCGCATCTCGTTCGCATGACTGCGCCCATCTCAGTCACTCGAAAGCCCCAGAAGTCAATACGTTTCCGGTCGATCGTCGCCCCCTCCCCGGAAGGAGCGCGCCCTCGTCGTCACTCACGGCCGCGCCCCGCGCCGCCCCGCGCCGCCCCGCGCCGCCTCGCCCCCGCACGGCTTCAGGAGGAGGAGGGGACAGACCGGGCGACCGCCCGAGGCCCCGCAAGTCAAGGGGCACAATGGTGGGACTGATGGGGCGAAAATAGTAAAAAAATGAAAAAGAAATTAGTTGAAAAAATCATTATCGTCATTTCGTAAGTCGTGGTACAGAAGTCTGATATTTCATAAAATTTTCAATTAGCTCTTTACATTATGTAATTAATTATAGTCATTACTAACAAGGTAGCACTCATTCCAATACATGTATGTTTCAGATAATGAGAGTTATATTTACTATATGTAGGTATATATGAAATGGAAAAAATGAAAGTAATCAATGACGCTAACATTAAAATTGATTCTACTGAAATTCATATTTATTATTTCATGTGTTTAACAACAAATGATTTTATTAAATACTAACAAAACACAACATCTTTTAGCGTTTTAATCTCACTGTGGAAGTTGTATGATTTGATCACTAAATGCTTTTACTTAAAACTATTATTTAAAATAAATAAATAAATAAAAATAAATAAATAAATAAATAAAATATATTTCCAAACATTTTTTATCTTAAAAACATTTGTTATTTGTTAAGTAAAAACAGCATATAGTTTCTTGAGGTAACATTCACATTTTAATTTTTTCGGGGGTGGGGTGGAGGCTACGTTTCAGCACTGCCCTGGGCCCAAAATTGTCCTGCTCCGACTCTGGGAGGAGGGGCCGGGCGCGGAGGCGAGAGAAAGGCGTCACCATCGCTGATGGCCTGAGTGCCGACAGAAATGGAAACGTCGATGAACGGGAAGAGGTGTTTTAATGGGGGCATAGAGAGAGAGAGAGATAGAGAGAGAGAGAGGGAGAGAGAGAGATAACTGTAAGATGGGATCGCTTTGGCAGCTTGGAAGTCATTTGTTGTCAGTTTGAAAGCTAAATGTTGGAGTCAAGGTTTGGTTCGGCTTCTAGTAACGAAATGAAATTATTTATGGTTGTAAACCAATCAACAATAGAAAATAGGTAAAAATATTAAAAAGTTAGAAATTTAGTAAAGCAATAAAGTACAAATTAACCTCAATAAAAAACAAAATTACAAATATTTTAAAACAGCAACATGAATATGACAAAATTGGATGGACAATAATACAAAGAATATACCGTTGAACTACGAATTCAATACATCAAAAATTACCGAACGAAACAATTTCCTTGAAATTTAAGCTTTGAAAACAGTGTATTTAAATAATTTCATTGTCTTTGGTTACATCCATTTTCTTGTTCGTCTTATGTTGTTCACATTTCTTTGCAGTAGTCTGAGTAACTCTTACTTGTATTCGAAGTACGTTTTCTTAAAATTATATTAAGTTATGTTATTGAAACTTCTTTCGTGAAATAATGTTATGAAATTTCACTCGTGCTTTCAAAATTCTCATATAAATCCCCTCGTCGTTTCGCGACATGTGGATTTATCGACCATTTCCAAACCACTAGTGGAATTACCTATGATGGTGTCATGTGCGGCTGCAAACCGGAGGTTCGGGGCAGAAGCGGTGGTGTTGCAGGAGGCCGGGAGAGGCCGGCGGGCGGGGCGGGGGCGGAGAGGTGGAGGCAGAAGCTGGTGGTGTTGCAGGAGGCCGGAGATCGGGCGCCATGCATGGGAGAGGCCGGAGGAGGTGGAGGCGGGGCGGAGACGGGTAGGAGCCGCCATAGGAGGCAGAAGCTGGTGGTGTTGCAGGAGGCCGAGGAGATGTGCGCCTGCAGAGCGGGGTGGGGGGGGCAGGAGTGGGGTAGGAGCTGCCATAGGAGGCAGTAGCTGGTGGTGTTCCAGGAGGCCGAGGAGATGAGCGCCGCAGGAGCCGCCATAGGAGGCAGAAGCTGGTGGTGTTGCAGGAGGCCGAAGGAGATGGGCGCCTGTGGACGGGGCGGGGGGGGGCGGGAGCAGGAGCGGGGTAGGAGCCGCCATAGGAGGCAGAAGCTGGTGGTGTTGTAGGAGGCCGAGGAGATCGGCGCCTGCGGAAGGGGCCGGGGTGGAGGCGGGGGTGGAGACGGGGTAGGAGCCGCCAGTCGCACGCGCCCGCAGCGCTCGGCTGTTTGGCTGCAGACGCTTTGTGCGTCGCAATTGCTGCCACGTCACGCGCGGAGCCGCCGCCGTCGCCGCCACTATCTGAGCGCCAGCAGCCCTTATCCCCACGCAAGTCTCCGTCCTTGTCATCCCCCGTTCGTGTCGCCTCTTGTTCCCTCGGTGTGTTGACGCGCCAGCTCCTTTAGTGTCGTCTCGTCCTTCCCTTCCGGAGCACGTGTCGTGATCACAGCTCTGCTCTATCTTCACATTTGTGTTTGTTTTCTTGCCTGCATCTTGTTTTCTCCTCACGGTTACATTTGCATATTTTCTCTAAACAATTAAGTTGTGCCTCCTATAGTCGTTCCGTCATTTCATAAAATGTTTTCTGTGTACCAAAAAAGACGAATGTATCACTGGAAGTGTTAAGGTAAGAAAAATCTTACATTTATACACACTTTCACACTTCATACACACATTTTACACACTCCATTCTTGGAATAAATAAAACATTAATTGTTGTAAATTATTGTTTACCTTAATTTGAGCCCTTCAATATAATTAAATCACAAAGAAATAGGTAAAAATTAGTCTCATTTTGTTAGATCGATTTCATAAAATGTATTTCTTCCGTGATTCTTATCACATTGACATTTCTATTTGGCACTGAATTACCAGGTTCTGACACTAGGAGCGCTAGTGGGAACTTGTTTCCATCGGTTGCGTGTAACAACGGGGAACTGTCCTGTATTGTCTCTATAGTATTTGGCGTAGCGGACCCGGAATGGACACCTTACTGATAACTTTATGCCACTCAGTTTCAGTGTGGAAACAAAGGTCGTGTGCTGCGTGGGCTACAACTGGCGGCGGCGACGCACGATTGCTTGCTTCATTTTCAATATTTGTGGATTTTTTAAGGACAAATAAAGATATTGAAATTTTTGGTTTGTGATCCTAATGTATTTTTCTGCATGTCTGTTAATAATACCAATCGTTATGAAGAAATTTTATGTAGTTTTGACATCATCGGATATAGTGATGTCGTTGGCTTCCGCGGCCAGAGTCATGCAAATGATCAGGACTGTCCAGGTGACGCCGCGTCGAAGACTGTGTTGCCGACGTTTCGACCATCTTTTCGTGGTCTTCCTCGGGGCCGGGCTGCCCTGGTCTGTCGCAGACCAGCCCTGGGGAAGACCACGAAAAGATGGTCGAAACGTTGGCAACACTGCCTTCAACGTGGCGTCACCTGGAGAGCCAAGATCATTTACATCATCGGATATAGTGAACCAAAAATGTTTTGTCCCCAGAAGTTCAGTATAAGCGAAGTCAACTGTACTTGAATTATAGATTTCCCCTAGTGGTCAGCCGACTTTTTTTGTTTTGTTTTATTTCTTTATTGCTTTTGTTGGATGTACATAGGTCAGTTTGAGTATAAACTTTACATATGTTTGATAGGCTTACTTACTAACTTATATTTAAAACTTATTTCTAAGACTTAAATCTAACATAAGGTTGAGGATGCCCTATTGGGTCCTCTATTCTGGTTCAAATTCGGAGAAGGTTTTGAGGAATATATTGTAGGATATCTATTTTTATTCTGGTATGGTTCGGGTTTTTAGCGAGTCTAAAGGTTGCAAGGGAAGAGATTTGAGGTAAATAATAATAAAAGTTGGTGGCTAAGTATGTGATATGATGTTCAATGAGTTCTAAGTTGATTTCTTTGTGAAGCTGATGATTGTCAGTCGACTAGTGGCTGCTGCGCCGACCCTCCGCTGTCTGTCACGGCCTCCTGCGCTCCAACGCACGCGTGATCCGACGCCCCCCTGCTCACCGGGGGCGGCCACGCGCTCCGACTCGCTCCGTCGGTTCCGCCTCCCCTTTGCGCGTCCAATTGGATCTGCGCGCGGATTATGCGCACCTGCAGACTACGCCAACCCATTGCATCCGACGGCGCGTGCGGCCGAGTGGAAGGCGCAAGATCTGATTCCTGCGGCTTACAATATTCGATACTGCGTCGCATCAGTGGATCGTCTACCGTTGTAATTACAGGGAATCCCCGTTAACACCAACTCGCTTAACATGAATTTCGCCGTAACACGAACAAAACTATGGTCTTGGCAAGGGATAACGGTAATACGGACATTTATAATACTCAGATAACACGAATTTTTATTACACGAACCTCGATAATTTCGACCCCTTGGAATTCGTGTTAATGAGGGTTTACTGTAGTATTTTTTACAGTAGTTGAATTTAATTTATAATATTTTAGTTAATAAGAAGGACACACGGAGAAAACTCCATCAGGCAACTTTTTTCTTTTCTGTTGCCATTATAAGACTAAATGATTGAAGAGGAAATAATATTAAAGAAAGACCACTATAAAATGTTAACACAAATACGATTTCCTGAGGAAGTATTTTTAACGGACCTTGATTTTCGCTCTTGCTTAGTTAACTGTTTTTAAAGTATGCAAAAAATAACAACAAAAGACGCAGTACTTCTTCCTGAATGTTATTTAGAATGCCTAAAGAACCATTTGAGTAAGAAACTTTAAGAATTATTGTTCTTCTATTTGCAAGCGGTCTCATCGAATTTCTGTAGAATTTCCCTTCAAAGGCTTTTCACGTCATCTGTCTATTAAGATTCATTGATTGTGACATTTTTGAAATGTGAATGTTGCCACTAACAAACTTCTAATTTTATTCCTTTATCTGGTAAAAACACTGGTCTTATTTATAAATTAAGTGTCGCAAATACATTTTGAGATTTTGATGTATCTGAAAGAACCGAGTAAACAATCCAGCAATCCGTATAAATTTCTACCAGTGTTACAAAATTCATTTCAAAAAAGAATTATATGCATCTGTTAATACTTTACCTGTTTACATTCTTAGAAAAGTTTTATAAATTTATTTATTTTTGTAATATGAATATATTTATTGCCAATTATATTCGTGAAGTATATGTATATTTTCTTCATATTGCTAAAAACATGAGATATGAAAAAAATATTTTGATGCGAATAGCATTTGGGTGTGCATATATGTGGTTATTATGTGATATAGTACATCTTTAAAATGTAAGCTAAATCGTGAGGTAACAACCCCTCATTCATTATCAACTTCAATGGTTACATATGTTACACCACATAGAGTAGTACTGTTATTGCTTATTACTGATATAGCTCAGAAGAACCCCCGAAGAGCCGTTTGGTAAAGCAACAATAGCAACTACTGTATTTTCGATACGTTGGTTCGTAAAAAAGTAATGGTCATTAAATTAAAGAGATCCCGTTTTGATATAATTGGAACTCTTAAACACAATCTATAGCGTTGATAAAGATTTTTCGGAATTTTATATTACCATATTTAAAAAATATTCAAATGTAAGAAGTGGGGCTACAACTACACATACTTTCTCGCATTATTTCTAACTTTTTTTGTTTCGAAAACTTTGAAAGTTCAACGAAAATGAAACCCGCGCGATCTTTTAAGCGTTACTTCTTCTATCCGTGGAAAAATTGAAGAAACAATTTGAAGTGGTTTTTGAGAAAATATTTTTTATAAATTGCATTAATTTCAAGGACGCATTACGTGAAAACTACTCTTTTTTTCAAAAAACTGCATATGACCTTTCTTAAGATATTGATTTTTTAAAACAGAGTTTGTCTCGGTCAAAAATCTCTATTATTATTATTATTATTATTATTATTATTATTATTATTATTATTATTATTATTAAATTATCACAAAATTTTTCAGATAGTTATGACATTGTTTTTTTTATTTACAATTGCTTTATTCATCATTTTTTACTACGTTTCGATGACTTTTTTCGTCATTTTCAAGTACTGAAAAATATTTTTGTAAACATTTATTTTTTACATTATAATTTTCTAGGTACAAATGTTTCCAAAATATTGTAATTTACTGCCAGAGTTGATCAAAATCTTCAAGGTCAGTTACAACTTATTTTATTTCACATAAAATGCTCTCAATACAACTCAAGACTGACATACACGAAGGCAAAACAAAATCCAGTAACTAATCAACAAAATAGTACAAAACAACCTAGTGCGAAATTATTGATTTTAATTACTCTTAGAACTTGTATTCTATTGACAAATAAATTAACATGAATATTGATACTCAATACTTACTAAGAGCAAATTGTTACAATTGTTGATCTAATATCAAGAGATGTACACAATTTAAGAAGACGAACACGCCAATCTAATGTATTTTTTTTAAATTATATTCATAACAAGTCAATTGAGTAAGTATGCATTATAATTTTGAGACCCACTTGTTTAAACAATTAAAATATATAAATGATCGAGGTCATCTATTTCTGTTTATAATTATTTAATTAATCGAGCATGTTGCATTGGTATCAATCAGCAATAAGGTTATTTTAAAAGAAAATTATTTATATTTGAAAAGGTTGCATTCAATAGAATTCCATATATTTATTCAAAATAATAAAAGCTATTTATATAATCGTAATTTTGTGTCAAAATTAACACATCTTATTCAACTTCTCGTCGCATCTTCTCAGGGATTCCTCAAGGATCGACTCTCTCCTTTACTTTTTAATATATATATGTCAGATATTCCACACCTTCCTTTTACCACCATAGCGCTGTATGCCGATGACACTGCACTTTTTTCGTATCACAAAAATTTACAAAATGCCCGAAACACTCTTCAAAATTCTTTAAATTTGTATATTAAATGGACTCAACAATGGAGAATAATAATTAATCCATCTAAAACACAAACAAAAATTTTCACGCTTTGCAGACCTACTAATCCCCCCAGTCTCAAAATAAATAATATACATATACCCTGGATAGAAAACCATATTCCAATTAAATATTTAGGACTCTACTTCGATCGTCGATTAACTTGGAAAACACATATTCAAAATATTGCAAATAAAACTTACCAAAAAATATCAAAATTATACCCATTAACTAATAAATTTTCAAAATTACAAATAGATTGTGGTATATCAATATTCAAGGCAATAATAAGACCATCACTTACATATGCATGCCCAATTTGGTGTAATGCATCTCCAATAAACAAATACACAAGAATTACAAATAGAACAAATTAAAACATTCATCACTAACCAATCTTCCAAATTCTTCAACTCTTTAAAAGATTATCCTGTTCATCAACATTTCGTTCTGGGAAAAATTATCACTTCAAACGAATTCGTTCCCGCTTCCCCAAAGATATTTTTCACCCCCCATAAATATTTGTCTAATTTACTACTCAATAACACCTTCTCTTAAAACTCTAAATTTATTACAAAAATTAATGAATAGTATTAAAATCAAATTTAATTAGTAAGTACTATTAAAATAAAATCATAATTATCTTAAATTATGATTCTAATTTCTGGCATCTCCAAAAGTTATGTATACATTTAATTCATCATCCTGAAAAATTTGTAAAATTGAACAGGAAATAAATATATTTAAAAAAAAAAGAAAAGGTTGCCATGGTAGCTAGTGATGAATGATTTTAAAAGAATATTGGAGGTATGGAATGAACAGGAATTTCGAACTGCTTATTATTTAAATTTAGATAATAAATTTAGGTAATTCTTTCGAAATAATCTGGTTCTATATCATTTATTTTGGGGTTGTCGAAATCTATAGTATGATGGGTATTAATTGTGTTTAGTAAGTGAATAATGTATTGTAGCTTCTTCTTTAATATTGCGTTTTTGTTCATACTGCCACGTAATTTTCTTTTTGTTTGTCCAATGTATTGTAGTTAAATTGAATAATCGCAGATTTGTCTATCATTAGTATTGAACCTTTTGCATATTTTACTAAACTTGCTTTTAAATGTATACTATTTATTGAGTCAATTCCATAAAGCTACAATATTTTGGAACCATTCGTACCTAGAAAAATATAATAACATAAAAGTTTACAAAAATAATTTTCATTACTTGAAAATGAAGAAAAGCCGTCGAAATGTCGTACAAAATGATGAATTGAGCAATTGTAAATAAGAAACAATGTCATAACTGTCTGAAAAATTATTGGTATAACTTAATAATAATAATAATAATAATAATAATAATAATAATAATAATAATAGACAGTTACAACTAAAAAAATCAATCAAAAATATCTATTTTTAATTTTGTAGTTTTGAAATGTTAATTTTTGCAGTTTTCTAAAATACAGAGAGTTGGCCGAAATTTGGAGTAGCACCATATTTTTTACCGTCCCGTGATGGATAGGAGGAGAAAATTTAAAGAAAAAACTTAGTGTGTTTTGAGGAAAAACTTGTTTAATAAATTAAAAATTATGTATATTTCGCTTAAAATTATGGGAAAACTACTTATATTTCCAAAAAAGTGTGAATGACCTAATTTCAAGATTTGTCTTAAAAAATACAAATTTTATTAAGTAAAAAATCTCGAACTTCAAGACGTCCATAAACTTGCACTTTCGCAACTTTCGAAAAATCTGGGTTTTCAAAGAATGTGAGACCCGCACCATTCTCCTTCGCGTTCTGTACGCTATCCGAGAACAAAGCTTAATAAAAAAACTGGTGCTATTTTTTAGAAAATGTTGAAAATTGTTTGTCTTCATGTAAAGTATCCTTAAAAATCAAAATATCCTGTTGAAACTCCCAATGCCTTGAGGTCGTTCAAATCAATTTAGGAGTATCAATTTTAGAGCAAATCGGTTTAACTGTTCAGGTGCGAGCGTTGACCACAGACGGTCGACAGACGCACGTTTTACTATGAATCGATTTTTCTGTATCAGGGACTCACAAAACATGGCTTCTGGTTATACCACGTGTTAAAGGAAGTAATTTATTTTATTTAGCGGCAATATTTTGCACTTTTTCGTTATCAGGACCCCGCAATAAGAGATTTTCTGCCTAAAATTCGTCATTTTCCGGTGCACCATGAATAACTTTCTCTTCTTATGAAGTCAGTCCGAGAAAAAAAGGAAGTATCCAAGCACCGATTCTTAGGAATTCCCAGTACGCCAGACTTATTGTAAAACGCGAATAATAATAATAATAATAATAGTAACAAATATAATAATGATTATAGTAATAAATGTTATAATAATTAATAAATGTGAGATGAATTGAGTGTCATCAATTTACTAGCAAATTTACGGTAGTTTCTTGATAACCTCATTATTCTTTCCTTCTTTTCCCCTTGAAACTGTGCACCTCCCGCAATATCGATCGCCTGTCGCGCCCTCTGCGTTCGCGGAGTCAAAGGACCTCGCTGCGCCCCGCGTGCCTCCGATCCCTGCACCCTCCCCCTCCTGGCGCCTCCCTTGTTTCCGCGTGTGTGCCACGGAGCGGGGCGGGAACGGAGTTTGCAAGGAGTTTGGGGCGGAGGTGGTGGTGACGGGGGGGAAGGGGGGGGGGGAGGGAGGGGGAGCGTGGTGGCGCCCCGCGTAGCCCAGGGATGGAATGTTAATTAACGCTGTAATGACGGACAATTTTTAACGAGCTCATCGGCGCCGCAGGTGTTCCTGTTCCTGTGCAGCTGGGGAAGCGCCGTCGGAACCTGAAGCGGCGGCGGCAGCGCAGTGCCCTCTCGAAAACCAACCCCAGGCGCAAATTGGAAAGGACACGGTAGATTGCTCTCGACGTCAGGGGTTAAGTTGGGAGTCGTATCCGAACAACGACAAGTATCTCGATCAACTCGTCACGAAATATTTCCTACCCACCTTCTGAAATCAGAGAGCCATTGGCATTTGAAATACGTGATGAATGAGATTTTTTACTACGAAGATTAGTATCGCTTCGACGAGTGATACCTGACAACACTGGGTAGGCAGTTACTAATCTGACTCTATATTTATCTTACTTACGACTTCACTGATTTATTTTTAACATTTTATTATAATGTCATCCAACCTGCATTCCCTATCAGTCTCCTTATCTCCCCCTTCCTATAGGTGGTAAATTCTCATAATTCGTCTTTATAATTAATAATTCTCATAATTCTTTATTACTGCAAGGAGACTTTTGATTGCGAGGAACCACAAATTTTATGTATTCTGTACGCATCAATTCTCCCTACGTCTGGATTCTTTTGCACTAAAATTAAGGACATTTAATGGTTTTAGAGTTCTAAGTTGTTTTTGCTTACAGAGCACTTATTTTGAATCTTTTAATACATTTTCATCCGATATTTGGCCCAAAGTTTCTCCGAACGACTAGGAAGATTTGTCAAATCACTAGAAGATTCGAAGAAATCCCCCACATCAGGAAAGATATGATAAATTCACTTCAATGTGAAATATAAAGTTTTATAATATTTCTTTCTGAAAAGAATGACGGTATTTGTACTTTCATTGTAAACAAATTGATAAAAAGCGTAAGAATATTTAAAAGTCAGTGCCATACCTCAAAAACAAATCAGAACCTGTGATTTATACATTTTTTTCAAGGCAAATATTGGGACCAAAGGAACCAGGCACGTATGGAGAACCCATGGACAAAGTCGTATTAACGAAGTTACGAATTCTAGAATACAGATAAAAGGAGCCATTGAAGAAAAAGTAACAAACATTTAAGTTCGTTTGTGTGTTCTGTGTACGTGAAACAAACTGCTTAATTACAAAACATCCTGAGTATAAGCTCATGTGGATAATTTTCTGTAAGACTGTTTCGACATTGTCTGGAACAACAATGTTGCGTGACTCGCTGTAAGCATGGAGATTCATTTGTTGTATCATTATGACAATGTAATTGAACAACACGTTTTTCTCTTTTCATTCATAATCGGCTGTTTTTTCATGTTTCAAAATAATATGATGGTTTCGGGGTCTAGGTTCATGACGACTTCACTGTCAATATTTCATCAAAATCACGACATACGCAGTTTTTAACTGTTTTTTTTTGACGTAAAATAAAAATAAATAAATAAATACATTCTAATAATTATATTTCTATTTTGATACATATTTTTCTGAAATTGATCAACCTTTTGAAATTTAAAACTTTTGTGGGGGGCGTTGTATACAGAAATAGATATTTAAAATGTTTTTTAAGATGAAGATTTAACTATCAAATAGAGAAAAATATCGAAATCTTCATACAAATAGCCTATAATGAAAATTTCACATCCGCAACAAAAATGTATGCTTTTGAAACCTAGCCGAGAAACAAATTTATAAAATTTGTATTATGTATTATGTATAATTTGTAATATGTCATATGTATTTATAAAATTCGTAATTTGTATTTGTATTATGTAATTTTAATACGGTTCTTATAGTTTGATCATCTAATTTTGATTCTCTTTCTGAAAAATATTTCTGTGAATTACTCAAAATCATTTGAACTCGCAGTTATTAATTCGACAAATGTATGTTGGAGTTAGTTTAGCGCGCTTTTTACCTGGAATGAGCATGAGGCGCGTTCTAGTAACAGGCCGGCATTCGAAGAAGCTCGTTAACAAAACGCTCCTAATCAGCGCAATAAGCCTCATGTGAAACGTGGCGAACGCGCCGCCTACTGTGCGGTTCTCCGAAACAGCCCCCGCTCGCCTCCCGTCGCCCGCGGGGCTGGGGGCGGCGCTAATCTCGCGGACAGCGGCGCCGCAGCCCTTAATTGCCGCCTCCGGAGCTGTCGACGAATATACGCGTCGCTCTCGCAAATGACTGCGGCCGCTCCGCGAAATCACCCACCCATCCCACCTCCCGCGCCCCCCCGCCCTCCTCGTTCGAGGCGCCTCTCTCCTCACGTACATTCCCCGCCGGCCTCGCCTGAAGCATCTCCCCCACCTACGTTCACCCTGCCCTCCTTTCCTACAAGTGCCTCCTCCACCTGCTTCTCCCCTACATGCCTCGCTGGCCTCGTTCTTTCCCTCTCGCCTGCCACCCCTCTCATTCGGTCGGCCACCATAATCTTTTTTCTTGTACGTCATGTCTACCATGTCTCCCCCACCCTGCCGCCCCGCCCCTTCTGGGGTCCCCCAAACCATTTCCTCCTATACAGCTTCTCTATGTCTCTTCCTCCTCGTACATACCACCCTCACCTACTCCTCTAGCAAATCGCCCTGCCTCATTCCCAATGTATCCCATCTCCACTAACGTATGTCTCCCTCACTCTACCTGACCCGCCCATTTCCACCTCCGTCTCTTCTTCCCCCCCCCCCCCTTCATATCGCCCTGCCTCCTTCCTACATATCCCCCCCTATGTATATCTCCCCTACCCTACGTGCCCCGCCCACTTGCAACCTCCCCCCTTGGGGTCTCCCACACGTCTCCATCTATTTCTTGCCCTGCTGTGTTCCCCCCCCTACTACATCGCCCCGCCTGCTTCCCACCTCATCCACAACCTGCCTACCGCCTGCTATTTCCGTCCGGCACCCTTCAGCTGACTCCTTCCGCTTCCCTCGCCCTCCGCCTGCGGCGCTCTCTGCCGACCTTCCGCTTGCGATTCGCCGCGCGTCCCCCTACCTGCCAGCGGCGGCGACGACGGCGAAGAGGCGGCGGCGTTCGCCATGTATTGGACACGGCGCGGAGCTGCCGGCGCCGTGGATTATTCATTTTATTTATTTTTAATGGCCCCCTTCGCGCGGCGCGAGCCATTAGGGCGCCGATACCTCCTTCTTTCCCCGGCCCTCTGGCGCTGTGAAGGGCGCGGGCAGGGCGACGGGCGCGGAATTGGGGTCGCGGCCTTTCGTTGGCAGCGGGTGGGGCTGGAGGGGCCGGGCAGGGTAGGGAAAGGAGGGTGAATGCGACGAAAAGAGGCGTAATCGTGCCCGTTGATCCATGATAAGCGAATCTTTTGATTGATTGATTGACTTTTTTTGTGTTTACGGGCGCGTCAACTGTTTTGGTCATTAGTCCCGTTAGTGTAGTGCATGTTTTTTCTCCGGAGATAGCTGTGATCTTCCCCCGCTGGATGATGAGATCCGGCGCCGACCTACCGTCGGCTAATGGGGTTTCCCCCTAACCACGACTCTCCCACCAGCGGGGCACCGCCCCAGCCGGGACAAGCTCTAAGCTTCCGACCGGTCTCCCGGAATTTGTAAAGTGTAGTGCATATTAGTGTAAGTGAGTGTGTGTGTGTGTCGTGTGTGTGTGTGTGTGTGTGTGTGTGCAAGGGAAGGATAGGACAAGGAAGAGGAAGAACAGATCGCGCGCGGTCCGTGGCCCGTTTGGTAGGATACTGCTCCGGCATTCGCCTGGTGTTGATCGGAGAAACCACGGAAACTACCGATCAGAGCAGCCGGCCGGTAGGATTCTCCTCCAGACAGCCACTGAATTCGACCTAGCTGAAAAGCAAGTGTCGAAAATCTTGCCGCCGTGGGAGTGGGAACCTAGGACCTCTCGGTCACAGGCGCTGCAGAGACATCAGTTGATGCACTGCTGCAGCGTTCCCGATATGAGCGAATCTTCTGCGCCTTTAGCTTGTGGGAAGGGATTTATTTCGTTGCAACCACACTCTGGGTGATGAAGGGTGCCGGAGCAGTGTCCTATCAAAAGGGCCATAAAACCGCGCTCGATCTTTCTTTCTCCTTCCTTTTCTTGTCCTCACCCCTTTCTTACACACACTCACATGCACTACTCTAGCACATGCCGGGAGACCGGTCGGGAGCTTAGAGCATGTACCGGCTGGGGCGGTGCCTCGCTAATGGGTGACACCTGATCTGCGAATATCCCCGCAATGCGGCGCTGGATCCCGCCAGCCAGCGGAGGAAGATTAACACCACCTCCCTCGATAAAACATGGACTACACTGATGGGACTAATGACCTTATCAGTTGATGTGCCCGAAAACATCAATCAATGAAGGGTATCCCCGGAAAGAGAGGTAAAAAATTGATATCTACAGTTTTTTAACAGCATAGTTTCGAAAACAATTTCAAAAATTGCCTCTAATTACTAGTATATTATATATTAAACTGATAATATAATATTCGATGCGAACACTAGATATTTGTAGTGCGCAGTACGGAACACAAAAATGACAGCAATTGGAAAATGCATCAGTAGTGCAAGTTGTGTACACTAGTATCAAATACGAATGACGAAACATTCATTTAAAATTTATCTGTTTGCCTTGTACGTAGTCATAAGCTTTCAAACCTTTAAATATACAACAATTTACATAGAACGTAGTTATTTTGTGATAATGCCATTGCCTTTATCCCTAACGGCCAGGCGCTCGGCGCCGTTGGTATCCTGGATTCCCAGAACGTCTCTCATTCAAGGATTCTCCGCATCTCGAGCTGCGTAACCTCCGTGGCTTCACGGAGTGTGGTTAAGCGGTTCGGCTACCGACACCGGCTTCACTTCGCCCTCTTTGTGCTGCGCCGTCCGGTGCGAATTCACTTAAACCTTAAGGTGCACTTGGGATTCAGTTTTATGGTTGTAAACCCCCTTTATCTTCCTCAACTGCTCAAAAGTGTTTGATTAAAAGTTTGGAGAAAACGCGTTAGACTTTCAAAAAGTTTTTTAAACAAATAGGATACTTCCATTTTTATAAATTCAGATTTTTTTCTATGAATATCTCTATACAAACTTACTCTTAACTTTACGTAATTGCAAATCTCTTGAGTACTTCTTGTGTTCTAGGGAACAAAAACTAAAATTTTGCGAGAGTACATAAATAGCACATTAAATTTAAAGAAATATTTTCACTATTTTCATAAAATATTTTGGATCCATTTACATTTGTGTGTGTTGGAAGGTCGGGGTGAACCTGATACTCTGATGTCCCTCTCTTCATTATTTCCAAGTGTATGATGTTTAGGCAACCATAACCTTCAGTGAAATGGTATCTTCACTCACCTGGAAAAGAAAGAAATTTATATTAATAATTGTTCAATACATTCAATGCGACGGTTATTGCTATATTTTTTATTTTTTAGAGATAAAGCTAATATGTTCAATACATAACAACAATTAGGAGAGAAAAGAAATGTGTTCAGTAGATAACAACAAAAATCGTTTTGTTGGTTTGTATTTATTTGTTAATTTATCTTAACACGTTATTTTGCTCTTCATAAGTCGACACGCCAACGGTCCAATAAATATTGTCTACACTTAGTAGGAGCTTGTTCAGGTCACATTGAAATGTCAGTTTTAGTGAATTTTAAAACATAAACAATTTAAAAATACACTTTTCTCACTCAATTACGTGAGTTTTATGATCTGCACTGTAATAACACATTTTTGTGATTGCGAATGATAGTTACAAAGATGATATAATAATAATATAATAATAATAATAATAATAATAATAATAATAATAATAATAATTTGGAATTGCTTTTTGAATTATTATTAATTATGGGTCTTTTTTCATATATAAAAGACATTTTAACCTCAGCAAGATCAAAGGGAGCTTATTGAGATCAGATTAAAGCAATATTCAACTCACCAACTACAGACGTTGCAATAATCTGCTAGATACCTTTTAATCTCTGAATTTCAACACACACTGTGTCGTTCAACTTACTCTCGACATATATTCCCTTTTCACAATCATCTCTAAAGGACAATTCCCCTTCTATGTTCAGTAATGTGATCTAAATTGGTTCATCAAATTGTTCTAATCCGTTTAGGAAAACTGGTGTTCCAGTACTTAGTGGGAAATCCGTTTATTCTCCAAGCTGCGACTCGCACCAGTACTCGCGCAAACTAGTGACAATTACATTAACAGCTCTCCCCCAACTGACGTTCGGTTCGGCGGCAAACGCGATAAAATAATTAACATTGGTGACATGGAGTACTGACTAGAAACAAGTCGAAGTGCGCCCACCCAGATAGTTGATCCACGCCCAGCTGTTGTTCATGATAAATACAATAGAAGTTAGAAGTAGAAGCTATGATATATTGTTTAATAGAAAAAAATAATTAGGTAAGTGATAAAATAGAGAAATATTAAATAAAAGTAATATGTTACACACAATGAGTGCAAAATGAAATCTATCAAAAAACTAAATGCCATGCTGTTGATGCGTTCAAATTCTTTCATGGAGACTGGCCTTTGAAATAATTTGGGTGCATCCGTTGATTTAGCGATAGCATTAGTTGTTTTCACGATTAGTTCTGAATTTACATATATTTTTTTATGGATCCGTTGCATATACTACTTGCCTTTTGTATGTATGATTATTCCTATGTGCTCTTTTTTTATTTGAGAACTATACAAATATATTGGAGATACCATTTACACCTTTATGATGAATTTAATAGTTTTGAGTTTCGAAGCTCCCTTAATAGCAATTTGACATTAATATTATGACCGAAGAGGCTGTAAGGTTTCTTATATTGTTACATTAGGATAGGACGTACATAAACTTTTACTATACAATGGATTTATTTATAATCTTCAATTAACGAACTTTTATTATCGTTTAACTCTTATTGTATTTATCACTGAAAGTAACGATACAACATGCAACTTTCGGAGAGTAAAAACTATCGTGACAAGACCCAATAGAAAAATTTCCAAACCAATTTATTGAAGTTTCAGAATATCTTTCAAGTAACGTTTAAGAAAAAAATTTAAAATAGATTTTTCTGTAGAAAAATTGCAAAGTTACTTTTAATGTCGAAAATATTACTGGGTATACCAGTTCATTTCGTTCTCAGGCATTCACGACATTGTGAGAGCGCGAATGGCCGAAATGAAACAAACAATAGAATGCGTTTTGCGTTTCGTAGTCTCTCCGCGCGCGGGCATTTTTCTCCCTCTTGTATCTCGCTCGGTTCAGCACCCACAAAGACAGGCGCCGGCAGCCGCGCCTCGGCAGGGCGAGAGCGGCCGCTGCGTAGGCGTTGAGGGCGGCGGCGCGCGCGATAGCGCCGGCGGAAACAGCGTCAGGAGGGACAGTGGTTGCGAGGGGGGCGATGTCCGCGGTCGTAGATGCAGCGGGGGTGATGGATACGGACGGTGGCGGTGGAAGTGGTGGCCGTGAGACGGTGGTGGCGGCTTTGGGGGTGGAGGTGGTGGGGGTGACGGGCGGTGACGAGGGCGGTGACGGGGCAGTGACGGGTGCGGTGACGGGAGCAGTGACGGGGAGGTGATGGGGCGGTGACTGGTGTGGTAGCGGTGTCGGGAGCAGGGGCAGGGCGGGGCGGTGGTGTGGAGGGGCGGAGGCGGGGCGGCGTTGGTGGCGGCAGTAACGGTGACAGGAGGGACAGCGGTTGCGAGGGGGGCGATGGTCTGCGTTCGTAGATGCAGGGGGGTGGTATGGAGAGGACGGTGGCGGCGGAAGTGGTGGCGGTGGACGCGGTGGTGGTGGCGGTGGTGGCAGCTGTGGGGTGGCGGTGGTGGGGGCGGTGACGGGGGCGTTGACGGGGCGGTGACGGGCAAGGTGATGGGGCGGTGACGAGGGCAGTGACGGGGACGGTGAGGGGGTCGGTGACGGGGTTGGTGACGGGGTCGGTGACGGGGTCGGTGACGGGGTCGGTGACGGGGTCGGTGACGGGTTCGGTGACGGGTTCGGTGACGGGGTCGGTGACGGGGTCGGTGACGGAGCGGTGACGGAGGTGATGGGGTGGTGACCGGTGCGGTGACGGGGGCGGTGTGATGGCGGTAGCGGGAGCGGGAGCGGGGACGGGGGCGGACGCGGGGGCGGCGTTGGCGGCGGCAGGAGCGGTGGCGCCGGGGGCGACGGCGACGACGGAGGACGCGCAGTGGTGGCGGAGGCGGCGGCAGTGGCGATGGCGGGGGCGGGGCGCGGGTGGTGGCAGCGGGGGTCAGCGCGGAGGAGGTGGTGGAATCGATGTGGGCGGTGGCGGGGGTGTCGGCGCTAGCGGCAGTGGCGGCGGGGGGGGGGGGGGCGGGGCGGCGGGGAGGGCGGGAAATGGCGCGGCGGCGGGGCGGAGGCGAGGGCGCAGGCCGAGGGCGGCGAAGTGGCGGCCAAAGTCCTGCAAGAGGCGCTAGCAGGTGGGGTGTGAATGGTGGATTGGTTGAGGCGATATTATTTTTATAGATTCTCTATGTAGATGGTAAATCCTTTTCGTCGTTGGTAGCATGATGATAAAGCGTGAGTGAAGGAACCCAGAGAGGAGAATCGCAGAGAATCAATGTGAATATCAACTTATTTAATTATTTAAACATCTGAACTCTACACTAACTTGCCCATTACTTTCAGTCGTACCCGACCATAGGATTATTAGTATTGTCGAACAAATGTTTCAGTTTGGTCGTGGCTGGTCTAAAAAATATATTGAACTTTTTAAATATTCAGGAACGTATCTCTGTTGTGAGACGTATTCCAATAGCAATAAAATTATAATAACTTCATGTTTTCTTGGATTTATAAGGATGAATTAGAAAATACATACAGTCCAAATTGTCTAGATTAGAATAACATTACGCTTGACGACAAAATCCCTTTATTTTGTTAATACAGTAGGATACTAAAGTAGAACGCTAAAATATCAATATTATAAATTCTTTTGAATTTCACATAAAAGTATAGTCAAGAAATAATATTTTAAAATTTTAAAAATTTTTAATACATTTCATGTATATATTGGATATTTATGATGTTTGATTAGGAATTTAAATTGCTTTTGAATTTTATAAAATTATAGTCAAGTAATGTGTCCTTTTTGCCGTGCAAAAATGTTCGAACGCCCATCAAGTACTCCCAGAGTGGGAGTGGGTGTATTTTAAAATTAGCCGCTGAGTCAGAGGCTCGAGGGGGCGCTGGGCGGGTCTCGCCCTGCGCCTGGCAATTTGCATCGAACATGGGGCGGAGGCGCTGACGGCAGCGATCGGCGAACAGCGAATGCGGGAACGTGCGCCAGCGGGAAAGAGAGCGTGCCGGCGATTTGGAGGCACGAGGGGGCCAAGTTGTTGGCTGCAATGGACATCGCAAATGCTTCGAGTCATTGGACGATCAAGTGGGTTGATGAGTGATTGTAGGCTACGCCGACATTGTTGTTCCGTGCAATGATCTAAATCCAGCTGATGAAAATAATTGAAACGTTACTCATGTTACAATTATTAACGTTACGTACGTTAATCACAACAATATCATCAACAGTTGTCTCCAACAGTATCAAATATTTGTATATTCTTTGCACTTCCTAAATTAATTCACGTGCAAAGGACCCATGACCACTCATTGCCACAGACTTTCACTCTAACAACAAACGGTAATTCACCCTGCGATCCCGCATTTATTTTTTTACTTTCCTGCGCGTAAGAAAGAACATCTTAACTGCTGCACGAAACAACGGCGAATTTTCGGCAGAGAAACGAAAAATTGATATTCCTCAGTCGATCTGGATGATGTCACGGTCTCTAGAACTTGAAACCTCTATTTTAAATTTGGAGGGTACTTTACATGAAGCCCGTCGGTCATTTTCAAAATTTTCAAAAAAATCGTGCTTTGGTTTTGATTAAATTTTGTTGTCGAATAGTCTAAAAGACCTTTAAGAGAATGTTGGTTGAAAACCCTGATTTTTCGAAAATTAAAAAATTCAATTTTTTCGAAATCTTCCTACAACTACAATTATGAAGATATATTTTTCCCTTAATGAAATATGTTCCTCCAAAACCGATATTCAAACACGATTATATTGAATTTTTCGAAAATATTAGTATTTTGGAGTAATTGGGCGTCAAACTTAGTCGCCCGGTCTGAAAATTCTGCGCTTCGTGATCGTAATTGCAGGCAGTTGGATGCTACGTAAGTTAAAATGTGTATATTATTTCATATTTCTTTCTTCGTTCCTTACATTGGAGCTTTCGTTACACATTTACAAATTAATCTTTTAGAAATTATTTAAAACTTATTCTAAATAAATACTGCCTTCAGAAGAAATGCTTAAAGAAAACCTTGAGTCGCTCGCTCCCAATTTACACAGTTGGATGCTACGTAAGTTAGAATTTGTATATTATTTCATATTTCTTTTTATTATTATTTATTATATTTATATTATATTTATGTTATTTAATTTTCAATTGCGTTGTTTAATTGTGTTAAATGTGAAAACGAATAGATGAGCTGTCATTGTTGGTTACCCATTCTTGTAACGCCGCTCTGATAATAGAAGGTAATAATGGCTGTCTTTCGTTCGCAGTAATAATAATCTAATAATTTTATATATTTGAAGAATATTACAATATCATAGAGTTTAATAATCACTATTTTCTATTTTTCGATATTTTTGCATTTGCTTGTCAACTCTATTAGTTTCGTATTATTTATTACCTTTTAATTATTTTACTTTCTCGTATACTGCTTACGAAGAATATTGTAAGGCTAAAAAAGTATCCCATATGTTCGTGAATACACTGCATACCTTATACAATGAATTCAATGCCAGAAATATGCTTTTATTTAAAGTTTTCAATAAAAAATCTAATGCGTAAAACTATCCAATTTTTGCTTGAAACTAATTTCCATTACTAGTGGCGTGGAAGAACGTGCTGTTTTAGCACCACTAGTTACCTTAGGAACCCCTGGAGAAGACCCAAGTACGAGATTGGAACATGGTGCTTTCCGTTTCGTGTCGTTTCTAATACATTTTTTTAGAACGAGAGAATTTATGTATGTGGTCTAATGACATTTATTAACTAGTTTTCCTCATGATGTGATATTAATTTTTAACTTTATGTTGGTTAATTTTTAATGGAGGTGGAATCTAAAACACATCAATTAATTTTTTACTTTGTGGTTATCACTAATTATATTTCATGTATGCGTCTTATCAGATAGAATAACTTTCCAAATAGTAAGACGGTGTTACTTAGTCACAAACGTAGTTTTTAATCGTGCTTACTTATTTTTCAAAGAAATAAAAATGCATCTAAAAACATTTTTTTGAATTGGTGTATTTTGGAATCCAGTTTACGAATTATTGCCTGTACTTATGTTTCTGTAAATATAAGTTACGTCAGTTAATTGCATCCGATTAAAAGAAACAAAATTTTAAACAATCTATTTTTCTCAGGGCTTTTTCCATTCAGGAGTTGACATTTTACTTCAGTCGTTTTACTAAATTAAAATGTAGGAATTTAGCTCATAGTTACTGTACTTAACTCAATTGAACCAAAACTCTACTCAATAATTTTCACCCTGTGGCCTCGGCATTAACAGGAGAGGTAGGTCTGCTGGTTCTGTGGGCCAAGGCGCACGCGCAAACCCATGTAATGCTCTCTACCGAAAAACTGTGAGAGCGCGGGACTGAGCCACGAAGTTCAATCAATGAAGCAAACGCTATCGTATAGAACTCCGCAGTGGCTATTTTAGAAAGCGAGCCGAGTATTCACGATGAATGTACACAGTCAGTTTGTGATCTACCACGAAAACTTTCAATCGCTCTGCTAATCTATCCCTCGCGAGTACCAACAGTACCACGTTTCTCGTTGGGTTTTATGTAGCACGATAAAATCCACACAGCAGGCCTTGTAAGCAAGGGGAATTTCGAAGCAAAATTGTTCGAGTGTAATGACAAGAAGAAATATAAAGCAAAGGCATGCTTAAAAGTTAGCGGTATGAAGGGTAAATGCTGAATGTACGGAATAAATGTAGAAAAAGTGTATAATCCACTCTAGATAACATGGAACCTTTATAATAAAACTCGAGAGACCGAGTACTAATGTTACAGAAAGTTATTATTGTATGAACTTTATTGTATGTATTGTATGCAATGCATGTAATGTATTGTATTATTATTGTATGATTATTGTATGTCTGCGTCTGGACGTTGTCAGAACAGGAGCAGTCTGCGTCTGGACGTTGTCAGTCTGCGTCTGGACGTTGTAGCGAGCGGACGTGTTTTTTGGGATCGCTCTCGCCCAGGTATAGGGATAATGGGCTGCGACTTGCAGGCGTACCGGGCCCGCATCGGCGGCTGGGCCGCCCGCGTGGCGTGCGTGCTGGAAAGGGTAGCGTTGCTGCTCCTTCTCTAGACGGCTTTGCGTTGCTTGTCATAGCAACGCTGCTAATCGTGGGGGCGTCGAGATGAATCCTGGCCCGGTGTCCACGCGACGTGGCGCACCAGTAGATGTTCCGTGGAGGTGCGTCGAGTGTTGTAACGGCGTGGGTGGGCTGCGCGATGAACTGGCGCGTCTCCGACAGGAATTCCTGAAGGTGACGGCGAAACTTTCTGCCACTCGGCGGGAGCTGCAAAATCTGAAGGCAGCAACAAGGGTGACAGAGATGGAGGTGACAGCAGCGGCCGCAACGGAAGAGGCAGTGACGGTGGCACAGCCGACCACAGCAGTCCTGCGAGCTGAGGTGACCTCGCCGGCCCCGGCTGCCGCGCCGCCGGCCGGCTGTGGCTACGGCGGCGACGCAGCATTATCAGCAACGTACGCATCTGTTGTGAGGGCGGCAAGAAAAACCGTGAGGTCGGGCCCCAAAAAGTGTGTTGTGTTCGGTGACTCTATTGTGCGTCCGTGGGTCACGCAAACCTACAGGTAAAATGCTTCCCGGAATCCGCGTTGAGCAATTGAGATGCAAATAGAAGCCAGCGATGTGGACGCCGGACACTGTCATCTTTCACGGAGGCTCTAACACCTTCGAGATGTCGCTCGTTTGACTACCTAACGGGCGAGATCTACGAACTTAGAATAACAGCGAAAAGCGCTTTCCATCCGCCCGCATAGTGCTAGAGTGGTGTCATTCGCCGCCAGGATGTTTGGTCCCGTAAAGTCGCTAGGGTGAATCGCGACATGGACTATGGCAAAAGCGCTCGGATTCACCTTTGTGGATCAAACGGGTGGATCTCGGAGAGCGCCTAGGTCGGGACAGCGTCCACCTCAACCGGAGGGGCGTGGCGGCACTCAGTGGCCTCTACACCAGGTTGCTGGAGTTCTGCACGCCCTCCGGTCGCCCGATTGACGCTGTGAATGTCCGTTGATCTTGCGCCCTGCGGTCGAATGGCGGGCAATGGCGATAGGAGCGGAGGCTGAGGTTTCGCTCTGGTGGCGGAAGATTCAGCGGTGACGTGTGACGGTGGAAAGCGGAGACCGCGGAGACGACAGCGGCGGCGGCGGCGACGACGGCGGCGACGGCGGCGACGGCGGCGACGGCGGCGACGGCGGCGGACGCGGCGACGGCGGCGACAGCGGCGACGGCGGCGACGGCGGCGACGAGCGGCTACGGCGGCGACGGCGGAGACGGCGGCGACGGCGCGACGGCGCGACGGCGGCGACGGCGGCGACGGCGGCGACGGCGGCGACGGCGGCGACGGCGGCGACGGCGGCGACAGCGGCGACGGCGGCGACAGCGGCGACGACGACGGCGACGACGGCAGCGCGACGGCGGCGACGACGGCGGCGACCAGAGATGTTCAGGTGAGGAAGGGCTTTCAGTTGTCAGGTAAACTGTCGAAGTATAATTAATAAAACCATTGAGTTTTGGAACTTAGTTGATACATAGATCCAGATATAGTGATAGGACAGAATCGTGGTTAACAGATGAGGTAGCTAATTCTGAAATTTTACATTACGGTTATAAATTATATCGAAGAGATAGAAAAACAGAGGCAGGAGCGTTTTCTCTGCGTCAAGACCTCGTTAATAGTTGGAATCGTTGGTTTCGTAACAACTTTGCAATGTTAGGAATGGTAATTGACGTGCTAGATAATTCAGTGGAAATTATTGCTTGTTACAGGCCGCCAAACGCGGTTATGAAATTTTAGATGAAATCGGTGATAGATGGAAAACAGAAACGGTCGTTCTATTCTTGTCGCTGGCGACCTAAAGCTTTCCGACGCTAACTGGAAAGGAGAGGTATGCGACAGGAAAATTCAAAGCGTCAATCGACTAGTATGGGAGCAGGGTTTAACGCAGGTAGTCGACCAACCCACGCGGCAGAGCGCAATTTGGACATTTTCCTTGTTCACCCTGCAGAAATGTTCCTTTCTTGCGACGTCTTTCAGAGATTAGCGACCACAAAGCAGTGATGGTAGAAGTACAAACAAATGTAATCACGCGACCTAAGGTGAAAGGAACGATAGTCAGGCAATATAGAAAAGCAAACGTCGAAGGTTTACGTAGTTTCTTAAGGAAAAATGCGACTACTTTCTAAGAACAGAAGAGGTATGGAGGAACAATGGGGGCTTTTAAAACAATCGTAGAAACAGCTTTAGATACGTTCGTTCCTTGCAAAATACTGAAAAGTAATCCTGATCCTGAATATTATAACGAGAGCGGTACGGCGTTTAAAGAGAAAAGTTAGACTAGCATTTAATAGGAGACATCGCAGAATTGCTGACATGATAACTTTAAAAAATTCTACAGGAATTAGAAAAGAAAAAAATTGCGCATGATTATTTTTAAGAAATATTTTGGAGACAGGAAGAAATAATTGGTCAGACTTTTACAAATATGTCCGCAGACGCCGGGAATAAGGAAGAAATTCAGAAATTCTAGACGCAGATAACGCGCCATTGACGGCGACCAAGCGAAGCAAATGCGTTCAACGCGTATTTTGTATCAATATTCAAACCAAAACGGGCGCAGGAGCAAGTTCATTATTTTCAATAGAAAACCAGTTCAAGCTTCATGCATGGAACTCCGCAAACGTATAAAATCACTGAAGAAACGGTAAATCACGCAGGATAGACGGCATCTCGACAGATTTTATTAAACTCGGTGGGGAGGCAGTATTGCCGTATTTGTTAAGATTATTCAATGTTTCAATCAATAATGCAAGTCTACCAGACGATTGGAAGACAACTATAGTGGTCCCTATTTTTCAAAAAGGTGATAATACGAAAGTATTTAAATATACACCAGTATACCTCACATCAGCAGTACGGAAAATAATGGAGCATTTAATAGCCAGATACATTCGCCGCGAATGGGAAAAAGCGAACTGGATTTTCACGGACGCATGGGTTTAGAAGTAAATATTCGTCGAAAGCCAAATCGTTTCTCTTTTGCAAGATCTAGCTGACAGAAGTTGACGCGGGTGGGAGGGTGGATGCAATCGTAATCGACTTTGCGAAAGCATTCGACGTAGTACCGCATAACCTACTTATCAGGAAATTATAACTTCAGGAATTGATGCTAGAGTCGTAAGTGGGTAAGCGAATTTCTTAGAGACAGGAAACAAAAGTTCGAATTGGCACTCAGTTTTCGACTACGGTTATTGTTACTTCAGGGTTCCACAGGGAAGTGTCATAGGGCCATTACTTTTCTTAGCGTACGTAAATGATCTCCACGTTAACATACAATCAAAGGTGCGTTTATTGCAGACGATTGTATTTATATACCGAAAAATCAAAAGTAGCGCTGACGAACAAATATTACAGCAGGATTTAGAACATTTACGTGATTGGGCTGAAAAAAATGACATAGAATTAACGGATCGAAGCAAAACAATAACGTTCAGGCAGGGACGAAATTATGAGGAACCAGACTATCGTTTAGGTGAGTCATCATCCAGAGTCTCATCATGCAAGTATTTAGGCATTCATATAGATAGTAAATTAGGGTGGGAGAAGCATATAAATCAGGTAGTTAGGAAAACGTGGAAGTCTTTGCATTTGTAATGCAATTCTAAAGAAAAGCTCTGCAAACGCGAAAAGAATGCATATTTTTCGCTGGTTCGCCCTCTCATGGAATACGGAGTGTCATGTTGGAATCCATAGCAGACCGTCGCGCCGGAGAAATCTAGATAGAATACAGAGAAAAGCGAATATGTTTACCTACAGAACTAACGCGATAAAAAGGCATGGAACCTCTAGAAATGGAAGAACAAGGGCGAGGCTTTGCGCTCTTTATAAATCATACGTAGGTCAAACAGCTTGGAAGGAAATTCAGGTTAGACTAGAAAAACCAAATTATTTCGAGCCGAAGCGATCACACTCACAAAATTCGAACAAGGAAACAAAATTCAGATCTTAGGAAATTTTCCTTTTGTAACAGAACAATTAAAGATTGGAACAGTTTACCGCAGCAATTTTCAAAGCCTTTCCTCTAAGTGTCGAAGTTTAGAAATAAGTTAGAACAATATGATATAATAGACATTAAATGAGTAAGTGCTGTGAAGTGCTGTGAAGTGCGGTGAAGTGCGGTGAAGTGCTGTGAAGTGCGGTGAAGTGCGATGTAGTGCTGGTCAGTGTAACTCAAAGCAAAAACAGTGTAGTGTAGTGTAGTGTAGTGTGGTGTAGTGTTGTGCAGGTGCAGTGTCATGCAGTTAATTGTAGTAACGCGATCAATGAATTAAAAACAATAATTTAGCCAATATTTATGTAAGCTTGTATTAAATTTTAGCATCACCGACATATAATTATAATTATTATATCATACGAGTTGAAATATTTGTTATAATACTTAATATTAGTGATAGTATGATTATTGCATATTCGAGCTTTACTGTACTCCTTTATTATTATTATTATTATTAATATCGTTATTATTATTAATATTGTTATTATTAATGTTAAGTGTTATTATTGTTGTAATTATTGTTAATTATACCAGGTCATACCCAATTGCAGTTCAAATAAATGTATGTATGTATGTATGAACCGAGTGTCTTAATACAGATAGGTTACATGTAAATCAACAAACTCGCTTAATGTGTATGCCTTAGGGAGTTTTCGTTCAACGAATTTGTTATAGAGAACGTATACTGCTCGTTACAAAACAATTACCTATAAACTAACTTCTAAATACTATACAATGAAATAAACTTAGGAATTGTAAAACATGGAAAGGATATTGGATAGTATTATTGTTTGTCTGCATTTAGAATATTTTCTATAATCAACAAGTTTTACCACCTTTCAATTAATGAAATAAACAAATTAACGTATATTTTACATTTGATATACATTACTGACATTAATGTAAATAGAATTATTAGAAAGGAAGCTAATTTTTCATAACAACAATTAAGAGAAAAAATATGTTCAGTAAATAACAACAAAAATGGTTTTTGTTTGTGGTAATGTCATGGTAATTGTGGGTTTGTCATGAACAGTGTAAATAGAACTACCTGATAAAGGTATATTCTCAAATACACAAATTAAAGACAAAACGCAGTAGATATTTATCGTATTCATGTATGCAAAATGATGTAGAAGAGAACATAATTCCCTGCATTTCAAATATGGATTACTTCAGCTCATTTATTCATACGAATAGTTCGAAATGCGAAACAAGGTACTTTTAAAGCTTAATTACATATACAACCAAACGAAGATTATCAAGAATAAAACAAATTAATCAGTAGTAACTCAATGAAATTTTATTCGTTTTGCAGTACTTTATAAATATCTGTTGATAGTTTCTTAGAAAGTAAGAGACGTAAGTTAATAATTGGAAATAGATTCACTCTAAAATTCTTTTATATATTTGAAACATTGATTACCTTCTGAATTTCTTCGAAGACGTCTTCAATAGTCTGCATAGTTTTTAATTGTAGAAGCGCACGTATGAGTGATGTAGAGAGAGAGAGAGAGAGAGAGAGAAAGGAGAGAGGAGGGCAATAAAGAATGAGCTTGTTATACATCATAACTCTGAATAAATATTACAAAATTTTGTGAGCATGTTGGGGATCGAAGATAATTGTGATCTTTATTCTGAGATATTCTGTGAATATACGTAATAACTTATCAGAATATCTTATTTAATTATCTTCAATTATGTAAAGTTAAAGGTACTACATGGACTTTATCTGTTTGAAATCTTTTTGTTTAATAAAGATGCACGATAAATATTAAAATATGATATAGAAATCTTATTTAATGTTGTTCGTCGACATGAAGTTGTTCATATGTACTACATCATTGTGAAAAAAGTGAATAAACAGGAGTTGTGAATAATCTCAAAATTCTGACTGACAACTCTTAAGACTTGCTTTAGTACTTTATAAGTTAAAAGTTACGTGCTCATATATCATTCTGCGAAAAGTTTGATGCCCTTCTTAGATCGATTTGAATTTCTCGAAATGAGTAAAAGTACTTTTGTTGTTTCGTCACGGTACGTCAAGAATGAAACACGCAAGCTCTTGGTGTCCGTCAAGAGAGAGAGATAGAGTTTGATATCGTAGAAACGCCGTGGAAAAGCCGGGGAAACAAAAGTACGACGTGGAAAAGAGATTTTTAAGTCGGGAATATTATGCAAAGTTAAATAAATATGGCTATCTAAAATAATCGTGTTAAATTCGTTTATAAAAAAATCTAATTTTAGACCGTAACCCAGCAAATAAATTGTTAAAGTGTCAGTTGTTAAAAAAGCAATTTCATATTTCTCTTTTATTAACACTCCTCTGAATTATTCTAAATGGCTCCTACTTCGTCTCTCACAATAAAATTACATCTGGAATGGGGAAACCCACTTTGTTATTTAACAATCCACTTGTCGAATGCAGAACCCACTTTAAGAAATCTGAAAACAAGATTAAAGGATATAAGCCTAAGGCCATACCTGCCAGAATGTCGGTTCAGTAGGAAGTTTCCCAACGATTCTGGCTACGCCACTTGATGAACTCAACTCTAAAAGAAGCATTGAGGAACAGCTACAATGGGCCTCAAAGAAACAGATTTTAATCAAAAAATTGCTGAAATCTACCATATGAAAATGAATAACGTCAGTAAGATGAAGAATGCTTTAATGAACATTGCAAGGCTGAAAGCTGTTAACTGCTTGAAATAAAATAGTGTGGTTTTGATCCGAAGTCATTTTAATTATATAAAGAAAAGACGCATATTATGAAGAAATTTGTAGAAAAAGAGAATATTAATATGACAATATGAAAAACGTTAAGGTTAAAACCTAACAGAATATACAGTATTTATACTGAATTTCATACTGAGGGAAAAACGTAATATCTAAACATGAAATTGAAATTGCGCTTTAATATGAGGGCAAACTGTTCATTTACCACGGAGAGTGCAAAGTAAAGGACCATTCCGGCATGCGCCTTAAGCGATTGAGTAAAGGCAGCGTGTTTCATATTTTGTATGTTTTGTTCAAATACTCATGACTCTTAATTGTAAAATGACGTGCTTTTTTTTTGATTTGTAATGTGAGACGTCTGTCATCATCTTCACTGATTGATCAAGTACATGACAGTTGATACATTTATTATGAAATTTAATATTGTAAGTAAATGAAACTTTTAATTGGGGTAGTTATTTATATTCGTTTGTGTAAGATGGAGAATAGCGGCGAAGAAATAAATCCACGAAATTGACGCTGTTCAGAGAAAAACACCGGACCGGTGAGTCAGGAATTAAGAGGTGATGTTGGTATGTTGGCAGAGACCTGCTTAGTAACTATTCCAATGGAAATGACTGTTGAAACGTACCTGATCATTTTTTCTATGGCATTATCAGCGACTTCCGGTTACCCATTACGTACCGATGGGACGCATATTGACCATACACTAGACACCAACACACTTTGCGAGCTCCTCTGATCGAGGTCAGCATAATGGGAGGCCCTCGCGACAACATACTACATGAGAGACAACGGACAAACAACCATGCCCAGGCGGATTCGAATCCGTTTTTTCAGACTCAAACGCTGAGTCGGTACATGCTCTTAGCCACCTTGGTTAAGCGGCGTCGCGTATCTGGTAACTGGATTTTTATATAATGTATTGAGTTGACTGATAATAATTAGAGTCTGAAAGTTCAGGCATTTACTTAAGAAAATAGACAGACAAAATGTTTGAGTATTTATCAACAAATTTGAGTATTACGTTCACTCAAATAAGCATTCAGACATGCATTTATTCTAATTCAATAACTCAATAAGGGAAAAACTGCCTGTAATATGTAACAAGTGAACAATAAAAATGAAGATATATGTAGTCTAAATAACTTCGAAAGAAGTTGATAGCCATATCCAAGCGCGGAATGAGATTCCTCAGGACGAAGAAAGCCTGTTACATCAATGAAAGTAATCTAAAAACCTTAACTGAGTATTGTCTCGCGTTTTTAACACTTCTTGTGGATTTCAACACTTCATTTTATAATTTGAACATAACATTGCCAGACATATCGCATCTCTGTTTGCAGAGGAAAACAACGCGACAGTGCCCACGTGTCTAGTCTTGCAGATGTCCAGGTTTCAGAATTGATCAAGATCAGTGCCAAGAGGAAAATTATGATAAAAGCTAAAATAGGAAGACAAGATTAAATAATAATCTAAAATAATTTCAAAAGCACTTAAACGATTGTTGAAAGTCTTGCAATCATAAAAATAATAAGATAATATTTTCTCAAACTTCCAGACTCTAATGGAATTGGTGACGATACTTCTGATTAGTTCATTAGTTTTCTTGTTCATTAATGTTATTAGTAGCGAACCTGGGATTTTTCTCGGAGAGGGGGAATAATACTGTTCAGTCGGCTTGGTGTTTCCTTTCAAAGAAGTTTTGATTTATGCTGAATTAAAAATGTATTTTAATTTGTTGGCATACAGTGTGTGTATATATATATATATATATATATATATATATATATATATATATAGAGAGAGAGAGAGAGAGAGAGAGAGATTAGTATTGAAAATTATTAAAATCTTTATTTTGGAATATGTATCATTGACTTCTGGGGGTATGAAATTCCATGAGCCCCCTCTCATGGGTGCGCCTCTGAATGTTGCTCATTTTAATTTTTGGATGGTTCAAATCAGTGATCAAGATCTCCTACTGGTGGCATTCTTTGTGCCACGGTGATATGCCACGAGCTTCTCAGCGAAACTAGTGTAGGGAAAGGAAACTATAAGTAGCAACCCAGACGTTTTCCGATAGATGATGGCGTTCTAGAAACCTGCAGCAGGGTGTTCCAGCGATTTAAAATTTATTGATCAATAGATTGGGAGGAAGTGTTCCTATGTGAATATATTGGTACTCAAGCAAAAGGTTTCGTGTGTAATCAATTACTTCAAATAAAGAAGTATAACATATAAAACACTACGGCATGAAACATAAGATAGAATATGAAAACGTCGTTAGTGAAGAAGGTTCAAATTTACTACAGCGTTTAAAACAATAATGTTCGTATGTAAGTAAACATACAAATAAGCGAAAACATTTTTATATTAATTTATTTAAATCCCGACTAATCGTATTTCATGTTTAGAGTATAAAATCGTTCAGAGTGACTTTGACTTCCTAGTACTCTCTTCTGGCGAGGAGGGGTGATTTCGTTGTGCTACCAGCGCCACGGACTCCCACTGGTGGCATCGACCTTGACATCTAGTTTAAATACTTTGAATCAACGCGAGTCATGGCCCTCTGCGCCGCGAGTTCATTTAAGCATGGCCTCCTCCGCTAGTCAAGAAGTGCTGCTAACTAGAGGAGATCATGCTTTGGGCCCACTGGGCGCCGGGAAGCCGGGCAAAGGCGGAAGGCGGAATCAACGCGAGTCGTGGCCCTCTTCGCCGCGAGTTCGTTTAAGCATGGCCTCCTCCGCTAGTCAAGAAGCGCTGCTAAGTAGAGGAGGCCATGCTTGGGCCCACTGGGCGCCGGGAAGACGGGCAAGGCGGAATCAACGCGAGTCGTGGCCCTCTGCGCCGCGAGTGCTTAGCATGGCCTCCTCCGCTAGTCAAGAAGCGCTGCTAAGTAGAGGAGGCCATGGTTTGGGCCCACTGGGCGCCGGGAAGACGGGCAAAGGCGGAATCAACGCGAGTCGTGGCCCTCTGCGCCGCGAGTGCGTTTAAGCATGGCCTCCTCCGCTAGTCAAGAAGCGCTGCTAAGTAGAGGAGGCCATGGTTTGGGCCCACTGGGCGCCGGGAAGACGGGCAAAGGCGGAATCAACGCGAGTCGTGGCCCCCCCGCGAGTCGTTTAAGCATGGCCTCCTCCGCTAGTCAAGAAGGCTGCTAAGTAGAGGAGGCCATGCTTTGGGCCCACTGGGCGCCGGGAAGACGGGCAAAGGCGGAAGGCGGAAGACGGCGGACGGCCGCACCCGCTCCATCTTCGTCGCTGTCCCCCTCATCGACGGCGGCCCGCGCCCGGCGCCCTGTCAGCAGCAGTCACGTGATGGATAACCCTCTTCCTCGTTTGTTTAGAGCGCTCATAGCTGAGTGGGCACTGTAACGGACGAATCCTCGAATAAGCTGGAGCAACCGGCTGACGATCGTGATTTTCTATCGAGTCAATAAAGAATCGACTAATCAATGTGTATGCTACGTCGACACGCAGTTTCGTTGCAGTTCGAGCGAGTTGGACGAATTAATGCCCAGCGGGTGTCGATGCAGGACAGCGTGCATTTGCTACGGATCGGTCGGAACATGGGTTATTACCGCGAAATGACTGCGTGTTTATGCGCTGACAATACCGATGAAAGCGAACGTGACTAGGCATACAAACAGACAGTTTTGCATTACACCGAAGTGCTAGTTCATGATACATCGTGAACAAGAGTTTCTAACGATGTGAATGAGCAGTTGGGCATTCTACAGTTCCAACAATAAAATAATTCCAAGAATAGATACTATCAGATGAACGCAAATTCAACAAAAATATTCAGTGAGCGAATCTGAATAAAATGAAATTCGATCCTGAAGAGTTGGATCAGTTCTTGAAATTAAACGTCATTCTCACATTCACAATAAATATTATCCTGCAATGTCGTTTTTGTAATTTAAGCGGTAATTTTAACCAAACTTTTAAACTTGTAAAACTTGATGAGCGTTGGACGAGTTCATTTTGTATCATAAGATGATTATCGAAATAATTTAAATTACTGAATAACACCATTTCTTTTAGTTACGGTCTAAACTATCACAAATTTAACAATCAAGTCGAACATGTCATAATCATTCAGAACACATGATTGCCCTCACAGTTCTATATTTCTTAATCGAACACACAATACGAAAGTTGAGCAGAAAGCAGAAGGTCTATCTATTAAGCAGTGTTATTGTAATTAAAGCTGATGAAAAGTGAAATCGCTGTATAATATCATTTTATTTTAGAAACAAAACTCTAAACGAATTTGTTTTCTCGTAACTGCATTTTGAATAAAATACAGAAATCACATTTCATTACTGCGTAAATGACAGTCAACGCATAAATGCAATTATACAGTTTGTGGTAAAAATATGTTCGTTTAGACATTTTTCATAAAGTCTCTGAATAATAACATTTTAAATTCCATAAGGAATTCATTGAGAGTTAAATAATTGCAACTAATTGTCTGTTCTCTGCATCAATATGGATCGATCTAGAGGAAGGGTACAGAGCAAAATTGAGTTCAAAGTCGAAGCCGATGGGAGGTCGGCGCGTGGAAGTTTGGAAGCTATTATTCGATGGGATGAATTTGATTAGGCAACTTCATTGCGGGCGCGTCTACGCCTTTGAGGGCGCGCGCCGCCAGGGCAGCTGGATCAAGAGGCCGCTCGCAGGCGCAGCGAGGAGAGCGCCCGCCCAGCACCTGCGCAGCCACGGCGCAGGCGACCACGCGATTCGCCTCCCACGGGTGCACTAGGCACCCAACAACAACGAAGAGTTGTATTGGAGATCCAACTTTAAACTTGCGTATTGGATATGTAATGTGGTCTAACCGGAGGTCCTAGGTTCGAGTCCTTGCGGCGGCAGGATTTTCGACACTAGCTTTTCAGCTAGGTCGAATTCAGTCGCTGTCTGGAAGAGAATTCTAGTGACCGGCTGCTCTGATCGTAGTTTTCCGTGGTTTCTCCGATCAACACCAGGCGAATGCCGGAGCAGTACCCTACAAACGGGCCACGGACCGCGCGTGATCTGTCCTTCCTCTTCCTTGTCCTATCCTCTCCCCTTTCACACACACTTACACTAACACGCACTACACTGCCACATATTCTGGGAGACCGGTCGGAGCTTAGAGCTTGTCTCGACTGGGACGTGCCCGCTGGTGGGAGAGTCCTGATTAGGGGAAACCCCACTAGCTGACGGTAGGTCGGCGCCGGATCTCGCCATCCAGTGGGGGAAGATCACCGCCATCTCCCGAGAAAAACATGCACTACACTAACGAGACTAATGACCGAAGCAGTTGCCGCCTGGAAACACGAAAAACCAAACAAACCGATATTGCAATTGGTGTGTCGCTAATGACTTCGCAGTTGATGCGACCTAAAATAAAAATAAAAAAGTTTAAAAAAGAACGAATATTTGGTCAAACGTCATGAAGTAGTTCGTTAGTTGCATATTGATTTGTGTAGCGACAATTGGCGCTTACTGGCTTTTCTTGTTTTTTAGTAATGAGATTTTAGTTTTTTAGTTTTTTCAGTAAAATTCAAGCCTTTAACTGATAAAATTCTATTAAATGTATAATATTATATATCTGCAACTTGCTGGTTTTCATACTATTCGAAATTCGCCAGCGCACGTAAATAAAATGATAAAATGTAAGTAATATGTAAGATAAAATAAATGGAAGAGCTGTGGTACCAGGATAAATGTATTGATGAGAAAACATGCTGGATACAAGACATATACCAATATAACACATAGATCAATATATGATTTCTAAAGCATAATATTGTTGTGCAATTGAAGTTTCATACGTTCTCGATTGGGGCCACGACGATCGCAGTGTTTAAAATAACTCGTCACCACCCATGATCCGCTAATACCAGCCAAAGACAGAATAACTGCTGTTTAAAAACAGCATCATCCCAGGTAGAGCCGACTCCAACCTTCCAGGAATGCTGAGCCGACCGCTCGCCTGTTCGTTATCTCCCAAGTGTGTGGCGAGGGTGAGGAGCGGCTCGCGGAGCGAGGGCGGGCGGGCGCTTCTCCCTCGCAGCCAGGCGGCGCCGTTATCGCCCGCCCCGCCCTCCACTCTGCTCACCTCGCGACGCCATTATCGCCTCTGCCCCACGTCGCCCCGCCACAGCCCCTGCCGCCGCCGCCGCCGCCGCCGCCGCCGCCGCCGCCGCCCTGTCATCTCCGCCACCGCCGCCACCGTCACTCTGCCGCCACCGCCACCGCTACCAACGCCACCACCGCCACCACCGCCACCACCGCCGCCTCCATCGCCCTCCACGGCCACCGCCGCCACCGAAGTCCCCCCCGCCGCCTCCCTCGCCCCTCCGTCGCCACCGCCGCCGCCACCGCGGCCACCGTAGTCACCGCCGCCGCTCCTGGGGATCGCTGGCTGCGAGCGCAGTGCCGCGACGGGCGCCCCAGCGGCTAGGGCGTCCGCGGACCCTCACGTAATCCCCGCCCTGGCTGAGCTGGCCTTCGCGGAAGGAAGGCGCCGCGATCGCCCGCTCAGCGCTTCGCTCGCGCGCCCTGCACCTCGTTAGCGCTGCGCCTTTGTTTTGGTCGGACGCGGGGCGGTCCACGCCGGGGCGAAATTGGACGAAATTTCCTTTCAGACCCGGAAAGTAGCCGTTCACAAATTAGTACCTTTAAGATATATAGCAACGTGTTTTCCGGCTTCTTTGAGTCTATAAGATCAAAAATAAAACAAATATCAAGTTAAAATGAAGTTATTATTATACGTTCGTACGTATAAATGAGATGGATTAACAACGCAAATGTTAATATTAATTCATGAACTACGACTAATATAATTAATTTTTGGAAATCAGCGATGAAAATTACTAATAGTGAACATTTAGTCTCTGTTACAATGAGTATGAATTCATTGAAATCAAAGCTCAACGAACGAGCTTTGATGGAATGCAACTGCTTCTGATGTCGATGCCTCAGTGTTCACATTTCTATTACATGTCACATACGTTCTATCAGTAAATACTTTAACGTTCCAACTTAAGCTCCTGAAAATTGAGAAGCTTTGCTTCAACTATTCAGACAATAATTAAGAATCGTCTACTCCATTCATAGTAAGAAATGATACGCATGACTATCTTCTGCCCCACTTCAGAAGTGAAATATTTTTAAAATTCAATGACGAACTTTTGCATTTTCTTGAAATAAAAAAATACACTGAAAAATTAATAAATGAATACATACCAAGTTCATCAAGAAACATGTTTACAGGGAACGTATGCATTCAAAAATAAGGAAAAAATACTTAAATCATCCTGAAATATTTCAACAGACTGGAAATAACATAAGTATTTCTTGGCCAAAGATAACAAAAACATGGGAGACATTATATTACCTAGGCTAAATAATTTTAATCATCGTGTTTCATCAAAGTATTCCGCTTAAACGTCCGTCCCCAGCCACCAAAATGGTTGCGGCGAGCGGCTGCCGAGCGGCGCATTTCCGGGAGGCGTGGCGTGGAAGGGCAGAGCGGAGGTCGCACTGTGGTCGGAGTGCGTGGGGAAGGGTAGGCGCGTGCGAGCCGTGAGTTGGGACAGAACGAAGGGATCAGAACGAGGGCGGGGTAGGACCGGACGATGTAGGCCAGAATGGAGGTGAAGGAGAACGTAGGAATGGAAGGATGGGGCGGGACGGAATGGGACTGGTGCAACGGAACGGAGCTGGATGGAACGGACAGGACGAGACGGAACGAAACGGCGGAACGGAACGAGACGGAACGGGCCGGGACGAAATGGAGCGGAGAGAATGGAACGGACGGGACAGGATGGAACGGACGGAACGAGGCGGGACGGAACGGTGCGGGTCGGAACGGATGGCACGGAATGAGGCGGACGGACCGGGGCGGAACGGACAAACGGGGAGGAAGAAACGGGCCGGGACGAAATGGGGCAGGACGGAACGGGTGGGTGGGGCGGGAGGTGGGACGAGCGGCGCGAATGTGGCTGGGAACGGACGAGTGGCGAGGGCAGGGCGGGCGGCAGCCCAGACCTCGCGTTCCAAGACGAGGCCTCGTCAGAAAAGGAGATCCAGCGCGCTCAAATTATGCAGATTAATTCAGGGTGGACTAACACCCTTTCGTTGCGTGCGGTCTAGTCGGAGGAAGGCGGAGGCGGGCGCCCGGCGCCAGCCCGCGCCGCCGCCGGCGAGATGGTTCAGCGCCGCTGGTGACGACGTGACGGAAAGCCAACGACAGACATGCTCTAAGACAACGACGGGCGAAATAGATCCACGATGCTCTAACGTAAGGCAGAATAGAAATTGTTTATGATAATGCTGTATTTCTGGCTTTTTTGTTTCGGAGATGTCAAATGATGCCAAAATAAAATAGTCTAGTGACTTCAATTGCTGAGTGAGAATACGTTAGTTTAGAAACAGTTTTTCAAAATATCACTAGTGTGTAGATTTCTCATTACAATTTTTACATCATCAAATAGTCCTTTTCGACAGAAAATCATCGCATATTTTAAAGAGTTGTTTATTTGTTTGTTTGCTGCGCAACATAAAAGAAAAAGCAATGAAAGAAAAGAGCAAGGCAACACAAACTGCTTTTTAGATATAATTTTTCAATTAAAAATTGGCACAAACGAAAAGTTGCAGAAAATTAATTTTCAGTCATACATTCGTTGACTAACCTTCACATTTATTCTAGTACTTTTCACTTTCTCACACTACGTCGTAAGACGGGAAAGTAATGTAACCAGTGCCGAAGCGGACCTGCCTGAAAACGTCAAATTTTAGGCAGAAAATCTCTTATTGGCGGGCCCTGGCATCGGAAAAGCGGATAAATGCAAAATACTTCCTCTAACACGTGGTGTAACCAGAATTCATGTCTTGGGGTCCTTGAAACCGAAAAATGTAATGAAAGCAAAACGTCTGCCTGCCTGTTTGTCGGTCTGTCCGTCTGGGATCAACACTTGTGACTGAACTGATAAGCCGATTTTCTTCAAAATTCACATTCCCTATCGATCTGAACGAACTCAAGACTTTGGGATTTACAATGGGATATTTTCATTTTTGTTACATTACATGATTGTTTACTTTACATGATTTTCATGATTTCAAAATTTTCTCAAAAATGAAACTAATTTTTTATTAAATTTTGTCAAACAGCGTAAAGGAAGCATTAGAGAATAGTTCTGGTTTCATGTTCATTAAAATTCCAGATTTTTCCAAATTGCAAAGTGCTATTTTTGGGTGTTTTCCTACAACTACAATATTGAAGATAGAGAGTTTTCTCCTTAATGAAATCTGCACTTTAAAAACAGATCTTTTAATAAAGTCATGATGAATGTTTCGAAAATGTGATTAGTTTTCCTGTAATTTTGTGCGAAATTTAGTCAATTTTGATTGTTAACCATTTTTTCGCTAAAGCGGCACCATTTTTTCTTTGAATATTCTTCTCATAGGTGTCAAGGAACGGTAAAAATATGGTACTAATCCCATTTCCGCGAAAAGTTAGCATCTCGAAACTACAAAATTGAAGATAGAAGTTTTTACTTTAGACAAAGTCTGTGGTGAAAAATTAGGTCTTCACAGTCACGATTACAGGTCACATACAATTATTCGAAAAATCTAGTAGATTTCGCGTAATTTATGTCTAAAACTTATGCAATTTCCCAAAAATTTTTTTAAAACCCTCCTAGTTTTTCATCAAACTTTTTCGACGGATAGAAAGGACGCTTAAAGAACGGCTCGGATCTCATTTTCATTGATCTTTCTGAATTTTCGAAAATTGCAAATTTAGAGATAATGTGAGAAATTATGTCTGTAGTAGCTCCACTAGTTATTCATTCTCTTAATTCGTGAGCAAGGTATGGGAATATGTTTAGAACCTGAAGTAAAATGAGAAGATTAATTCAAGACGATTAACTATCACGTGTAGAACTATCATGTGTATACGAAGGCGTAGCTATATTACAATAATAAATATTTATTGAACCAACATAAATCTTTAGAGCGAAACACGTAGTAAAGAGTTTAAATTTTGGGCTACTTTCAGGTACATTTTTTCCTTTAGATGTGATAGAAAATATTATAAGAATAGGTTAGCACAACAAACGCGCTAGTATCAACTGATTTTAATTTAGAAGTCATCTTCAAAAGTTGTAAATTGAAATAAAAAATATTAAATCGAGAATCACATCAGTCCAGTCCTGCATATAGCGACGCGTCGCACCGTGTGACTATCACGTTAGTTTGCCCCACAGCGCAGGCGCGCTTCCCGAGCATTTCGTCATGCACACGTGTTGATGCTACCCGGCTCTCGCCACCCTTCACCACAACAGGGCATGCTTCATCAAAAACAGACTCCATGGGGCCCTTCTTTGCGAGCTGCGTCAAGATGGAGGGCCCTCTCACCACCCGCCTCATTCTTTGTCTCCGGCGATTGTGTACCGGAACAGACACATTTGGAAGTCAGTGGCCCTTCGCCTGTTAATCCCTAAGAGCACAGCATAAAATAATCGGCGGTTAGCAGACAGCGGCACTGCCTCGCTTTCTCGAGAGCACCACGTGCCCATAGCCGCACAAACGCGGCCAATTAAAAACATAGCAAAATAGGTTGCTAAGGGAAGGGATCGCCTAGAGCCAATTGACGTAAAGGATTAGTGGAAGGTTCCACAATCCTGATGATCGAATCAATTGGAGGCAAATCATCACGCACGTGACAGAGCATAGAAATTTCTTAATAGGGTGGGGAGAAAAAGCTAGGGAGCAACAGAGGACCTAGGAGAAAAACACTTGAGCTAGTGACTTCAGAGAGGAAGGAGACTTGGGCAGAGAACTTGATAGATAATACTTGAGATGACAATTGTTTTGAGAACTTGGAAACAGTGAGACACAGACTGGATAGGACGAGCTGGAGAGAGAAGGACTTTATAATACTAGACTTAGAAAACTTATGGCGGAGTCAACTGGCGTGTGACTGACCAGTACCTGCTAGCTTAAGCATTACGATTATCATCATACACTCACTCAATCGGCATTAATTCCGTGTGGTGGGTCAGTCGGACCGACGCCCTAAAAGCAATTAAAAGGGTGAGCGAACGCAGACGAGGTGACGTATGACGGCTTGTCTCGCATGTCGGCAACGCGGTTCATTGTTTCGAGCTTGGTGGCGGACGGCTGCTAATTTCCGGGAATTTCAACCGTGCTTCGTCGGAACACCATCGCCGGAATCGACCGGTAAAGGCCCGCTGGCATGCAATCCCACTGAAGTGAGGTAATGCGATCATCACCACCATTATTTCGTGAATTTGTCCATCTCCATTTACGTTAAACAACAGTTCAGGACTGAGATTGTTAAGTAAATTGTAATTTTAAATTGTATTTAGAGCTTTCTATTTGCCAATAAATGTATTCCAGCCACTTAAGACCGATTACACATAAAATTCCATATCTGTATTATTAAAATAACTAGTAAACGTAATGCATCCCTTCGATCCAGACACCCAAGCCTTGGGTTCTGAATTCGAGCCGGATGGCAGGTAAGATACGCTTGCGCCCACTAAACAAATTTCGTGTATGCGCCCTGTCATTCACAATTACCGATGACTCCGTGTGTGACTGTAAGCCCTCTTCTTTAGTGGCTACCAACGGGTCATTACAATAAACAATTAATTTAGAACCACGCATTTAATTAGCTCCCACATCTCCGTTTGAGTGTTCCGCTTCATGCTTCCATGTGCAGTCTTTGCGAGGAGAAAGAACCCTCCCATAAGCATGGCGCTGCGCCATGGCAAATGTCATGAGACCAGACGAAGCTTGTCACGGTTGGGGTGGTACCCAGCTGATGGGAGGTATCTGGATTGATTGATTGATTTTCTCGTGTTTCCGGGCGCGTCAACTGCTTCGGCCATTGGTCCCGTTAGTGTAGTGCATGCTTTTTCTCGGAGAGGGCGGAGATTTTCCTCGCTGGATGGCGAGATCCGGCACCGACCTACCGTCGGCTAGTGAGGATTCCCTCAACCAGGACTCTCCACCAGCGGCACCGCCCCACCCGGGGAAAAGCTATAAGCTCCCAACCGGTCTCCCGGAATATGTGGTAGTGTACTGCATGTTGTGTAAGGGTTGTGTAAGGAGAATAGAACAACGAAGGGGAAAGGGAAAAGATCGCGCGCGGTCCGTGGCCCGTTTTGTAGGTATTGCTCCGGCATTCGCCTGGTGTTGATCGGAGAAACCACGGAAAACTACCAATCAGAGCAGCCGCCGCTAGAATTCTTCCAGACAGCGACTGAATTCGACCTAGCTGAAAGCTAGTGTCGAAAATCCTGCCGCTGCCATGGGGCAAATGACAGCAAAACCTGGCAGAAATTAAAAACCAAAATTATTTAGGGTGAAAATTTCTTAGGTTTCGTGCAAAGGGAACCTGGACGAACATGTCCTAGCATGTCACACCCTTGGGCTGTCCGTCTCCACCGTAGAGCTTTCAGTTCATGCAGTGTTGTAGTGACGATCGGACGTGCTTTTCATTAGTGAGAATTTATCTCTAGGTTCGTGGTGTTTTCAGTCAGTGTGTGAAGAAAACCAACTTTTGCAATGGAAGCTTAAGTTCAGGTATTTAATGTTATTTATCATGTGACAAGCACAAAATCTAGGACTTAATATTAATAGAAATAAAACTACAAAGAAATAGCTCAACATTTCAAACTTACGTCTTATTTTGTGAAACACATAACTTTTAATTATGTATCAAAGGTGATCAAGCCTTGATATTTGTTCTCACTATTCAGTAATGTTCCAAATATATTATACAGCTGTTTTTCTTTACTTTTCTACTTTCTTCACGGGAATGCTTTTTACGGAAGTGTCTGCAGTAAAATACCGGAAATGAATTGTACTATTGAGTAATTTTTTTTGCAGGCAAGATTTCGATACTGTTCATATCAAAAGAAAAGAACTTTTTGGGTATTATGTGGAGCTCTAATGAGAGAGAAACAGACAAAAATTTAATTCTTGACTGAAAAACTGAAGAAAAGAACAAAGTGTGGTTCAGAAATATTAGTGATATAAGTAAACGTAAGTCATCTCAAGTCCCAATTCACGTTGCGATGGATGAAGGCTTGAAAGAATACGTGAAAAATTGATAAAATAATGAGGAATGGCTTGAAAGTTTCATTTCGTTTTACAGTATTCAATGAAGATATGTAGGCACTGAAATGTCTTTTGAATCTAGTAGCTGTGCGAACAAAGCGACAAAAACTAAAGAATTGCGAAATGCTAACCATCTAAAATTTTACCACACAAATGAACATGAGAGCTGAAGGACAGCCGCAGGCTTCGTGAAACTGATGAAAATTAATTCAAATCCGACACGTGCCCAGAAATACAGAGCAGCTTACAGAAAATCATTGGAACCAAACAAATGACTGGCGAAGATGCTCTATCAGTTTTGGTGGAAGCTAAATTGACTAGACATCAATATCACATCATAGGACAAGTGCTCCAGAAAATTTCCGTAATATAAAATAGTTCAGGATGCGAAAAAACTCCCGTTACTCTACAAGTATGCACATTACAGAAAGTTTGTCTCATTTTACTGCAAGCTTTGCTTGATCGCACTGTGAAGCGCCTTCTAATGTCACTGCAATCTGTTGAATCACTCCCAAATGCAGTCAACTGATATCACTTGATATCAAAATGGGGGTTTGAGGGCTCTCCGGGACACATATTTACAAGCAGGTATTTCAAAATAATGATGCTGATAATTCTTCTGTTTTCATTATAAGTATTGTTCTCTTCGTCTGGTTTGTAATAAAAAGATTGTTTGGCAAAATCCGCGACCTGCATTGACAAGATAATGTAGACCTGTTCACATACAGTGTATAAAGGAATCGAAGGAAGTATGTATTAAGGAAAAAATGAGAGTTGACGATGAAATCAAAAATATTCAAACAAGCAAGGTAATGTTTAGAGAGATGTTTACAGTTGGTCACAATATGATATTTGCCATGATTGATGGAAAAATATGTAATGCTCTGACAAACTACTTCAACTCAAAAAGTGTTACATATGTAATGACACTTCAAAAAATTTCAATAATGTGAATAAAATGATTGAGAGGACAATTAAGAAAGAAAATTTGATATTTGGTTTGTCAATCCTACATAGGTGGATACGCATGTTTGAGTGCCTATTGCATTTGGCTTATAAGTTACCTATTAAGAAGTGGCAAGCGCGAGGGAATGATAAAAACACCGTGGCTGAAAATAAAGCTCGTATTCAGAGAGAGATTCGAGAACGCAGTGGTTTGATTGTGGATCAGCCAAAACCAGGATCCGGTAATACAAATACCGGAAATACAGGTAGACGGTTCTTTCAGAACCCTGAACTATCTGCTGAAATTACACGCGTTGATGTAAATTTAATTAAAATGATGCACATAATTATGATTGTCGTATCAAGTGGCAGTGAAATTCATGTTGAAAAGTTTCGGGCTTTTGCTCATAACACGGCTCGGTATTTTGTTAAAAATATCCATGGTACAACATGTCACCTACACTGCACAGTATTTTATCCATGGACCTGAAATTGTCTCGTCAGCTTTGCTTCCAATTGGACAATTAACAGAGGAAGCTCAAGAAGCACTCAACAAAGATTTTAAGAAAAACAGAGAGCACTTCTCTCGAAAATGTTCCCGTGAAAAAACTAATAGTGACGTTTTAAATTTACTGCTCTTAAGATCCACTTATCACCAACAAGAAAATTTACCTACGAAAATGGTGCAAAGCCTCCCAAAAGAAGCTCAGGAACTATTGGTTCATCCACCCGAACACATTGTTCATTCTGAAAATTATGAGGCCCGCGCGGATGATGATTGCGATGACACAGTTCATACTATTGATAGCGATGATGATGATTTTTCATGATTTAATATATTTATTTAATATATTTCACTATATTTATATTTGATTTTAATTTATGTAATTAATAAAATCTTTCATATGCCTATTCCCAGAAAATCGACTATATTTTGTCAGATGAAGAGGTATCAATTGGAAGTTACACCATTTCTTTCAACATGAATTTCTCTTTACAGTGATATGCAATACTATGGGTTTTAGGTGTTACTCGAATTAATGCCAGAAATGAGGCCCTCTTGCTCCACTGTGCGCTGTCAGGACTGTAACCTAGGACCTCCCGGTCAGAGGCGCTGCAGTGGCATCAGTTGATGCACTGAGCTACCGCTCTACGTGGAGTACCTGGAGAAGGAAAACGCTCCATGTCGTTCTGTATATCGCCGCCGGATCTCATCATTCGTAGGGAGGTGATTGCTTAACTAAATAGTGATTTCGACAGCGCTGGTTCTGAAAGTCGTTATTCCGTAAGCGTAGTGCATTTTATCGCGGCAGATGGCTGGCTATCTTCCCCTGCTAGATGGCAAAATCCGGTGCCGATCTACCGCCTAATTACGAAGTTTTCCCAATCTAGTACCCTCCAACAGCGGGAAATCGTCCAAGTGGGACAATCTCTAAGCTCGCGACTGGTCTCCCAGTTGTGTGTTGGCAGTTTAGTGCGTGAAAGTGTAAGTAAGGGTGATGATACGACAAAGAAGGGAAGGAAAGATTGCTCGCTATCCGTGGCCCGTTGTGGATATCTGCCCGGCATTCGCCTAGTGTTACTCGAGAATCGCAAAAATCCACCGATCAGAGCAGTCGGTCGCTAGATTTCTCCTTCAGACAGGCGCTGAATTCCACCCAGCTGACTAGCTAATGTCGAACCATTGAAACTCGAACACTAGGACCTCCCGATCAGAAGCACTACAATATCTATTGATGCCCTGAGCTACCTATGCTGGTTCAAAGGAGGAGAAATGCCACCGCCTCAAGGGATACAACATGCACTACACTTACGGGACTAACAACCATGGCCCGAAAACACTCAATACTTACTCATCAGTCCAGCACTGAATAAACAAATTAAATAAGCCACACATTTGATTGGTATCTGCATCTCCACATGAGACTGCCACCTCATCTATTTCCGCAACGCTATCTTTGCGCGAAGAAATAATCCTGCCATTGAGCGACGCAGGTCTAGTTGCGCTTTTCCTCGAAAATGAAGTGAGTTTCTCGGAGTGCGCACCGGAGCGGTGTCTCAGTGCATCAACTGATGTCACTGCAGGGCCTCTGACCGGGAGGTCTTGGTTCGAGTCCCGAAGGCGGCAGAATTTTCGACACTTGCTTTGAGCTAGGTCGAATTCAGTCGCTGTCTGGAGGAGAATTCTCGCGGCCGGCTGCTCTGATCGGTAGTTTCCGTGGTTTCTCCGATCAACACCAGGCGAATGCCGGAGCAGTATCCAAATAAACGAGCCGCGGACCGTACGCGATCTTTCCTTTCTCTTCCTTTCTTATCCTCACCCCTGACACATACTAACGTGCACTCACACCACACATGCCGGGAGACTGGTTGGGGACTTAGATCTGTCCTGGCTGGTGCAGTGCCCCGCTGGTGGGAGGTACATGGTTGAGGAAAGCCCCGCTAGTCGACTGTAGGTCGGCGCCGGATATCGCTATTCAGTGGGAAGATCACCGCCTCCTCCCGATAAAAACATGAACTACACTTATGGGATTAATGACCTTGTTAGTTGTAGTAGCCCGGAATCACTAACAATCGATCAATCAAACGGAGTGCGCGAAGAGGAGCGGCGAGAGCGAGGCCACGGCCGCCGGAACGCGAGGCTGGGGAGAGGATCGGTCGCTGCGTTCTCGCTCTGCCCTTCAGGAGCAGTCGGCAGGAGCGGAGCGCCGTCTCTCGGAGGAGCAAACGAAAGGGGTTGCGAGAAGGACGCTGCATGTCGTATTTTCTCTGATTACTCCATTTCTCTGAAATGCTTTCATGAGCTGTTTCGTACTGCGCTTTTTTCCTCGAAAAATGAAGTATTTTCCCGTTGACAAAATTAGCAAAGACGAAAGAGTGCGAATGAATTTTGAATAATTGTGTGCATTTTAATGAAAAAACAATTACTAAAGAGCTCAAATCACACAAATAACAGGTTTTGTATGATAAGCTTCTGACTGGATAAATTACTGCTATTGTTGCGACGCCTGTGTAATAATTAATAGTTTATTAGGATTCTGACCATTTTTCTTTTAACAAATTCCTTGATTTGTAGGTAGTTAACCAAAGTGCAAATTATTTAAATGACATGTATTCATATTTTTAGTTACAATTTTTGAAAGCCAGAGAATATGAATTCTCTGAAATAATGGTTTTAAAATTAGGAGGATTTTAACTTTGAAAATGAGTAATTTTAATTTGATGTTCACAACGGAAACCTCCGGCCCATTACTAACATACTATCTGCCTCAACAGGAACTGTTGAACCCCTAATTGAACATATAAGAAAAACTGTAACAATTTTTACTCTTCTTTCATCCTCTCCTTGCAGTACAAAATTCACAATGGAAAAACTTTAAACAATCCCAAAAATTCGCTCTGATATCCCAAAGACATGTTTAAACCCCATAATGTATTAAATATGTAAATCTTCATCTCAATGTATGTATAAGGTATCTAGATTTAAGAATGTATAATGTATGTAAAATTTGTGTATTGTATGTCAAATTGTTTACTTGTGAGTATTACAAATATAAGTATTAAATCCTGTAAATTAGCTGGTAGTAAGATACAAGAGTGAGAGGTTGTATGCTCAAATGTGAATGCCCGAACTTTATGTATTAAAAATAAAATGTACAAACCCCTGAAAGGCAAACTGCCGAACAGGAAGAAAATAAATTTTTAAAATAGCGAACTGTAGTGTCATGTTGACACGCCGATCTGAACACGTTCCGTACGTACTTCAATTGATTGTGTTAGTCTGAAATTGTTTCGTGGAGACTGCATTGATGTTAGACAATTGTCATGAAATTAAAACAAAGTAAAATAATACAGAATATTTGTTCTTTCCATTAATGAACTCCTAAAAACGTCTGAGTTGTAATTGCTAGGTTCTAAGTTCATACATAAGTCCTAAAATTAATTTTAAAAATATTAATTCTTCGGCAATAAAAGTACCATAATGGCATATGCAATTCCATATGCAGGTTACATGTTTCGCTACTCTGCAGCATGGAGGATGATATACATTTAACTTCATAAAATAATGTAGTGGATTTTCTCTGTAAAAGTGGTAATCAAATGCAACAGTGACAGACAATTATAGTACAATAACGATACTGACCTGCATCATAGCGACAAGTAACAAACAAAATCAGTACAGATAGCATCGGAGTTTTAAAGCGCTTATTAATATAATAAGCGCTATAAATAATGTACCTTATTTTTGTATCACTTAGTGAATATTATTAACTAACACCATTTTCACAGTCAGCAATTATCTCATCCGTGGTTCAAGAGGCGTATTGATTGGTGATGACAGAATGAATGATGACGGAATAGTAGTGGATTGATAGGTTGAGAAAAAGAAGGATCCTTCAGGAATCCAATCTAGCCACCATATTTTTATACAGTGACTAACCTATACAGAATATAATTTGATTCCTGTTCCATAAATTGAAAGGTACATACCTACGTAAGATTCTCGGAATATCTTCTAGTTAACGGTTTATTGTGTATTGTATTGATTCAGATATTTTTCTAGATTGTAACGAATACAATTATGTATTTGAGAGGAAATCGAAGTAATCGGGTAGATTCACGACGCATTCGAATAGATAAAGTTTATTTGTTTGTTATTTTTAGGAAAGCTCTAAGTAGTAAAGCACCTTGATGAATGCCATATGCATGAGTGAGATGCGATATGAACGCGATTGTACGTATCCTGCTAATCAGATCCATTTGAGTCTGACATCGTTCCACAGGGCCTCTTTTACGTCACAATGCGTGCACGGTCAGTGGTGCCATCGCTGTTGGAGTATCGTTATTGCTCTCTCTATCGCACAGGTAGTTCTAGATTGATGTGAATACTAAACTTGCAGAATATTAGTACAAATGTTCAGTGCTAGAAACGGTACAAGCCAGTTGGCATGAGATATTTTACTATTCGATCATTGCCGTAAATTGACTCATCCATGCCTTTCAACCATCATGCAGGTGGGCCCTTTGAATGTTACATGGAATTCATTTGTATATAGGATTGTCATCATTCAGAGAGATATCTAATCATGTGAATTTCATACTGCCCCACAATTATGGTCAGAACTATATTAAATGGCACGGAAGTTTAAGCCGAATCTTCGTACTTGTCCGGATATTCATTTACCATATCCGGATATTCAGACAGGAAATTTAATGCATTTTGTCTATAGTGTATCCTGTATCTAGTCTGGCCTGACGTGGCATGCCCTGCTCTGCCTGGTCTCCCTGGGCTTGCTCTGGGCTGCCCTGACCTGTCCTGCTGTGCCTTGCACCGAACTGCTCAAACCCACCCTGCTCCTTGCCACCGTCCTCGCCCTGTGCTGCTTTGCCTGACTCGATACTACCCGCCTTACGGCCAGGTTGGGCGTGATATCGACATACAAAAGTTTATATAACGTATACAAAATGTGAACTACACCTGCAGACAAAACGGACTTCCAGTTTTAAAACATCTTCCTTGCTGAGATTGATTGTTTCACCTGGAAAAGGATTTTTAATAAAATTTTAGAAATAATATCTACGCTATGATTAAGGGCGGATTTAAATCAATTGTCTTTTTCACTTTAAAACGATGCGTTTTAGTATATAAATTCATTTTAGGATTTGACAAAAGAAAATTATCCATTTTATATGAAGTTTACATTTTTCTTCTATTTCGACTAATCAGTCATTTTTGTCATTTTTGGCGGATTACATCGATTTTAATATCATTTTTATGATATTTGCTTTAAATAATATTTAGGAGGTGCAACAAAGGTTCTTCACAGAATTCCTGAGTAACTTATTCAATTGCTTTGTCCAAAAATTGTAGTGTCAGCAGTTGTGTGTAATCTAAGATTCCTGTGACGCCTTCAGCACATTGTCGGTTCTGCAGATTTCACGATAACCAAACGTTCAGTCCAAACCAAACGTTTGTAAACTTGAACGAAAGGAATAAGCCTTGATTACATTAGTAACATACCTAACAGCTTGAGTTGTTCATCTGCCGGTTTTAATGAAATTTTTCGTCATTTTCTTTGTTTTTCGGGCATTTTAAAAATTTTAAGAGCATTTATTGATCACTCTCGCGATGGTTTGGGTCATCTAAATTTGCCTCCTAATAATGATACTCTCCGGGTACACTAGTTTGAAGAAATGTAAAGTAGTTATCATCTTCCAAAGAAAATTAGTAAATAAATTAACAAATATTCATTTCAGTAAATTATTACTGTTTTATTTATTTGTACGCTTTCATTTAGAACCACTTGTTAATTAATAATGAGATGTTAAAAGAATAATGGTCAGATAAATAAACTGTGCTCGCTCACCAAATATGCTAGTTTTGGAATACATTATTTGGTGATGTTTAAGGTCATCAAAATCCGCCCCTATGGTGCGATTAAAAAAGTTGGCGATTGACAGTTGCGAGTGGAAAGAAGTGGCGTTGACAGGTTGCGTACCAGTGAGCACGTGTTTCGGGGACACGAAATAAAACACTTGGAATACTTATAAAGTAACCAAATCATACTCTCCTATTGTTTAAAGCAACAGCATCACAAGCACAACTGTCAATTACCAACTTATTTTCATCTGTCTTTATTGATGATTCACCTCGTGGTTAGTTCACTGATCCGTCTGTTCGCTCACCATAACGCGACCCGGGTTCGATTCCGGTCTGGTAAGATTATAATATGCGTTTTCCTTGCAATGTACCGGTACATGTTGCTGTGTGACGACGAGAAAACATTTCTCAGACCCAGAAGACCTGAATACGGCTTGGGATGTGTTCGTGCAACCACACGTACCCCATTAACCCATGGCCGCAAGGCCGAGGAGACGCTAGTGACCATGACCTTCGCGAGCTGTCGCGCAAAGTACAGACAGATAGCTACGAAACGTAGTAGTTTTGGAATGCATTATTTGGTGATGTTTTAGGTCACTAATATCCGCCTTCTAGTGATGGTGATTCTCCTGCAGAAAAATGATGCGTCGCCTCCCTGAGCTCTGGAGATTTGGCCCTCCGGCGCACATTGTGACGCTCCCATGGCCGTGGGCGTGCGGCTGCCGTCTTCACGCAGTCATTCCGGTGGCGCGGCCGGGAGGGCGGGAGGATGGGAGGGTGGGGAGGGCAGGAGGTGGGGCGGTGCGGCGCGGGGTGCGGCGGGCGGCGGGACGGTGAGGGGCGGGCGGGGCGGGGCGGGGAGGTGTGGCGCGGGGCTGGCGCGGGGCGGGGCGAGGCGGGCGAGGCGGTGCGGGCGGTACGGAGCGGTACGGCGCGGTCGGCACGAGGCGGCGCGGGGCGGGTGATGAGCGCGCGCAATGAGGCGTGGCGATCGATGGGCGCGTCGCCCATCTGCCGGCTCTTCAGCAAACAGACCTGTCATCCGCCCGCCTCCGGCAGCCGCCCCGCCCCGCCTCGCCCCACGAGATCGCGTATCTTATCGTTATTCAGAGGACGAAGTGATCGGCCGGGAAATTGAATATCGGCGCTCCACGGAAAGAAAAACGACATCCGCATAAATTACGCCGCAATTAAGGAAGTCACCTCATTTTCAAAGAAACTTTGCGCTTGAGAATGTGGATTCTAGAGCGTTTTCCTTCCACTTTTAATTAACGATGTTTGTTTCTTTTAAGAATTTGCCTCAAGAGAAACATGAAAATTGTTTTATGCATATTGCAGTACTTGCATATTTCAACGTATTGTTTTTAGGATATTATTTTTTTTAAATAAATTGTGATATTGCAAACAAATTTCTGTTGTTCTCAACATAAATCGCCAATAAGTCAATTATGCACAAAATTAAATCAATTGATTTGTTTTTTAAAATATGCCACGTAAGACGTACACACTGTTACGTTCTGAGGCAAGAATGTCGACAAAATTTGGAGAGTTGACGTAATCTTATATTCGTAATGAATGCTAATTTCGTGATAAACCATAATTAAAATATTGGGTTACATCAATATAGAGTCAAGGTAAAACAACGTATTTTGCGAAATATAATTAGAATTAGTTTTATTTTAGAGAATTTACTGTCGTAAATGTTAGTATTTCACGCAGAGATAATTAACGTTTTTGACAAATTCGCAAACTAATTATCAGTTGTAAAAAAGAAGTAAATAAAAAATGAATTTTGCGTGTTTTATGTCATTTTAACTTATTTGTTGAATTTTATGGTGACACATGTCAATCTATCGAATAATTTAAACCATTAATGTCCATTTGAATTACAATTTTTAGTCGTTCAGCGCACGTATCAAAACAGTTTAATGTCATTATTGTTTTGGAATCTGTTACGCTGCGTCTCAGTGGAAATTATTTCTTCTGACGTTCCATCTGCCATCGCAGGAGACATTATTAGTGGTGGTGTGGTCGGTGGCGAAGAAGACAGGCACTACAAATCAATTGATTTGTGATGCCTCAGACCGGGAGATCTAGGGTTCGAGTCCCGACGGTGTCAGAATTTTCGACACTAGCACCATAGCTAGGTTGAATTCAGCGGCTGTCTGGAGGAGAATTCGAGCGACCGGCTGCTCTAATCGGTAGTTTTCTGTGGTTTCTCCTATCAACACCAGGTGAATGCCGGAGCAGTACCCTAACAAACGGGGCACGGACCACGCGCAATCTTTCCTTCCTCTTCCTTGTCCTATCCTCGCTCCTTACACACACACACACACACACACACTTACATTAACATACACTACCACACATGCTGGGAGATCGGTCGGGGACTTAGAACATGTCGCGGCTGGGGTGCCTGCTGGTGGGAGATACCTGTTTACGAAAAACCAGGCAGCCGCCTTGTTGGTCGACGACGAATTTCGACATCTAGCGACGAAAGACCATCGCCCGCGATAAAACAAACGTTACACTTACGGGACTAAGGACCTTAGCTGTTGTCGCACCTGGAAACATGAAATAAACACTGGAGGGCGAAGACTCGGTCATCTGCAATCCGCTTACGAGGTTCCTTCGCCCGCGACAGCACTGTCACTGGCAATGTCTGCAGACGAAACGTCTGGAAAAATCTTTGTGTGGGTCTACTGATTGTAAGCCCGCACTACAATAATGATATTGATATTGGCCATTATTTCCTCAGTAATTCACAACATTTTCAGTATCACTCATAGGAAAATGTGCAGTAGAATCAAAATACTTCCAAACCATTCACAAATGAACATTTTTAAAACTGCGGTGATAATTTACATCCATTTGATCTTTCGGGAGAGTTAATGTAGTGATATTTGTTTCCTTCAAATAGAAGTTGTTTACAACAGTTTTTCTGAAAATAATCGTTTGTTTTTCTATTAACTAATTAGAGTTATAAAGTCGCAAAATTGTTCCAATACAATTGAGAAAGATTAACGTTGCTTTTATAAAGAATTCTTGTTTGTACCTAATTCAAAGAGAAACTGATTTAACTGTTTTGTAAGGAAATCCTGTAAGTTAATTAAACGCAGCAACGATACAACCCCCCAATCGACAGGTGTCGCTTTATCGCATGATGCTCGAATACTTTTTAACCCGTGCGGTCTGCAGGGAGTTGAAGAGAAAATGAAATTTATATCCCTCAGTAATTGTTATTGAGCTTATCATCGTTTCGTTCCACTGTAAACATTTTTCTACCGCGCGACATATTTCTTTCTCTCGCAAAGAAAACATTGGGACACAGAACTCCAGCAGTGATTAGTTCTTTCTTTGTGTGTCGCGAAACGAGCCGAGGGCGGATTTTCTTTTAATTTTTTATCCGCGTTATCTAAAATTTAATCTTCGGGCGCAGCCACGCAGGCGGGTCTCCTGGGGCGCCGCGAGAAGAAAGAAGTGGGTGGTGGAGGGGGAAGGGGGGTTGCGAGCGGCGCAGGTGGCGCGCTGCGGTGAGCGCGTGACGTCAGCGGTCGGCACGCTGCCCCGAGCAATGACACGCGTGGCGACGCCCCAAAGCACCTCCGGAGCGCGCTCTGGGCGACGCGCCCCTCCATGCCTCCACATGCCTGCCCCTTGCCTTCACCTTCAGTCACTGCAGTCACTATGGCCCCCGGCCCTGCCGTAGCAACCACCAGCGCCACGCCCCCGCTACTGATCCCCCCCCGCCACCGCCCCATCTCCCCCCCCCGCCCCCCCCCGGCCACCGCCCTCGCTACCGCCATCACCAACGCCTCCGCCATCGTCCCCCCCCGCCCCCGCCAAACCCTGCGCCCCCTCCCGTTCGCTCCGCCGCGGCCGCCATCCCTCGCCCGCCCGCACTTCGATCGCCCGCGGCCGCCCGCGCTGGAATGCGCCCGACCCGCGCGGAAGAATGTCCACTCCCCAACTTCGTTACGACGGAACCAGCTTTTCAATAACATCCCCACGTGTAATCGCTTTACCGGTTCCGGTTCAGTAGCAATATCCCCAATTGAAGCTGCGGAGCCGCAAGGTTACTGGATGCGTTGATGCACTGCGCAAAATGTCAAGCAGATTTGAATTCTACTGGAGGGAGATTTTTGTGTTTTGCTTTCTGCTACATGTATGTATGTACTTCATGTGCAACAATTAAGGCCGCTTAGTCGGTAATACACAAGCGATAACCGCCCCCGAAGTTAATATCTTCTCGGCATCGCCAGAGGTGACTTTTAGAAGTAAAGGATCATTTTCCGGTTACCGAGCAAGCAAACAGATGCTCTCGTAGCCTGAATGGTACTGTGTAACCTGGAGATCAGCAGAAAATGAGAATTCCATGTGCATGGACGTCAAAAGGAGTTTTAACGAACACTCTGTGTGAACCCATCGAAAATTCAGCATTATGATATTTGTCTGCATAAGTTGCAGAGATGAAATCTAATACCGTGTCTGTTCTTTATTTTTCGTCAAAGCCTATTAGAAGTATTTTATCGAATACAAAATACAGTTCTAAATGAATACTTTAATTAGTTCTTCATTGTGTTTTCCTAATTTAGGAATATTTTAAATCCGGCAGGCAATAAGTTCAGTTCAAAATATTAAAATGATTTCCTCTAGATACAATCTTGTTCATCTAAATGTGATTTGAAAATCATTACATAAAGGTGAGTCGTTACATAATATCGATCGATTTTTCCTAGAAAACTGCAGTATTCAACGAAATCGACAATGAGACATTCCACGTCAAATCGCACAAGAGTTGACACGATTTTTTTTAATGTACGATAATTTGTTTCTTAAATCTGGACATCAAAGAAAGCGACAAATGTTTTTTATGTACCTGAAAATTGATTATTTGTGTAGTTACACCCATATTAAATTTTGGATTTTACGCGTACTCCGCAAAATATGATTGATTGAATATACTTAACATAAAAATTCCTGGTTTGTTTCCTTTAATACTTTGATACGCCTATTTTATTCCTACTTAAATTACTTCCTAAAAATAATATTTATTATTTAATATTTATTATAAAAAAATTAATATTCAATTTTTTACACAACGTAAGAAAAAATGGCCACTGAACACGTACAGATCTAAAAAATCTTTTGTAAGTATACGAGCGCGCGCTTTTTGCCCTTGCACTAACGAATTGTGTTCGGTGAGTCTCTGATACAAGTGCCGAAGAAAAATAAAAAGAATGGTCTCTGCCTCATTAGAGTTTCAAGAAATATTAGTAACTTATATGTTCACTGTCTCCAGAAGGGATTGAAGAAAGCGAAACGAATTCAACCATTTTACTTTCAAAATTACCTTCCTATGGAATTAGTGGTATTGCTGTAAATTGATAATTCTACCTTAAAGAAAAATCGTTACAGTAAATTGCACCTTTCATTGTCTTAAACGCAGTAAAAAGAAATATAAGAGCATCGTTTTTCTACATCATTTCTTGTTTTATTCAACTAATATTTACAATCTGTTTCATAGAAATATGAAGTAAATACTATAAAGAGAGAGAAATTACAATTCAAAATGAAACACTAGTAAAAAAATCATCCATTGATATTTTCCTTGGTATTTTTTACAAATCTATAACAAAAAAACATTGGAACATAATTAAAATATTACTGTTGTGGATTATGAGAACAACAAAATTGAGAATATATTAACAATATATTTCATTTCCTGGGGATGATTTTTGTTCGTCGTTGTACGTTGGGCAACGACTTTTGTCACTTAATTACGCTATACCGTCTGGTCCGGCGAACTTTCTCTTTTGGCGAGATGACTTTTGCCGTCAAGTTTGCATAAAAAGCTCTGGGCGTGGTTGAAGGGCAGGAAGTTCGCGTCACATCAAATTGTATATAAAGTGATCCCCGAACAAACGGGTGCTTTTGAATTCCAACAGACATTTATGTCGAAGCCACTTCTGAAGCTGTATTTCACGGGTTCACTTTACGACTCATGAATTTGATGGAAGAAAAGAGCGATCGAAATTGACAACTCACGTGGATGAACTACTTCTGTGTATATGGGAGACGTTAGCAATCTTTAATAATATTCATTGATCATATTTCTTGAACATTAACTCAAAATATTTCACTTACTCCGTTTTTAACTTAATCACAACTGTTATTTTGCAAATGTTTCCCATTATAATTTTTATACAACTTGTCCCTATGTAGTATTTGAGTAACTCCTGTGCCGATGTGGGGTTCCGTCACTCACGGCTAGACTACTCCCCATGCACAAATAGACACATGAAATGTCATTCGATGCGTCTCGATCTCCTGATGGGGAACTGATATTTAGTTGTTTCTTGTTTGTGTTTTTGTTCCGACCAGAAGATTCAGAGAAATTTTCAAAACCTTTCTTTGCGTGTTTTGGCGCTGCGATCTTAATGAAAGTCGGTATTAAACCAACGCCAACTAAATAGAACTATATAAGTGGCATTTTTCGCTCAATACGCCATAATTTTATTTCAAGGTGTTGGCAACACTACTGTTGACACCTTTGAGTGAACAACTGAAGGTAATTTGAACAAAAGAGTGAATCGCGCGGCATATTTCATTTTAAGTCTTATCCATAATGCCTATAACCGTATTTTTAAAAATAAATTTGCAAAACCCTACGAACAGTATTGTCCTGGAACTTATTAAATTTGACAAATTTCAAGTGAATACGAAGAAAACAAAACAGTGAGTAATGTTAGAGAATGAATGAACGTTTGACTTCTCACTCTTACGTTCTTAAGTGAACAAATACCGACTTTGAAATGAATGTGACCCATCACTTATTCTTGTTACACTTAACTAACATACAGAGTTGTCGGCTTTTAATGTTTATATACATTCGCACACGAAACGATTAATAGAGCAATTGCAAAACTGGAAGTAAACACAAATTACATTGAGTTTGTGGAGTTTTAATCTCTTCAAAAAGTAGGGGAGAAAGTACGGAAGTGTTAAGGAAATCCAAGGAAGAATCAATTAAAGTTGAAGGTAAATCCCGAGTTTAGGGTGGCACGGTTCCTTTGATTCACTGATTCGCTTCATTAGAAGAGAATCGACTCCATGAACTGAATCCTTGTTTATACGTAGTAGTCGCGTGTAGTTAAGTTCATGATGTTACAGCAATAAATATAATTATTTAAAATAAAGGTAGATCGGGAGAATACCCGATGCTCCCGATCCCGAATACCCCCGTGCTCCAAAGCCCACTGTACGTATAAATCTCCGTAGCAACGTACTCTCATTAAGTGAACTGATTATTCGTGTTTTTCACGCTACAAATTTAATTTGTAACCAATGCATTTTTTTCACCAAGTGGTCCGCGACATGCTACCGCACGTCGCTACCCGACGGATCCAACGTGCTACGTTCGCGAGGGCCTTCCGGTCCTCGCTCTCGAGACCTGGTTCGCGCCTCCGCTGTCGCTGCGGCGCTCACGCTGTATTATATACCTCCCTCACTTTCAAGAGAATTTATTTTAAGGAACACTCACTTTTAAGAAAATTCATACCTTCCATCTCAGTAGACACAAAAACCTACTTGAAGAAGACTTGAAATGCGAAAATACACACAATTCCACGCCAACAAATTATTAGGTGACTTCTCATTTAACATTGAACATAAATAATTCTTTTGTTATAGTGAACCGCGCAACTGTAAACATAGGAATCGCGCGAAATAATGAATCATAAAAGGAACCAAAGGAACCGTGCCACCCTAAACCCGGGATCAACCAAGTTGAAGATTTTGCGACAAAATTTTCGGAACTAATTGAGAATGATCTTACATTAGGATTAGAGAATAACCCAGAAGAACAGCTTATAGGTGATCTCTGGCCATTATTGGGCATATTAGCAAAATTGTAAAAAATATTGTAGCTGTAATAAACTCTTCGCATCATAAATGCCTTCCAAGAACTTTGCAATATTACCAGTACATATCCCGTATGGAGGTAGTAGTACAAGGCCATTATATGTTGGAAATTTTTGAAGAGGAGTATAACATTATCAGCAACTACGATACATTGTTAAGTCCAATGTCAGATACTGTAAGAGCATGTTTGAACAAAGCTACGCATGACAAATGAAATGCATGAGAGAAATTTTCAACACATGAAAATATTTTTAAAATAGTTTACGCGTCGCCGTCAGCGACACCACATTCAACCAGTGAAAAAATATTAAAGAAAACCGGACAGCTAAGTTTACCTCACGTGTTTTCTCTATTGTTAGGGACGATTATGTAATACTATGAAATTGCACTTTGCTTCCTATGAATTCTTCTATCCTTTAAAACTCTCTTTAGTAAACGAAGAGATTCAGGATTACACAATATTTATAAGCGCATTTTGCACGAGTGATTTGGATTTGCGTCAAATTTTAGACATCGACTTTTCGCAACATTACGTAACTTTCTCGTTACTACATATATACTTCATGTGTACTCGAATAAGGGGAAGTAAAATTAATTTTGTTTATATATGTAGTGTACTCGCGTCCTTAAAATTTAAAAAAAAAGATTATAATTGACTGTTTTCGCGGTATAGAAAGTTTAATTTCAACAAAGTAGTGTAAGAGTTCACAGCGTGCAACGCGGTCCAGGAGAAATAGAATGACATATAAACATTAGCTCGAACTCAAATTGGAAATACATGTAGACAAAGTAAATTTCAGAGATTTAATAAAGTGTTTACCTGTTTGCTAATAATTGTTCGTTGGTGCGGAGGCATGTTTGCAGTAGCTGCTCGACGCAAAAACTCGCGTAATTTATTTATGTTGGTCGGGGAGCAGACGGCAAGCGCTAGCCCGCCTGGGCGCACAGCGCTAACGAACCCTCCCTTCGACCGCCCCGCCCCCTTCACCAACTTCATACCCCCTTCACCACCCTTCACCCACTTCACCCCCTTCACCCCCTTCACCCCTCTTCATCCCCCTTCACCCCCTTCACCCCCTTCATCCCCTTCACCCTTTTCATCCACCCCCGCCCCCTTAAGCCGCCTCTATTCGCGTCACCTCGCTGCTTGTCCATCCCCCCCCCCACATTCCCTGATTTGCTGCACCCTCACAGTTCCATTCCACCGCCACCCCCACCCCCGAGCACAGCTCCAGCCAATTCCCAACCTCTCTATTCCCCGCGCCCCCCCTCCCCCCCTCCCTCCCCATCCTCCCCTCCGCCCCCCCCCCCCGTCACATCCCGCTTCGCTTCGTCGCGTCCCGTCCGCCCCTCCACGACCGCTCTCGTTCCACCCCCACAGCCCCAGACCACTAATCCCGCGCACACCTTTCCAGACCTTCCCGCCCCGCCCTGCTCAACAATGGCACGCCTTCTGCAGTTCCAGTTGTCTCAGATCGCATCCTCTCCGTCCCATCCCGTGTCACATCCCTCTATTCCGTTCCACCTCGTTTCGCACCGCTCCTACCCATCCGGATATGTCTCGATCCCCTCCATCCCATTCCAATCCGTTTCCCGTCCCCCCTCACGTTCTGCCCCCCCCCCCCCAAACTGATCGCGCGGGTCGCTCACCCTTCGCCGGCGGGGCGCGCGCGCGCATCCGTCATCGTCATCATCCCCGTCAACGCGGCCGCGCGGCGCTCGCGGTGCGCGGAAGGAGGAAGCCGCGCCGCTGCGAGTGACGTCAATCACCAGCCAGCGAAGCGCGCTCGTGCCACGGGAAAAACGGTGAGGGAAGGGTGCGGAGCGTGGGTGGAGCGTGGGCGGGGCGAGGGCGGGGCGAGGGCGGGGCGAGGGCGGGCGAGGGCGGGGCGAGGGCGGGGCGAGGGCGGGGCGAGGGCGGGGCGAGGGCGGGGCGAGGGCGGGGCGAGGGCGGGGCGAGGGCGGGGCGGGGCGGGGCGAGGGCGGGGCGAGGGCGGGGCGGGGCGAGGGCGGGGCGAGGGATGAAGAGGATAAACCCATGGCCGCAGGCGACCGTGGCCGCCCACTAAAGCTAGTCCTTCGCTGCCGAGGGCGGCCTCCCGACGCCACGTGCAGGGAGAGGCGGCGCTTTGGCGGCGGGCAGTGGGCGGCGCCAGCGGCGCTTCCGATTCGCGTGGCATGTCAGCCCCGGCTCTCGCCCGCGGCCCACCACTGTTGCTCTCGACACTCAGTGCGCTTTGCCCTATGGCGCTTGCAGCGACTGTATGCTGCCACAGCAGAATATTGTGTACACCCGTGTAAAAATAATTACAATCTCTGTTAGTTTTTGTTTTGGTTGATTAGTGTTTCCTGTCACGACAATTGCGAAGTAAATATCTCGTAAGTGTAGTACATGTTTTATCGCGTAAGGGCCCAGTGATTTCTTCGCACTAGATGGAGAGATTCGGCGATGACCTACATGTCGGCTTGCGGGCTTTTCCCCAATCAGAGATCTTCCACCAGCAGGACAGTACTCCAGCTGGAACAAGCTCTAAGGTCCCGACTGGTCTGGACTTGTGTGGTATTCTAGTGTAAGTAAGCGTGTGTAATTAAGGGAAGAGGATAGGACAAGGAAGAGGAATGAGAGATCACGCGCGGTCCGTTGCCCGTTTGCTACAGTACTGCCCCAACATTTGCCTGGCGTTGATTGGAGAAACCATAGAATACTACCTGTCAGACTGAATTCGACCTAACTACATAGTTAATGACAAAAAAACCTGCCACCGTCGGAACTCGAACCCTAGAACCTCACAGTCAGAAGCACTGCAGTGACATCAATGGATGCCCTTCCTTCTCATCATGATTTTTCTCATGTGTGTGTGTGTGTGTGTGTGTGTGTGTGTGTGTGTGTGTGTGTGTGAACGTCTTGATGATCCTTTTGATTACCACTTTCCACTGTCCTGTTTTGAATCGATTACAATGAGTTGTTACTCGACTGTTCACTTACGTAGGTATTCGTAGGGCCATTAACATGGTCTGGGTTTAGCGTTCTTTACCGTAGCAGCGTTTTTATCATAAGCATTCTGTCGTATACTCAATTATTTGTGTAATGGAAATATCAATCTCTCCTCAAAATCATGAAGCTATATCTTATACCTATAAAATGTTTTTCGAGTTGTATCTAATTGTGGACAATTCTATGATATGCTCTTGTATTTTAGGTGCCATTCGTAGAACATCAATTGGACGAATTGTAATTATGTTAGATAGGTAGACAGGTAGTTGTAGTATGTAAATGGTCAAAGAACTTAGAACAGGTTACTTCTTTTCATGTTCTTGAAGTGAATAATTAGCCTTCATCAGTTTTTATCAGTAAGCATTTATGTTTCAGAAAATAACTATAATTCAATACTTATTTTTTCAACTCTTTACTTTTTGAAGATCGAAATCGACGCTCAACGATCATTCACGAAGATAAACCTGTCATCTCCGCAACCGGTGGAAAAAATTTAACTGTTGTCTCCCTTGGGCCAACTCATCGATTCCGACTCTTTCCTCTGTTGGTTTGCAAAACGAAAGAAAAGACGAGCAGAAAATACTTTTCCGCGCACAAGCTAAGATGACTCCCGAAATTGTCTTAAGTAATTGCGAACGTCACAACTTGCCGACGGTAGGGGCGACAGCTTCCACGACCGCCTCGTCACCGTGCGCAGTCGGACACTCTCTCCGCCAAACACCTCCGCCCTCCCCGCCCACCCCGCCCGTCCCTCGAGTTCCACGGCGACCACAGAGCTCATTAACCAACAGCGAGATCCCCTTTGGCTCTCGCGCAAATTTCCAGCGACGCCTCTGTGTAAATCCACGCAAAACTTCCCCCGCCGCCGGGACTTCCCCGGCGCCGCGCCGCCATCAGCAGCCTTCAAGCCGAAAATTGCCTCTTGCGAGCGAAAGTTTGAAAATTAAGCTCATATTGCTCTGTGCATACACTTACTTTGTTGAAATTAAAAATGAAAAGCAAGTGTAATTTATTCGTGTTCGTTGCGCTGTCGCGTAGGAATGAAATGCGACACGTAGCAGCCACCGGATTTCGACCGCAGTCGTTGGTTCCTGCGCCGAGGCGGGCCTAAGTTTCTCAATTCGCGTTAAAGGGGATGGGCGGCGTTATATTTGAAATTAAAATAGCAGTTAACTCCCTTCTGAATAATTTAAGGTAATCTTTTAGAAAAATATTCGTTCTCCCCGAGGAAAAACATGCAGCAAATGGATTTCTCGTTGGATTGTTTCATTCGCAGTCTGCTCGAATTTGGAATGAACAAATATCACTGTTTTTGTAATCTTCCTCCGTCTCTTTTTTATTAATTGAATCAGGAAGACGATATTGTATTAAAAATAGTGGTAAAGTATTATTTTTAGAACTAATTGTTAACAAAATATTAGAAACCGCGGTGAAACACACGAGAACTAATATTAGCTCACGTGAAGTAAAACGTATTTACTTTATTTTACATTTATAAACATTTATCTCAAGTGGCGCTGCTTCTAGTAGGAAACTCGTGTTTGGTAAAATATGACCCATATGATGTTATATTTCAAGGCTAATTTGATAGCTTAAAGAGTAGCAGCATTTTAGTATTCTAGCTAAGACAGCAAAACCCCCGACAAAATGAAAATTTCGTATGACAGCGAATATTCGCTTTTTACCATTACAAGAAAATGTTAGTTAGATACGTTATTCCTCATCCTCAGGCAAATTTGTGCAGGTTATATCAGTAGGAACAGTTGTCTCTATATATACATAATGAATCTGCAATTCAAGTGAATAAATTGTCCAGGGAAAATCGAATTTATTTAGTGAATCATTTCCCAACTAACGTTAGATACATTTTTCTCTTAGACGGTTTCAAGTCTATTTCATTTGTTTAGTTCAATTTACATGTTAATTTTATATTTACCTACGTCATTAAAACTATTACAGACATTGTTTTGAATTAGGAATTCTCCTTATTTCATTAAAAAAATATTTTCCATCCGGTGTCACTGAAAAACAAATTTATGTATATTAAAACTGTATTTTAAACTCTAGTACCATTTCACAGTCACGTACGGATAGATAATGTGTTATTCATTCAGGTGAGTTTGTAATAATTAATTTTACAAAAAGGGATATCACGAAGCCCTGGGACTTGTTTCTGCATATTCAAAACTATTTAATCCAATATCACCAAATACTAGTATTTGAGATAGTTTTACAAATAATAACTTTACGTTCAAAAATACTTCTTTATTCTATGAGATATTAATAAATAACTTGATAATTTTAATTTTTCTTGCATTACCTTCTTGCATAAACATTATGTTTGCTTTATTCGTTGAATTGAACAAGAATCACAGAATGTAATTGTAATATTGCATAGGTCATGAATAAAATGTATCCCCTTTTTAAAGGTTCCTCCTGATCTTGCAAACAAAAAATTTAATTTTCTAGCAAAACTTAACTTAAATCTTTCATGTTCAGAATTCAACAATTTACTGCTTAATAATAGAAACATTTCTCTGTATATATTTTACAGAATTGGCCTTAGATTATTATTAACGTTTCATTAAAAAAACTTTCACATTTTGAATTTTTTAATTGTAGTTTTTTTTAATAACTTAGATGGTCTTTTCGCTACTTTTCTTTTTCTTTATTGCCTATAGGCAACGTGCGGACTCAAAATATGCGATAGGGTTCATTTGTATTAATTCTATGTCACCGGTAGCAATGATCAAAGTGGCAGCATTTTCGTTGCTAATGCAGCGTAACAGTCAGGGAGATCCTAAGGTTTGGTGGCGGGTTTTCGACACTAGCTACATAGCTATCGAATTCCAGCACAGCCTGGGGAGACTTCTAGTGACTGACTGTTGTGAATGTGTGGTTTCCCCAATCAATACCAATGTCAGAGAAGTGCCCCACGATCTGCGCACATCATCCCTAAGTTCCGGTGGCCGAACTCCTTAGCTTTTTCCTGTCCTTAAGACGCCGCATCCTAGACTTAGTGGCTAACTGGGCCTAAACAGCCAAAGATGTTTTTCCTCTTCATTCTTGGCCCTTCCTCTCCCCTTGAGCACACATTTACACGCACTTCACTGTCACACACGTTGAGAGTTCAGTAGGAAGCTTGGATCTTGTCCTCCTGGGAGAGATGCCTGAAGGAGGAAAATCTCGCAATTAGGAAGCGAATCTCACGTTTTAATCTGAAATGAACAGCACCACTTCTCGGAATATAACATGCTCTGTACTTAAATGTGTAATGGCCAAAGAGACCGGAAGCACTAAATAACCAATCATTTTAAGCATCCACTACCTCTTGAACCCTCGCATATGTCCTGCAGCGCCCCTCGCTGTGCGCAGGATGCCCACCGGTGGCGCTGGAATTGATTGGTTGGCTTCCAGGCATGTCAACAGTCATGTTCATTAGTCCCTAAGACAAACTTTTAATGAGGATGGAGGCGGGGTTTCTTCCTCGCTGAATGGTGAAATCTGAGGCGGTCCATTAAGTCGTCTTACGTGTAATTTCCCACTCCAGGTATCTCCCCAAGCGTGGCACCGCCCCAGCCGAACCAAGCTTTAAGCACCGGACAAGTGTGGTATTGTAACGCATGTGAGTGTGAAAGTGAGGACTGAGAAGAAGTGGAAGAAGAACGAAAGATCGCGGGCTATCTGTGGCCCGTTTGTTAGGGTACTGCTCCAGTATTCGCCTGGTGTTGATCGGAGAAACCATGGAAAACTACCGATCAGAGCAGCCTACCGCTAGAATTCTTCTGCAGACAGCGACTGAATTCAACCTCGTTATTGTAGTTAGTTTCGAGAATCCTGCCACCTACGACACCCGACTCCTAAGGTCGCCAGGCAGAGCCGCTGCAGAGACCTGAGCTAAACGCAGAGCGCTCCCAGAAGCGCACGACGCGTCGCGACTCGGGCGTCGCGTCAGGACGTCACCTCGTCGTCCTCCTCTGCCACCTCTTCCTCCACTCCACCTCTGCTTCCTTCTCTTCCACCTCCTCCTCTTCCCTCCCCAAAGCGAGAAGCCTCATCCTCCGCTCCTCCTCTTCTTCCGCATCCTTCTTCTCCTCTTCCGCCTCCTTCTTCTCCTCTTCCGCCTCCTCCTTCTCCTCTTCCGCCTCCTTCTCCTCTTCCGCCTCCTCCTCTTCAGCCTCCTCCTTCTCCTCTTCCGCCTCCTCTCCTTCCCTCCCCCTTCCATCCGCTCCTCCTCCCCTCTTCCGCCTCCTCCTTCTCCTCTTCCGCCGACTCCCTCCTCTTCCGCCTCCTCCTTCTCCTCTTCCGCCGACTCCCTCTCCTCTTCCGCCGCCTCCTTTTCCTCTTCCGCCTCCTCCTCACCTGCTCCTCCGTCTCCTCTTCCGCCGCCTCCTCTTCTTCCGCCTCCTCCTCCTCACCTTCCGTCTCCTCCTCCCCCCTTCCTTCCCCTCCTCTTCCTCCTCTCCTCCTCCTCCCTACCGCCTCCACCTCCTCCTCCTCCTGCTCCCCCTCCCCCGCCTGCCGCTGGCTGCGCCCACCCCCGCGGCGAGCGCGCGCGACGTGAGTAATTGGCGCCACGCGAGACGCCCCGCGCGGGCGAGACGCCGAGTTGACGCTTACAAATCTGGCGCCGTCCGCTCTCCCGTCAGCGGCGAGAGCCACTGCGTCATCCTGCCACTCAAGCCGCAAAGACGCGCGCAACTACTAATTTTCCCAGCCATTCAAACTGGAGACGTCGCAGACACCGCTTGTTCAAGACAATGCGGGTGTCTTTCTTTCACAACACAATAAGCGACGAGGAAATCGTGTTGCAGATGGGATCGTTGGGATTATAATATCTTAATTTCTATTGTTTTATGACACTTCCATTAATTGTTTCTTTGTAAATTGAGAAGTAATGCCTCATTTATCTATATTATTAGTCACTGCACTTTATTGTAACCTTAAGATTTGCTTATTTTGACATCACGTGAGTATTTTAAATATCAATAAGATAATGTTTTGGAATATGATTACTCAAGTACTTCACACGTGTTAATTCAGGAGACACAGTAATGCACATTCAAACTACAATATAGTTTAATGTCGCTACTGTTAACGACATCCCGACGGAAGGGCGTATGCATAGTAACATTAAATCTTGTAAGTATTCATAAATTATTAATAATATAGTATGCAGGGAAAACAATGTAAATCAGCCTCTGAAATGTTTTATAGTACATAATGACCCTCAGTATAACATACCCTTGCAGAGAAAGAAGTAAGTGCATTCAAGACATTCTGGAGATTCAAATAGGGAAAGTGGAAAGCGATTTTCTTTCCAAAAATAATTTTCCCACACTTTCTCTTCCCTTTGGTCCCAAGGTAGTCATAAAACTACAATTTTATGGATATTAATAATCAGTAACGTATGACAGTGATCGTTATAATCGAAAATCGAGGTCACGCCAAATGCGCAAAAAATTCATGTTTCAAAAAATTACATTTATTCGTATCATTAAATTGTAACATTTCTTCAAACAATGAAGCAATTGCCATATAATGACCTTTAGAAAGAATTGTCAATTATATTCACACTATTTTAGATCACCAGTTGTGTAAACAACTTACAATTTCTGTTGAAGTCCTCCAACAAGTGCCTAAAACCTCTCTTCTTTAATTGGAATTTCTTCCCCCGTTTGCAGTCCGTACATCAACGCGGCTCGCAAAGTCAATTTGCTTCGTTGCCGAGGCAGGTGAAGCGAGCCACGGCCACGCTTCCGCCGCAGTCGCAACATCACCCCAGAGCGCGCGCAGCCGATTGTGTTTTGTGAATGGGGGCGACATCGTTGGGTTTGTCTGCGGTGTTCAAAGTAAGCGGAAAGCAATTAGAACTCGGAGCCCGATGTATCTCCACGCGGAGGCGGCGTCAAAGACTTCGCTCGCGAGCAGCGAAGGGGAGGAAGCGGAATCTGCCCCAGAGGGCGAAAGGGGGCGTGGAGCGGGATTGGATGGAAATCCCACGCGAAGCCAATCGGGGTCGCGACCCACAGCGCGCCGCCGGCTGCTGAGCGGGGTAGCGGGAGGGAGGACGGCGCCAGAGGGCGCAAGGAAAAGGGTAAAGGGCAGGAGAGTGGGTCGGAGGAGTGAAACAGGAAGAAGTAAAAATGTTGATAAGTAAAAAGCAGAAGGTGAATAAGTAGAAAAGAAGGGAATGGAGACGATGGAGTAAAATGAAAAGGAAGGAGTTGGATCGTAAGAACGAAGTAGAAAATAATAGTTTACACTAGAGGAAGACACGAAGTATGAATGTAGAGAAATAAATAATTTCGTATTTGCTCTGTGGTTGAAAGCGACAGAGCACAGAAGAGAGCAAAAGAGACAGCGGAGAGGAGCCAAATCCGGTGGAGGTAGAAAACGCCGACCAAAATCCGGTGGACGACAGCAAATGGCATTGAAGAGAATTAGTGAGAAACGGCAAAAAATGAACCCGCGGGAAGGGAGAAAGAAAGTGGTATTGAAAAGAGGAATCGAATGTCGGTGCAGGGCGGGAGCCGGCCCGTGGCATTGAAAGACGACCGAAGCTGTGCAGGTGACGGAGAAGGAGACGACCGGCACGTCGCAGTCATCGCCACCGCCGCCGCCCACTTCGCCGCCACCACCATCGCCACCACCTTAGCCACCACCATCCGCCACCACCCATCGCCACCACCATCGCCACCACCATCGCCACCACCATCGCCAACACCATCGCCCCACCTCGCCGTCGCCAAACCACCACCACACACCACCGCGCCGCCGCCGCCCCCATCGCCGCCGCCACCGCAATCGCCACCACAACCGCAATCGCCGCCTCCGGAATTGGCTCGTTACGCCAAGAGGCCGCGCCCCCCCACCCCCCCTCCGGCTCTCCGGTGCATCGGACGGCGGGGCAGCAGGAGCAAGCGGTTGTCACTGTTAACGAGTAAATATCTCAAGCACGGTTAAACTCGGCTACAATTTAATTTCAATCTTCAATCTCGCTCTGATGGAAATTGCGAGCAGAAACGAATATGCGGAATGGATAATGGTACACCTCCGTGTACTCTAGTTTGCAGAAAATGTAAAAGTGGTTGTCCTTTTCCGAAAAATTAGTAAATAAATCAACACATATTAATCTCAGTAAATTATTGCTTTTTATTTATTTGTTTCAAGATCACTTGTTTATTTATTTCAAGATCGTCTGGTAATGAGTAATTTGTTGTAAACGGGATAATGATCTGATAAGTAAAACTACGCTAGCTCACCCAAAATGCTAGTTTTGAAATATATCAGTTAATTATCCGAGTTTTGAATATTTACAACCCATAGTGCCATGTACGACTACGAATAAAAATTCAATAGAACTTAGCTCATTATACCACACAATTAAATATTGGTTAGAATTGCGCACAAATTGATAATATATTCGTAAGTGTTGAAGAGCTACAATCCATTAACAAGAATTTCTCACCAATATTTACATGTTGTTATTAAATATATTAAGATAATTTGTTTAATGTATTCAATTATTTTTATTACTTATGAAGACTCCTCGTTTCTTGTTTATTTTCTGCGAGTTTTATATAATTTTCTTGGCATCTAGTAGCAAAATAAGTGAAGCCTATTTACAAGGATTTAATTCAAATAATACATCCAATCAATGAAGTATGATTACCAGGCTTTTGATATTTGATCAATGTGAATAATATTTTATCATTATGAGCTAACGAAATACATTCCAGTCACAATTCGAGAGTGTTATACGATTAAATCTGTAATAAACGAAATAAACGAGAAAAATAGTTAAATTTGAAAGGAATTTGCTTGCAGGTTTATTCCCCCAAGTCTCATCTCAAAATAACATTGTAAAGGTTGATACTTTTTCTTTTATTTGCATGTACGAGTAAGAGTTGGATAAAAAATTTACTTTATACAAAAAAACCTAAGGCAGAAGAATCACTTCTTTTATTCAAATTTTGAATTCACAATTTAATGAAAATATTAATAATGGCAATAATTTACAACAATAGATGTTCCTAGTAATAAAATGTTTCCTCCGAGAGCTTTATAGTCTTAGCTTTGAAACCAGCCTTCTTTTTATTTATTCATTTAATCAAACTGTTTACAAGTACGTGCTAAACTACGTACGTGTTAAGGCTTTACAAGAACGTGTGGAAGTAAGAGAACAGAAATTTAAAAAAGAAATTTGACTACATTATAAATGCAGGTCACCGGTCAATAAGGTCCTGTTTGGCCAGTAGAGATGTAGTTACTTGTGGTTTAATTTTGGGAGAGAGGAAATGTGGGATTTAGGTAATTATTGCTGTTAGGTTTGGCGCATTGTTCGTATTCATTATTGTAGTACGTGAGGCCTAGGACCTAGGACCTCGCGGACAGAGGCGTTAGCCCTTCGTTCTTGATAATTTCTATCTTCATATTCTATGTCAAAAGGTAAGTTGATTTAATGACTTCTCTTTCCTAACACCAACCAGCGCTGATTCACCTGGTAGCTAATGGTTTCTTTGGTTTCAATCCTTCCAATTTGGAAGGGATCTCATCTACTTCATTCATCTTCTTCCTCATCTACTTTATTTGGAGACAGTAAACAACAGCCTCACTAAAGTTAGTCAATAAATATACCCGTGGAACAGATATATAAGGGCACACAGAATTATGAAGAACTGGTTTCGAAATTCTTCTGTAATTATTTGTGGACATGCACATCGCGCGCTCAGCACTCGCCGTTAGGGTGCGCGTAAGGCTTTGCGTAGGTCGGGACGTCCTGTCCCACTCCACAAGTGGATAAGGATCGATGGAGGCAATCAAGACCTAATCAAAGCCAACTACAGGCTGTGCCTGACCCCGAGCCGTGATGACAATGTTTTCTACTCGCTCCTTACTAACCGTCTTCTTGTTCCGCTATCAGCCGGTCGTGCCATACTTATTGTGTGCTCACTGCGTGTTAATCAAACCGAAATTTCATCGTTGTTTAAGATGAAATTAAAGAAACTTCTAATAATTGTTTCTAATACCGCTTGACAAATATTTTGGTAAACAACCTTCAAACACGAATCAGAATTAAACCTGTAAGCTAGAAACTACTTTTCTTGCTGAATTAATTAAGATACGCTAGCACTGCAAAAGAAATATGAAACACGCCAAATAAGGAAACAAAAGAACTACTATTGATAGTAGTCATGCGCGCAAGAGATTCGTTTTCATTTTATGTCGTGATTGGGAAATATCTGCGAATGTTGATATAAATAAAAACTCGATAGTACATGTTCAAATTTCATGCTTTAGCACGAGTGTTTCAATTATTAACATTTTAATAACATGCTGTTTTTCATAGAAGTTAGGTTGAAAGTTTTGTCTGTAGGTTGTGTTCTTTGTGACTCCGTATTGCACATCCACGCTATATCCTGGTTATACAGCAGTCATTTAAAAAATCAGCAACTCGGCGTATGTGAACCGTTTTACCATTGAAGTGAGTTCTATGTTTCTAGCGGTCAGGGCGACAAAATAGCACAAAAAAACAAAACAAGTCATGCTTCATTTGTTTTCAAAAAACAGATGCAATGATGTGTTTGCGAGCGCGGGTTGCAGAGTGCGCCCGCGGCGGCCCTCGTCTCATCACCGCGTAGCCCCGCGGCGCAGCAACGCAGGGAGTGGCATGGGTGGTACGGCGGGCTGTGGCAGGGCGGGTCGTGGCGGAACGGGGCGGAACGGGCGGAACGGGGCGGAAGGGGCGGAATGGGCGGAACGGGGCGGAACGGGCGGAAGAGGCGGAATGGGCGGAACGGGCGGAACGGGCGGAAGGCGGAACGGGCGGAACGGGCGGAATGGGCGGAATGGGGACGGCGGAAGGGGGAAGGGCGGAACGGGGGAATGGGCGGAACGGGCGGAACGGGCGGAAGGGCGGAACGGGGCGGAAGGGCGGAATGGGGCGGAACGGGCGGAATGGGCGGAACGGGGCGGAACGGGGCGGAACGGGGCGGAACGGGGCGGAACGGGGCGGAACGGGGCGCTTGAAAGCGCAGCGGGGAGCGGCGAGGGAAACGGAGCGTCGTGGGGGGGGAATGGGGGGGCGGAGCGGGGTGGAGCAGGGAGGGGCGGGGGAATAGACCGTGGTGGAACGGAGCGGAGCGGGGAGGGGCGAGGGGTTCGGAGCGTGGTGGAGCGGGGCGGAGCGGGTGCAGTGGCTTCCTAATTGGCCTTCCGGCGCTCGTCGCCGCCCCCGCCCCGTCGTCTCCGCGCCGCCTTTGTGGCTGCGAGTTCGGGCTTCGAGGGTCCCTCGCTGCTACACGAGCCCTCACGGGGATCCTAGCAATTACGAGTACGGCTGCCTTCAACCTGGGGGGATTTGCTGTTCTGTTCCATACGTTGCGACTTTCAAGATAATTCCTTGAGGTTCCACTTCTTCTGAGGCGTGTTATTTGTTTCTCCGAGTAAGGCGTCGTCTTCGTTTTCTCTACAATTTCTGGAACGAAAATTATGTTTGATTGATAATTCATGCCAATACAACCGCTATGGACAAGAGTCCCCTTAGAGTAGTGAATGATTTATCCTGAGGCTAACGGTGTCTTCTCTCGCTGAATGATATCCGCGCCTTGTGGCTTTCGGAGGATTTCCCCCTCCAGGTATCTCTCGCAGCTGCTCACCGCCCTCTGAACAAGTTCTAAGTTCTCAAATGTTTTTCCGTCATGTGCGATTGTGTAATGCACGCGAGTGTATGTGTGTGACAGGACAAAAAAAGGAGGGAAAGATAGCGCTCAATCGTGGCTGATTTTAGGGTTGAGTTCCGGTATTCGCCAGGTATTGACCGGAAAAATCACGGAAAACGACCGCTCAGTATAGCTGACCGCTAGAACTCTCTTCCGGACAGCAGCTGAATTCAATCTAAATCACCACATTTTGAGCTCAAACCCTAAGACCACCCGTTGTTGTCTTGGTCGTTTTATTTTGCGAGTTTCAATAGAAGAATTGATAGCAGTCAATGTTTCATATCTATTTGTTTAGTTCAACGAGCGTTTTTAAATCCTAAGATTAGTTATTGTAGATAAAAGCAATTTGCTGCATTTTTCTGAAATGTGTCTTAACAAAACATTATTAATGGTATATAAGATAGTTATATAGATAGTTATATAAGATACATTACGTTTTTAAATTTTAGTGAATAGCAAAATTTAGCTTGGAAAATAACTACTGAAAAAAATGAAAAATATGATTGAAGTTTTCTGTTTTCCGTATCTGACATAGTACTTTTATATTGTAACTTTCCTAAGGGTTTTTTTTCTTTTGTACGATGAAATAGCAGGGGTGCAGCAGCTTGTAATAAGGTTCAAATATGAACTCTCATGGCCGGGGTGGGTGCGTCGATAACAGATCTAATTGCTAGCTAATGCTTACTTCCCTCCCTTCAACTATATGTTGCTATTTATTTGTGAAAGCGAAGTGTAAATTTCTATTGATTCCAACTTTACCAACTGAAATTAAGTATTAATAATACTCGTATTGTTCCATTCACTACATAATAAAACACATAAGTGTAAGATCATGAAAAGGATGCCTAAAAAATATAAATTTGACGAGACCTTCCAATTTTTTATTTCTTCTCCAATTGAAGTTCTAACATTTTGTAACATAAACTTTATTTTGCTAGGATAAAATTATCGTAATCACAAATGTATATTTTTAGCGGAACGATGATTTGTTACGTCGGCACACGTGTGTTGTTTTCACCAGTTTTTATGGGGCTTTCGTTCTGCCTTTCTAGGGTTTGAGTTCCGACGGAGACAGATTTACGACATTGGCAAAACACTAGCAATTAGCTCTAATTCAGCCTCTGTCTACGGAAGAATTCACACGCATAGACAGATTTCTGTGATTTCTTCCATCAACACCATGTCGAATGCTGGAACCTTTTCCTCACAAACGGGCCACGGACCGCGCGCGATCTTTCCTTCCTCTTTCATCTCATTTTCTCTCTCCTTAGACACATACACTGCACTAATACATAGGTCGTGAGACAGTCATGATTTTGTTTCAGGCTGGGTCGATGCCCTTATGGGTAAGATACCTGAAAGGACATCCGCCGCAAGCCGGCGTGTAGGTTGGAACCAAACCTTGGTCGAGGAACACAGCCGCCTAAACATTCGGGATCGCCGCGATCGGATCGCCGGGATAAAATATTCACTATGCTAACAGAAGAAATGACCACAGCAGTTGAAGTGCCCGGAAACATTGACAAATCATACAAATTGCTGTCACTATTCCATGACTTAGTTAATCGCTTAAAATTTAGTTTAACTTGCTCTTTATTGTGACAAAGATCAGATCTAACAATAAATATCCAATTATGTAAGAATAGTGGGTACTTATTGAAATACTTCGCTTCCAAGTAAACTAAAGGACTGATATGTGTAAAAAATAAATACGTTCAACATTCAACTCGAAAAGTATTATATCCGAGATTATAACTCAGAAAGACTGTAATTGCAGTAACACAGCACCATACTTCATTTCCCAGCGTTATTTATACAGGAGGAGCACGCCAGAAACATTGCTACTTTTGCATCGCTTATGAACGCAGGTTTTTACAAAAGCGCGTTTTTCGCGCAACTGAATACCATAAGCTCGAGGGAACAGAAATATGTTTGAATACCAAGAGTTCCACATCTCATAGAATAATCCGGATGATTCTGATCGAACGAAACGCCAACAATTCCGAGCACAGCGTTCGCAACCCGACCCGACTTGCTCCATGCATAGGACACGCGTCGCGAGGTGCAGCAGGGCCATTTGTTGTCGGAGCGACGCGCGTCGTTTTGTCGCTGTTTTCCCTCAGGGAGCGCGACCAGCGCGCGCCCAAATGAAATATTCACTGCATATTTGACTAGCGCGGTACTTTTCCATGCATGTCCGCATCTGCATGCGCTGACCCTGTCCGCGGCAACGGCTCACTTGTTGTCCGGGTCGGAGCATTGGCGAGAGGGGGAGGAGGGAGCTGGCAGTGGGAGAAGACAACGTGAGAGATGTGATGAGGTCTGTGATAGAGGGAGTCATCTGCCGTCATTGCGATGTGCTACGACTGCGGTTATGTAGCTGCAAGAAAAGTAAGAAATGAGTGAACAGAATTCTAACAGCTAATTTGATATTTCGTTATGAAGTACATTGATTGATTGATTGATTGATTGATTGGTGATTCCCGGCGCGTCAACTGCTAAGGCTATTAGTCCCGTAAGTGTAGAGCATGTTTTCATCGCGAGAGATGGCGGTGGTCTTCCTCCGCTGGATGGCGAGATGGACGCCCACCTACGTCGGCTTGCGGGGATTTTCCTCAATCAAGTATTTCTGAGTCATTTGGCCTAATTGTATCGAAATTATAAATTTGAATTTTCCAGGCTTCGTTTGACGTTGACTTCGCAACATCAGGATAGCAAAGCCGATACAGCAGTTTGAAATTCTTCTCAACAATATATTCAGGAAAAATATATATAAACACATCACCATAAATTCAACATTTGAGGATCGTCTCACTCTGCGCGGCGTGTGAAATATAATACATTCAAAGTATATATTACGTATGTAGGTTGAATATGTTATAAATCACACATCGCTCAGAGTGAAACGATTCTCAAATGTATTATATTTCACACACCCTGCAGAGACGAAGCTAAAATGTTGAATTTGTGATGATGTATTTTCTTTAAAAGAATTAGTTTGTACAAATGTTTCTATTTTGTCTCAGATATATTGTTTAGACGATAACAGACGATACATTTGTAACCTTTATTTTACGCATTTTTATGCATTCTGTGCATTTTATGCATTCGTAAGACAATGTATTGGATGTTCTTCTGCTCTGGATGTTAAATTAGTACACTTATTTTACTTTTAAACGGTTTGATCGCTGATTAAGTATAATTATTCAAAAATTTGAATGTAACTTCGATGAAATAATGCGAGGTGGTGTCAAATATTCTTACTTGTCTGTAAAATGTGCTGCAAATAGTGTAACAGTTGACATTCATTCATGTTTGTTCTTCTTTTTAGAAGTAAGAAATGACTTTCGTTGTTGGCAAACAAAATAACTGCAGATATGCACAACAGGCGCTTCATTTTTTTTTCGTCATACTCATTTTAAAGCAACGCATCTCTTACCCCTGATCGAGCGTTGAGCTCGGAGTAATCCTCCTTAATATTTTGTTTTTTTATAAACGCACTACTGTACTCCAGAGGACGCTGTATTATGTACGTCTAGTCTAGTCTCGTCTCGTCTGTCAGTTGTCTAGAGGACCGCCAGATAACATCTCCGCGTACGCGCCTCTTACACCAGGCGCACCTGCGTCACTACCCAGCGTCTACATTTGGAAATTAATTAGGAAAGAGATAGTGTTTAGGGCATTTCACAGGGGTTTGAATAGCTCCGGTGAAGCAGACAGACTCGTTTTGATAGAACAAACTTCACATGAACTTGTCCGGGAATCGAACCCCGACTTCCTTGCTGAAAGTCGAGCGACTTCGCTCTGAACCATTAGACCTTCACATTTTGAAATGCGTTGGTGCTTTTCAACAATTGACGGGTTAAGTATTAGTTGGGCAGAAATTGCAATACAATAGTCTCGGTAACTCGAGGTGGACGGGACCGGGCCTAGCTTGAATTAATTTAAACTCGAATTATCTAAAATGATTAACTTATTGAAATAGAAATATAAACACAACTTGTATATTTCAATTAAAAAGTGTACTTGCATATTATTATTTCATTAATTACTAAAGATACGTTAATTGCACCTAAAAGTAATTGTCATTTTTTTGTTTAAGTACATCGTTTCGTTTACGTGCGGCAATATCACGCCTTCTTCTGAACATCATATTGTCGGCTGCGGGTTGCTGTTGTTCGTAGAAAATCACGGCGACCTCTATTGCTCATCCTGACATACACACACGGTGTGGAATCAATTAGGTCCTCCTCCTCCTCCTCATTGTCATCCTGCTGTAGTACATTAATCATATCAACTATAACTGAATCCGTAAATTCTAATTGTTCGACATTTTTTGCCATTCTTCCACCACAGAAATATCTGTTTTCGCACCCTGGGATTTTTTAAAATTAAATTATACAAAGACACATCGTCCTTATGAATGTCCTGATTAGTTTTACTTTCTGTACCCTCGATATTCAAAATGTTATTCCAAGATTTCATAATTGTATCTCAGGTTATTTCGTCCCATGCACCAGCCATCCAGTACACAACGTCTTTAACAGTAACGCATTCTACGCATCTACAATCATCTTCAGCGCATCTACAATAGTTTCTCCACCTTCTGTGGATTCTAGAAGAGATTGCAACGATCTACGATTCTATAAACCAAATTAAAAAATATTTCAAAAGTGACTTCAGTTTCGCTAGTACCGAATTAATCGAAGTGCCATCTGCACAATTAAACTAATTGTTGTTTGACCGAGTAACAACAAAAATGCTACCGCGCCGGTGCAAAAACAAGGGTTCGAACCGGCCAAAACAACAATAAAATTAGTGGTGCTACAGAATTGTGCAGATTTTCTCGTAGTAACGTTTTCTAATTTCGTTGGTGTGGATTGGCTTTACGTTCTTGTCCCATCCTCTCGCTAGCTGCCATCTATCGCTACCGTAAGTACATTTTTTACATTTTCTCAATTTTTCAATTTACCTAATTGGGTAACCGAAATATAACTTTAAGAAAATGCAAGAAAATTGAAATATCTTCATAAATTGCCATTTTCATCGAAAAATAGTCGTTTTTAACAAAATGGCGTTTTTGAGCGTTCCAGTAAATGCAAATTTTGAAAAACAAAACAAAGCAATATGGCGTTTATGTTATCGTGTAGGGGTTATTTGACACTATCCCTACCAAAAATGTAAAGAAAAAATTTGCATCCGTTTTTGAGAAAATCTTGTTTTTTATTTTTTTAATTGCAAATATTGCACGCACAATTGCACGAAAACTACTAAAATTTCCAAAAGAATGTACAAGACGTTAATGAAAGAACTATTTATGCACAACAAATTTTACTTGAAAGAAAAACTGCAGTCTTCAATTTTGTGTTGAAAAAAGACGCCAAAAAATTCAAATTTTTGCAATTTTCTAAAATTCAGAGTTAACCGTACAAATCGAGCCTATACCACCTTTATAAGTGTATTTACTCTATTCTTACAAGAAATTTAAAGAAAACATTTGGAGCTATTTTTGAGAAAATTTTGAAAATGTCCAGGGGGCTTCATGTAAAGTACTCCAAAATTTTAAAGAATGTTTTACAAAATTGCAAAGCTTCAACTAGAGCAAGATGGACTGGTGTTCCTTCAATTTGAAATAATCCTACGCGTGGTTTATCCGCTGGTAGTGTTCACAGACGGACGGACAGACAGAACGACAGACGGACGGACGGAACAGGGATTCTGGCTAGACCACGTGTTAGAGGATTTTTTCTCTTAATTTAGCAACTGGTTTTATACACTTTTGCTTTGCCAGAGCCAGGCAATTAAATTTTTCCGCCGAAAATCACCCTTTCTTACGCGCAGCATCACATAACTTTCTCTAATCTGCATGTATTACTTTGTATATACGTGCGTGTACGAGAAAGTAAAATAGATGTAGTAAATTTTTCATGTCTTTGTCATTTTTTCGGGAATAAATTTATTTTTTATTTATTTATTTTAATTAATTTTTTTGGTAACTTGGATTTAACTCGAATTTATGGGAAACTCTAACAATTGTGACTCGAATTATAAAGACTACTGTATTTTGATACTTCACTCCCAAAAATGCGAGAAAATGTGTATTGTTACAGCACCACTATTTTAAATATTTTAAATATAATTTTACAAAAAATAAACCCAAGTGACGCTTTTGTTAGACGTATCGTTTCAGTTCCCAGTTAAAGAGGATTTTTTGGAAAATAAAATGTCGTCTTATAAGCCCGGAAATTCGTTTTGAGCACTGAATCATTTTCTACCTCCCACAACATTGAGACAACTTGTTAGTCAGAACTTGATCATTTTCAAACAACAGAAAAATTAACAACGTCAAAGAGTTAATGACTTCTGAATGGTTTGTCACAACGCACAAATGCGTGTTCTCACAAAATTACGTTTTATTCGTGTGATAGATATTTATGATTAATTGAGCCCTTAGTTCTTGTCAGTCTCCGCTTTTCTAGTCCTAGCTCTGACAATACATGTCATTAGAGAATGCACTTTAGAATCTCATTACTAGAATCATGACACAATGCCCATCATTTAGCTGTCATCGAAGGATAATGATATTCATTCCTCTTTGTCACTGGAAAATATTAATTTACATCATTGTATAGTCATTTCAAACAAGTTCTTTCCACATTTTTGATTCTGTCAAACTTTTTCCTTCAAAATGTGGGAAGCCTAAATTATTTAACTTCCCTAGTTTAAGAACAAGCGAAATATCTTTTTAAATGTCAAACATTACTTGACATTATTTTGTAATTGACATTATTTAAACTGAATATTTTTAAACCGAAAGAACGTACTAATGAAATTTACTGGCACAAGAATATAACAGCAAGAGCAGTGTCCAGTCTGGCGTCTCATCGGAAGGTCTTGCTCTGAAAGGACCCTTGGGAGAGCTGTCGGTGGAAGAGCGACAAGAACTGCCCTCGCCGCGCGTCCTGCTGCACTCTACCGCGAGAGGCGCGGGGGAGTCAGCGCAGCGTGGAGCCGACCGCGCTTCGCCCAAGCGCTTCCGGAAGTGGCAAAAAAATATAACCGCCGGCCGCCGGGAGATCGCGCGGGCGGCGAGCCGGGGTGCCAAGGGCGCCGGGACAGGGGACAACAGGACAACGCGGCGACGAGGACGATAACAGCGGAGATAACGGAAGGGGGAGCCCGTTGCTCGGGGGGGGCCGGGGGCGAGCAAGTGCGTTCGCACGGCCTCCAACCTCGACGCCCGCCCGCGACGCCCGCGCCCGCGACGCCCCGCCCGCGACGCCCCGCCCGCGACGCCCCGCCCGTGACGCCCCGCCCGCGACGCCCCGCCCTCGACGCCCCGCCTCGACGCCCCGCCCTCGACGCCCCGCCCTCGACGCCCCGCCCTCGACGCCCCGCCCTCGACGCCCCGCCCCGACGCCCCGCCCTCGACGCCCCGCCCTCGACGCCCCGCCCTCGACGCCCCGCCCTCGACGCCCCGCCGCGACGCCCCGCCCGCGACGCCCCGCCCGCGACGCCCCGCCGCGACGCCCCGCCCGCGACGCCCCGCCCGCGACGCCCGCCGCGACGCCCGCCCGCCCCGCCCCGCCCCGCACAGCCCCGCACCCCACCCCGCCCCGCCACGCACCGCCACGCCCCACCCGTCCCTACCCCACCCGCGACGCCCCCCCCCCGCACCGACGCACCGCACCGCACGCACCGCACCGCACCCCTCCCCGCCCCGCCCGCGACGCCCCGCCCGCGACGCCCCGCCCGCGTCGCGCCGAGCGCCTTCTCGGCTGTCGCCGCCGACGCGCGTTGTGGAAATTAGCGTCCGCCGCGCCGCTCTAACGAAGACGTATTCGGTGCCTCCGCCGGTAATGCGCTGAATCCAATAAACGGAAATCTCACGTCGCGCTGGGCGCGCGAACGCCTTTTATCGGATATTCATTGCTTGCCTCGCCTCGCCATGAATTCCAGGGGTCTCGAATGATTTACGACTCATATTCGCCGCAGCGGTCGTTTTTTCTCGCGCGGCACTGGTCGCGACACGTCACTCTAAATCGCTTTTAAACTATATCTCAATTTCGAATGCCGACTCAAACGGGTAGAAATGCAAATCCTTCGCTGTGTGGTGGTATCGCGAATGGGAATTTAATAACAGCCTTTAAGGTTAACTTGAAGAAAACTTCAGATGTTTGTAACGTAAAAATATTGCGCCATGCTAGATATAAGCAGTTATTGCTACAAAGCTTTGTTTTTCGCTGAAATCTATTGCGTGATGTTTGTTGTGGCTTTTGCTCTCCAGTCATATATTCACGAGAATAGGCGTAATGAAAATGTGAATAATGTGCAAAAAACATGTCACTCTGCGCAGAAAAGTACTGAATATTTGATCTCTCAATTCGCTGAGCTCTGTAATAACAAGCCATACATATTCATCACTACTGAGCGGGATAATGTATTGCCATTCCTAATGAGTGCAAAATACGCCTGTTGCTTTTACAATTCTAGGCTGCTTTAAATCGCTATCGCGGATATCTCGAAACTAAAGCCTACATCAGCTTTATATTTAAAGCCTTCGACTAATAATGCGCAGAGAAGTACCGGTTACAAAAACGCCATTAGCGCAATTGTTTTATGCATCATACAATCGGCGTATTTCGAACGTCGCCGATGAGTCGTTAACGCAGCTCCGAAGAGGTCTGCTTGCGATGGATCCGGCGCGCAGCCTAATGGAATGGAATGGAATCCACACAGACACGCGATGCAGCGCTAATAGTCGCGTTAGCTCCGTGGAAAAACACCGGCGCGCGCGGATAAGGCGTCACCAAATTGATATCGACCGGCGCGGCGCGGGGGCTGTTAAGCTCGCGCGCCTCCCTCGCCGGCAGCTGTCCGCGCGACGCGCTTTTGTCTCGCGCCCCGGGGGAGGGGGCGAGGGCGGCGCGTCGATAGAGCCGTTGCAACAAAAGAAGTGATTGACAACCATGGACGTATTATATCTGCGTGCCTGAATAGGCGCCATGTTGGAGGGCAATTTCTCGAATGAAGTGTGTGACTGCCACGTGATTAGGGCACTGTTGGGTGAACCTGAATACACGTATGTTTTACTCTCATCTCATTTAAATAATTAAATTGCGATTATTTTGTGGTTAGTTTGAAAGTTTTGAATTTCCGTTTTATTTTTTTGTTAAATGGTGTAAAACGTTTGCTGTAGCGATCCGTTCATGAATAGGAAATAGCAAGTACAATGATTGTAGGTTCCTTCGCAAAATTGTATGTTGTCTTATTATAAGTGTCACAAGGAATTTCTCAGTTGATGTTAAGAAGTTGCTGTCCAAAAGATACAAACATGTTTTAAAGTGATGCACAATTCTATTTCTCACGCTTCCTCTTTACAAAGTTCTAAACTGTCATTGTGTAACCATGCTTCTTCCTTTTACATTTCAATAAGATTGAATAACTTCCCTTTGATCAGCGAAGAACCAATATAATATATTGACATCTCATGTCACATATTTTCGTGGGTAATAACAAGAGCATGTCACAAAGTATGGCCATGATATAAGAGAATTGACAGCAAATGTTGAACATATCAAGAAATTCCATGTGTCATTTTTTCACATTCTACATTGTTACAATCGTTTACCAGTCTCTATCGTTCCTTGCTGTCCCTACAGAATGCATATTGCTTTCATGTCAGAAAGACACCTGGGAATAAAAAGAAAGTAGCACGAGGAAGTCACAGTAATATTTACAGCACGCGCTTCCAACCCTTGTGAATGGCATAGGTTAGGGCGAGGCATAATGCCAATGGTTATGAACCCGTAGTTATAAAATCAGGCGAACAAAAATGTTTTTAAACGAATTGAATTGAAAAAAGGTAGTATTGTCCTATTTTAAAGATCGGTAAAACTTAGTATGAATCAAATAAACATTCTCTCCGTTCAAATAGACATCAAATCAAATAAACATTCCTACTTTGGGGATGTGCTTATTAGTTAGTCAATTGTAGTTTACTTGTTAAAAATTAATGTGAATAATTTAATAGGATTTCGATTGATTAATCAAAGAATTTAAGAAAAACTTATTCATAAATCATGTCTAGAATGTTATGTTTTCTGTTTATCTGATAAACGTTTTAATTTATCAAATAAAAAGATAAAAACTGTTATGCTGTACATAAATAAAACATAAAGCATGCTTCACACTTTGTCTTTGTTGGAATTTCTTTAAATCTCACTCAAGTCATACGAAAAATTTACACAAGAAACAGTAGCAATATTTAGAAACATTTCCATGGAAATTCCTGATTGGAATCATAAAAAGTCTAAATAAACATTTGAAAACATCATGGCAAGAACACATTATATATATTTTAATGTTTTTTTTATAAAAAGTAGTGTAGATTTCAAATCCGGATGGTGAATAAACGTGGATATGTATTAGATCCAAGTTTTTACATTAAAAAATTGATTATCTAAACTCCGTGAGCTAACAAACTCGGTAGAGAAAATGTGCTGGAAACAGTTATAACAGTTTTAATAATTTCTGAGTTAACAAGACACATATTTGGTCTCATCATTAAATTTTCTATTAATTACACGGGCACATAAAAAGTTTTCAGACCCAATGACTTGATATATGTTTCTCTATGTATTTTGACGTGCTAAATCCGAATCTGAAGCCAGAATTGCTTTTTTAAATTGCAAAAACCCATCCGACTTTGTATTTTTTTTGTTTCCGGGGGTTGTTGTCAAACCCAAAGACTTGTAACACGTTTCTTTATGTATTTTGACGCGTTGGATTCGAATCTGAAGCTAGAATTGCACTACCATTTTCCTTTCTTTTTTTATTTGCAAAAAAAATGTAGATTGCAAATTTAAAGTTTTTTTTTTTTGCTATTTAAAAAAACAGGAAAATGGTGGCGCAATTCTGACTTCATATTCGAATTCAACGCGTCAAAATACATAGAAACATGTTACAAGTCTTTGGATCTGACAACAACTCCCGAAAACAACAAAATACAATGACACGATGTTGTTGTTTTTGTGCGATTTAAAAAAAATGGAGAATGATGGCACAATTCTGGCTTCCAATTCGGATTCAGCGTATTGAAATATATAGAGAAACATGTCAAGTCTTCGGGTATGACAACTTTTTTGTGTGTCTGTGTTATTCATCAAATCTTCATATTAACAAATAATCTTAAACCTCTGGTATTGACTTATAATTTTTATTTAACAAATATTGAATGATGAATATGGATAAAGAAAACTCATGTATTTATATCCAAACGTTTTCTAGTATATCAGTTAATTTCCAAACTTCTCATTTTCACTATTCCTGAGGCAACAATGCGCGGGAATGTGTTGGAGGAAGCCACATAATACTGCGGGCGAGCGCGGAACTTGAAAAGCTTCCGAGAAGTCCAGTTGGAGTGCGAGGGTGAGAGGTGTTATTTAGCTGAAATGTCATGTTACGCGCAACAGCCGGCCGACCCTCGAGGGCGGAATCAGAGCGTGAAGCGGGAGCGGGAGGCGGCGGCGGCGGCGGCGTGGGCGGCGGCGACGCGGGCGGGCGGGCGGTGGCGGCGGGGGATGGCGGTGAAGACAGGGACGGCTGGGCAGCGCGGCGCGGGAGCGGCAAGAGGCGGGGCGGCAGGGCGCTGGGGTGAGGGGCGCGAGGGAGACGAGGCGGCGGGGCGGCGGGACAGCAGGGGCGGGGGTGGCGGCGGCGGCGTGGGCGGCGGCGACGGCGACGGCGGGGCGGAGCGGTGGCGGCGACGGCGGTGAAGGCGGTAGTAGCGGGGGCGAGGGCAGGGGCGCAGGGGTGGCGGGGAGCGGGAGCGGGATGGCGGGAAGGCGGTGGAGGCGGGGGCGAGGGCGGCGGGCGCACGGTGGTGGCGGGGAGGGTCGGCGGGGATGCGGGTGCGGGGGCGGCGAGGGCGGCTGGCGCTAGGATGTATCGGGGAGCGGGGACGGCGGGGATGGCGGTGAGACGGGACGGCGGGGCAGGGCGGGGGCGGCATGAGGAGGCGGGTGGCGGGGCGGCGCTGGCGGTGCGGAGGGAGGTGACGGTGGAGACGGTGGAGGCGGCGGGTGGTGGCGGCGGTGGGGCGGGGTCGTCCCTTGGGGTGCGGCAGAGGAGAACACCCCTCGCGGCTACGTGTCTGCCGATATCAGACCGCGAGCAGACTTCTCGATCCCCTACTCTCGCACAATGCCACGCTCTAGCCGGACTGGCTGCTGGTGGCGAGGGGGAGTGTGTTATCTCTCAATGAAGAGAAATTGACTGGAAGGATTGATAACCGATGCCTGTTATCGCTTTTAGCACACTCTACACCGTTGTAACTAGGGCACGTTGAATTAAAGAACATGAGCTAATGAAATTTTATCCTGCAATCTCGTATGTTTGAAGTAGTTTTGCTTTATATAATTTGATCTTTTTAGTATATACGTTATATCTAAGGGGATTTTCACCAGCTCATCCAGCATATCCTTTTTTTGGTGACAATTAACAAAATTCGTGCCGTTTCAAATTTGTCAATCCTGAAGACACACATTGAACATAATGTTTACAGCATCAGTTACTTCACTTTTAAGAAAGTTGAAAAGGATTCACAATCAATTGAAAGTATTTAAACCCTAAATGGCAAAACTTAAACGAAATAGCTCATACATGTGTGCTAATATTTGTCCCTTGGCAATGTTCCCATCCACTCATTCTTAAGGACGTGTCTTTTCCCAAGATTCACTGAAAGCTTAACTTCAAATTCTTATCGCAACTGAGAAGCAAAATATCACAATAAATATAAATTGGGTTTTCAAATCATTAATTAGATTTTCAAAGAATTCCAGTTCATTTGTGGAAGTCAGAAACTTGTAGCTTACGCAAAAGTGATATATTTGTTGGGATTGTGGAAATTGCTGATTGTGCGGTGAAATGCTATTCGCTGGGTTACTTTCTGTATGGGGAAGAAAGTAGTGTCAAGCTACTTTATTTTATCCAAATGTCACATTATCCATGTTCTTTGAAGTTTAACCAACCTTCGGATTGAGATTCAAACGAAGAAATGCGAAAGAAAATTTACAACAGGGATTGTCAGTTGATCCTAAGCAATTTCAAATTATAAATTTGAAGGTATATTTTTTAAATATAATGATAAAAAACTTGTAGCCATGTCAAATTAGACAAAGTGAGTGAAGAAAATACCCAAATTTTGAAACTTGGCATGCTTATTCATTGGTACCCATCGCACATTACATTAAAAATCCCTAAGTGTAGGTATGAGGCGAGAGTGAGGGGGCCGTTAAAAGCTGTTTCTCCACATTTGCTTGCATGTAACTTCATTACTATCAATCTTACCAAAAATTATCTTCTATACAAAATCAGACAAAATTTTTTACTCAAAATATCCTACAAGTTTTGTTGTAAAATTAACACTTTTAGAGTAATAGGCTTGAAAAATCTTGTTTTCATTTATGGCTAGGCCATTTTTTAGATATTTCCCTTTTAAAAATGATATAATTTTCTGTTTAATGCACGGAAGTAATTTTATTTTGAAAACTGGACGAACCCTATAAAATCATGCTACAAACACACCAAGTATACCATATGTAATGGACCATACGTAAACATTTAAAAATAAAAAAGTATGTTTTAGCAACTGTAGGATAAGGTTTTGCAATGCCTAGAAACAACAATAAATCTCTCTAGGTCGAAATAACGGAGGGAATCATCGGAGGGATTCATCACAAATCGGAGGATTTGCAAACATTGACTACTGCGTTTGCGCCGGCATGCGAACCATGATGCCTCACCCTCCGGCTATAACCCCACCCAGCGGGCTAGCCACCAATCCCTCAGACTGGCCAGAGGACCGATTCTTGCGAGACAAAAAGGTAAAAATCTGTAGGAAAAGATCCTACAGTTTTCGATTTCACAACAAAAACATCTATTTAAAAAAAACTTACACCTTTGTGTGAAGTCAGGCGCTTTGGTATTAAATGAAGATAAGTCATCTTAAGTGACTTTAACGAGAGAGGCAATTGAAAGTTCAAATAATTCTGTGAAATGGGTTTGAGGCGTTGTTTTGTCGTAAGTTTTTATTTCACCAGAAAGCTTTTTCGGTCGCATTGCGGCATTTTCAGTGCTACAAATAATAATAATAATAATAATAATAATAATAATAATAATAATAATAATAATATACTAAATTACATGTTTAAAGGCAATTACAGGATATTATGAATAAAATGAAAATTTAATTAAAATACAAAAATCTATTAATTTAGTTTATTATTATTATTATTATTTGTAGCACTGAAGATGGCTGCAATGCGACCGAAAAAGCTTCCTGGCGAAATAAAAACTTATGAATAACCAACATCTCAAATCCATTTCTATGATGCAAATGTCGTAAACTCTACACCATTTCCTACCATAATTCTGTGAATCAAGTGATCAACAAAGAAACATGTTCATTTGTATTAAAAGATACTTCTTACATTACTGTTTTGATTACACTACTTTGTCAGTTATTTGCCAACTTCTATCAGAAACAAAAAAGGTAAATATTTAAATTTTACTTGTTGAAATCCCAAGCGCCTCATTCAAACGTTATCCCTCGAAAAATATTTGATGGAATTTATCTCTTGCTGTAAAGACTAATAAACGAAAATTTAAATATTTATATTTACAGAAAGAGTATTCTTTTAGAGTTTTCACAGTTGTGACCCCGCCGAATTACGGTAAACAATTTCATAAAATATCACTTTGCACTTTTTTGCCTGAATCATTTTGAAAGAAAGATTCACCAAATTCTAAGGTTATTTCCATCATGCTTTTTAAAGTATCGTTCCTTTACAAATGTCATAGATATTTGTGAAGTGGAATAACCAAAATAATTATCTATATTTATAAAAATGGATAGTGGTTTGTATGAGATCGATAAACTCCGACACCGCTGGGCCGATCTCCATGAAAGTTGGCACATCTAAGTGTTTTCTTATGGAGACGGTTTTTATGCTGTTCATTTTGTTGTAACTCTCCACTGGATGGCGCTGGAGCACAAGATGACTCTTCAGTTAAATGCAATTCCTGAGTCACGTGGGCGTCATTGTTGCTGGGCGTTGCCGTATGACGCGGGCTGGGGTCGAGCTGGACAGGACGAGCGGGTGGGATGAAGACGGGACGGAACTAGGGCTGAGCTAGGAGACGACAGCGAGGAGACGATTGCGGCACGGGAACACCAGATCGTAGCAGCGCTGGCGGAGCGAGAAAATTGCGACTGGGCGTACTATTGCTAATATACTACAAGTTTCATTGCTTGCCATGACGATCCCATGAGAGGTGGTTCTGGAGATCAACTGATGTCACTGCAGTGCCTCTGACCGGGAGGTCCTAGGTGTCGAGTCCCCATGGCGGCAGCATTTGCGACACTATCTTGTAAGCTAAGTCGAATTCAGTCGCTGTTTGGGGGATAATTATAGCGGCCGGCTGCTCTAATCGATAGTTTCAGTTTCTGCGATCAACACCAGGCGAATGCCGGAGTGCGACCTTAAAAATGGGCCATAGACCGTGCGCGATATTTCCTACCTCTTCTTTGTCTTATCCTCACCCCTTACACGCATTTACACTAACATGCACTTCACTACCATACATGCCAGGAGACCGGTCGGGAGCTTATAGCTTGTACTGGCTGGAGCGGTGCACTGCTGGTGGAAGATACCTGGTAAGGGAAAACCCCGCTAGCTGACGCTAGGTCGGCGCCGGATCTCGCCCTACAGCGGCTCAAGACCACCGCCACATCCCGTGCAAAAACACTCATTACACGTACGGGACTAATGACCAGAGTAATTGACGCACCCGGAACCTCTAACAATCACATGGTGAAATTACTCACTCTTTACAGTAACTGAAAAGGCAGCTCTCGGCTGCTCGGTATCTTGAGCAGCTAAAGGAATCCTTAAGACCGTTGCGAGAGCAATAATTGATTGATGAAAACCGGCTAAAATATGAATTGTCGACTTGATAGAATAGTCTTCTTGCGTTTCCTCTGCTTAATTTGTATAATCAAAACCTTATCCCTTGTGGACTTGAATTCCTATTCCTTCATTCCGTTCATGTGTGTCTCGTTCCAACTGCCTGGTTCACCCAGAGATGCCCCTCGCGAGCACCTAACGCCGAAATGGGGGACAGACGCCCGCGGCCGCCCAGTGCGCTATGGGCGAGTGACGCTGCGACTGCGGTGGCGCTGTGGCCGCGCCACTCGATCGAACGTCCGCCCGCTCGCCCACCCTTCACGCAACGTTCTGCCCGTCCCCCGCCCCCGCCCAGCACCCACGCCCCCACCCACCGCCCACCGCTCATCGCCCATACTCAGCGCCCACGGCTCACCTCCCACCGCCCACTGCCCACTGCCTTCCGCCTACCGCCCACGGCCCGCTTCCCACTCGCCCACCAGAGCGCGGCAGTGGCAGTGGCAATGGGGGTGGCGGCTACAGCTGGAGCAGTGGCAATGTCGGCGACGTGGTGGCTGCAGCCGCAGCCGTGGCACTGGCGGCGGAAGTGATGGTGATGGTTTTGGTGATGGCGGCGGTGAAGGCAGCGGTGGCAGAGGTAATGGCGTTGATGGTGGTGGTGATAGTGGCGGCGGCGGTGGTGGAGACCGTGGCAGTGGCTGTGATGGTATCAATGGCAAAGGCGGCGATGGAGTTGATGGGGGCCGCGATGGCGAAGATAGCGGCGATGATGGTCGCGTTGGCGACGGCAGTGGCGATGGTAGTACCAATGACGGAAATGGTGAGGACAGTGTTGCTGTCAGGGGCGATGGAGAAGCAGTGGTGCGATAATAATACATTGACCAGAAACTATCGATGAGTTTAAACATCGTTATTTTAAAGATGGGTTAGTAATCTATAACAATAAATTCATGCGCAAAAAAATTAAACTTGACAGTAGCCGTATTTATTAATTTAAAAGGGTCCTACTACCACGGCGCGGCAAATGCATTGGCCGCCTTTCCATGTATGAATGAATGTAAATGAGGAAAGGCATAGTAAATCAGAGCATTGAGGTCATCTCGAACGAGAAATGTGCTCGCTGAAGGCAGAATAAACAGCGTTCCTTTGGTTCATACACAAAAACTTACAGCGATACCATCGGTTATTATTTCATATTTTAACTTTAACAAAATTGTGATTAAGAGAATTATTGAGCTCAGCAGCCAAATCTCACATCTATAAGCTCCAGACCTTTCAAAATCGTTTCCTAAGGACCATCACCAAAGCACCTTGGTTCATACCCAATGAATTACTCCATCTCGAGCTCGGTATACCCCTCATTACCACCAACATCAAGCAAAGCACCCTTAAGTTTTATCACAAAATCCCTTCAATCCCATAAGCCCTCCACTTCCAATTAGGGAAACAAACCCCAAATAGAGCACGTATCCGCAGGAAACTCCCCAGACACTTTTTCGACCCACCCTAAGCATTCACACACCCACAACTCCTCTAATTAATCCTAACCAAAAATATAACTTGTAAACTAAATTCAATTCTGTAATTCTATATTATACGTAATTCCAACCCATTGTAAAAGAGGCTGTACGCCTAAATGCAAATAAATTTTAAAAAAAGAGAATTATTCATCTACAAACAAAACACCTAAAACATACAATCACCGAGCACAAAATATCGATGTTAAAAATACATCAGTTTCAATATATCGATGGTTAAAACATCGATGTTTCTCTAAAAACATGGATGTTGTGAAAACGTCGACATCGTTGTCGCACTGGTGGAGGTAGGCGGCGACGAGGCGCGCCGCCGCGTGTGCGCTTGTTGGCGGGCGCGGGGGTGGGGGAGGGGTCGGATTGTTCGCGGCCGATGGGTGGAACGATGCAAATACATCTGCGCGCTTGGCGCCACAGGGAAGGTCAGCACGACGGTGACAGGACTACGCAATTCAAAAATGCGTTTGCTTACATCATATTGAATGTCCTGTCGCACGTGGATGACATTTCTCGTTCTTGTGCATTACTTTGCAACGCTGATGAATGCAAACGTATCACGTTGCTGAAATTTATGATTTACTGTTTATTCATTTTAATGAATTTCATTCAAGCGATATCCGCAACTTGGGATAAAATTCCAGCTTTTTTAGAGCGTGGTTTTTCAACTGAACGCTATGGTATCAACGACTTTTTCAAACCATATCGATTGCAGACGACCGCGTGTGTGTATTTATTTAAAACCTTCATTCAAGCAAATTGCCATGTGGATTTAAAACTGATTTCAAAAGCTTGAATTAAACTAGATGATAAATTGAGAGATATTTGCTTCGCTGTAAAGTGTACGCGTTGAATTTACGGAGCACATAAAGAGAATTTACTGTCAGTTATTAATATTTCTGTATGAGTAGGTGTTGAACTGTAAAGTTGAGTGTCACGAGTCTAATTCTCAAATTCCTGGAATTTTGAAGTTCGTGATAGATTCAATGAATGAAATATAATAGTTCTGTGTTTTATGCAGTGTACTAAATTTCATTGATACAATGAAATTGTTTTAAATTAAAAAAAAACAATTTAAAGCAATTTCATGTATGCTATTTTATTCTAAATATTACTTTGTGTACCTCTTCAAAAACCAGAGCGAACAATCGATCAAAATGATTATACGAGAGTGGAACTACTTGTTATTTAAACAAAGTACTCACATGTTTATTAAGAGTACTCCTTTCGCTAAGAAGCGGAGTTAACTAGCGGTGCTAAAACAGCCCGTACTTTCTCGCTCGTATTTTCACGTAAAATTACGATAAAAGTACTCAAATTTCGAAAAATTTTATAGTACCTTATTTCTATACCTATCTTTGAGGAAGAGATTTCATTAAGGGAAATTATCTTTAATATTTTATTTGCAGAAAGATTCCGAAAATATATGTCATATAGTACTCATCTCTGAAGTTCTTAGTTTTAGTTCTTCTAGAATCGGCCCGCGTCTCTGCTCCATAGGTCATACCTGGTCTTACTATGGTTTCGTATATTTTTACTTTACTGTCTGAATTAAGATACTTATTCTCCAGGTTACATATGTCATATATCCCAATAATCTAGCTCCTAAAATATATTAATCGGCCTTATTCGATCCGTTATGGAATGCCGACGTCATTCCCGCCTGCGTGAAATGAGAGGAAACAGAGAAACCTCTCTTTTCTGTCTCTCTCTCTCTCTCTCTCTGTCTGTCTGTCTCTCTCTGTCTCTCTCTCTCTCTCTCCCTCTCTCTCCTCTCTCTCCCCTCTCTCTTGTCTTCACTCTACTTCTCTCTACCTCTTTCTCCCCTCTGTGTGTTGTTCTCCTTCTGTGCGTCTCTCTCCCTCCCTGTGTGTCTCTCTCCCTCTCTGTCTCTCTTTCTTTCTCTCTTTCTTTCTTTGGAGCAGTGGTCTACGAATCCGATTCCGGCAGGAGGCCCCACAAAGTCAATGATAAAAAATCTGGCGTCTCGACGGGATCGAACCCGCCACCTTCCAAATAACCTGTACGACTGTAAGGCGTTGCCTTTATGTGCACCACTACCAATTTTGATCTGACGATTATCGATTTTTCCGGACTTCTTTACTGTGTATATCAATATATTTTTATAATTTTACTTATTTCTAAATGAATCTCGTTTTATCCTCATATTTATAATAGGTTAACTCTACATTCTTTCTATTCTTAAGAATCAGGCAGACATACAATACAAGATCTTCTGTGCGATCTATTCAAACTCCATCATTGATTGACCTTTTCTGTTGAAATGGTTTGCTCAATACAATCATTGAATGCGTTTTGTAGCAGTGCGCAAAATGTACATTGTATTATATCATTTGTGTAGACCAAACACATTTCCAATTAGCGATATAAAAATACATGAACCGCAAACTGACAATAAGAGAACAATGAATGTAAATGTACGCGAGCGGATGCATATTAACAGAGTATCGGGAATAGGAGCTTCGACGGCGGAATTCAATCATCATGTCATTATTTCAGCAAACATTTACAGCAAAATGATCCTTCCTCTCACCCTCTCACCCATACCATTTTACTGCTACGTATATCCAACGCGTTTCTTACATTTCTGTATCCGCACGTTCGCTCAGAGTGAAGCTCTCTGAATTCCTTCCAGAAACACGGAAACGCTACCTCGCAGACGGAGCGGGGCTGCCCGGTGACCCATTCCGAGATATAAACGGCCTCGCAGCGGCCGCACCGCCTCCATCTCCAATATCAGCGCAGCGCCGGCGCGCTTTCGCTCTCGCCACAGGAAGCAGGCTTCCTGCGGCCGCGGCGGCGGCGTTTCCCCGCGCGCGTTTCAGCGGCCGCACCGCCTCCATTTCCGCGCAGCGCCGCCCTCGCCGCGCACCCTTCCCACGCCCACACACGGTCCACACCCCGCCCACACCCGCCCACACCCCGCCACACCCCGCCCACACCCCCGCCCACACCCCCGCCCACACCCCCGCCCACACCCCGCCCCATTCCCGCCCCCACACCCCGCCCACACGCCCATCCACCCACCACACACGCACACCCACACGCACACTCACACGCCCACCCACGCACACACCACACGCCCACCCACACGCCCACCCACACGCCCACCCACACGCCCACCCACACGCCCACCCACACGCCCACACACACGCCCACCCACACGCCCACCCACACGCCCACCATTCCGATTTAATATTATTACATTTCTTATTAATTCTGCTAATAAATATTTCGAAACATCCGTAGCAGCTGCCATTCCCTAAGAACTGCACATTTAATACCATCTTTTAACTCTCCCTTCATAAACTAATATCTTTGCAGCTTCTTCACGCGCCTGACAGTGAAGAACGTCTTTATGCAATTTGTTCTGAACTGACGCATTGCAATAATCACAAATAGGACTTTACACAATCGCGTTTAAGTGCTTCACTCTAGAAGGGAATCACAACTGAAAGCTTGCATTTGCAGAGACTAAAATTCAGGGCCAGTTTACACAACTGAAGTAGAACTATCAACACTGCTGGAAAGGGACGTGCTCCCCATAACCGGTAAGTTTAAGGAATGGGCTTATCCGGCAGCTCTAAGCCCTCGACCAAGACCAGCGGCACTATAATAATTTCACTGTAGTTTTCCTCGGTTTCTCCGATCAACACCAGGCGAATGCCAGAGAAGTACCAACAAAGGGTCACGGACTGCGCAATCTTTCTTCCTCTCTTTGTACTATTCTCCCCTACACACTATAAAGTGACATGCATTGGGTGGTTTCACAAACTGCCGATAGTGTTACCACATATGTCGGGAGACCGGTCGGGAGCTTAGAGCTTGTCCCGCCTGGGGAGGTGCCCCGTTGGTGGGAGATTTCCGGTTGGAAAAATCCCCTTAGCCGATAGTCGACGGTAGGTCGGCGCCAGATCTAGCCATCCCGCGGGGGAAGATCACTGCCACCCCCGAATAAACTATCACTACATTTACGGGACAAATGCCTTTAGCATTTGACGCTCCTGGAATCACCAATCAATCAATTAAAACCCACGCCCGCCCCACTCTTTACCCCCATGCCTCCTCCTCGCCCTGCCTCATGCCCACTCGCCCATCCCCACGCCCCCCTCACACACCACGCATGCCTCCCGCCCCCAACCCCGGCCCCCAAGCCCGCCCCCACGCCTACCCCGCCCCACGTTTGCGCCCACCTTCGGGAACGTTTTCGCATCCAACTCTGCGACTGTTGCTTTCCTGGGCTCTCTCCTTCCTCACACCCTCCCCTTCCTCACGCCCTCACCTTCCCTCACGCCCTCACCTTCCTCACGCCCTCACCTTCCTCACGCCCTCACCTTCTCACGCCTCACCTCCACGCCCCACCTTCCCACGCCTCACCTTCCTCACGCCCTCACCTTCTCACGCCTCACCTTCCTCACGCCCTCACCTTCCTCACGCCCTCACCTTCCTCACGCCCTCACCTTCCCACGCCTCACCTTCCTCACGCCCTCACCTTCCTCACGCCCTCACCTTCCTACGCCCTCACCTTCCTCACGCCTCTCACCTTTCTACGCCTCACCTTCCTCACGCCCTCACCTTCTCACGCCTCACCTTCCTCACGCCCTCACCTTCTCACGCCCTCACCTTCCTCACGCCCCTCACCTTCTCACGCCCTCACCTTCCTCACGCCTCACCTTCCTCACGCCCTCACCTTCCTCACGCCCTCACCTTCCTCACGCCTCACCTTCCTCACGCCCTCACCTTCCTCACGCCATCACCTTCCCTCACGCCTCACCTTCCCACGCCCTCACCTTCCTCACGCCCTCACCTTCCTCACGCCCTCACCTTCCTCACGCCCTCACCTTCCTCACGCCCCTCCTTTCACACGCCCTCACCTTCCTCACGCCCTCACCTTCCTCACGCCCTCACCTTCCTCACGCCCTCACCTTCCTCACGCCCTCACCTTCCTCACGCCCTCACCTCCTCACGCCCTCATCTTCCTCACGCCCTCACCTCTCACGCCTCACCTTCCCACGCCCTCACCTTCCTCACGCCTCACCTTCCTCACGCCCTCACCTTCCTCACGCCTCACCTTCCTACGCCCTCACCTTCCTACGCCTCACCTTCCTACGCCTCACCTTCCTCACGCCCTCACCTTCTCACGCCCTCACCTTCCTCACGCCCTCACCTTCCCCACGCCCTCACCTTCCTCACGCCCTCACCTTCCTCACGCTCACCTTTCTCACGCCCTCACTTTCTCACGCCCTCACCTTCCTCACGCCCTCACCTTCCTCACGCCCTCACCTTCCTCACGCCCTCACCTTCCTCACGCCCTCACCTTCCTCACGCCCTCACCTTCCTCACGCCCTCACCTTCCTCACGCCCTCACCTTCCTCACGCCTCCACCTTCCCACGCCTCACCTTTCTCACGCCCTCACCTTCCTCACGCCCTCACTTCCTCACGCCCTCACCTTCCTCACGCCCTCACCTTCCTCACGCCCTCACCTTCCTCACGCCCTCACCTTCCTCACGCCCTCACTTTCCTCACGCCCTCACCTTCCTCACGCCCTCACCTTCCTCACTCCCTCACCTTCCTCACGCCCTCACCTTCCTCACGCTCTCACTTATCTCACGTCTTCCGTTTTTCCCTCGCTCTAACCTCCCCCACGTCCTCTGCCTACTTTGTGCTCGACTTTTCTTTTGACACCTCTGGGTACGGCTCGGTCTCTCGCTCCGCTCCATTGGCGGGGAGAGTGGCTGCAATGGGGAAGATGACAGCGATTACAATTATTGTGGAAGGGATGAGATGAGATGCCGCAGTGTGAGGTGGTAACTATGAGAGTTTACTACCATGCGACCGTTTGCAACATTGTATAGAAGGATGGAAACAAAATATTTCCTTTACCTTTAATGATGCTTATGGAGATAACAGTGAAAGAAACGAAGCTTTATGCCTTGAAACGTGATCATAAAAATGCATATTGTTAAAAATGTGTAAATTCCAGTCGGTTCGTTGAGAATTAATGTTGAAACATGCACGCACGGTTGGTTCTCGCGGTCCTCTCCTTTCACTTCTTCATATAAGATTCACTGCTTTTATATCGGTATATAGTTAACATTACTCCTTAGCTTTACCTCATTACTGAACAACCTCTATCCCTCTAACTAACTAACGAATAAACGAATCGTCATACCATTATCCTGGAATGAGAAACTAATGAAATAAACAAACTGGAAAATCAAAAGAAGATAATAACAAGAATGATTCAAGAATTGTAGCAGTTTTGAGAACGTGCTTGCTAATCACAAATAATGACAGTGTCAACGATTCTCCAAAGGTCACACGAGGATACGAATCAGAATGAAGAGAGAGAGAGAGAGAGAGAGAGAGAGAGCTACCAAGAAGGAGACAGGCTAAGGGACTAGAGTTAGAAGGGAAGGTAGAAGAAGTGTGACACAGAGAGGAAGAGAGAGAGAGAAGAGGATGAGGGAAAAAACGTGCTTTATTTTATTTAAGCAATTTCCAAAGGGTAGAAAAAATACTGGGCTTGGGGGTGCAAAGCTACTGCAATATGCATCCCTCCTCTACATTAGTAACAATGTTTTCGTTACATGTTGTATGTGGCACTCTCATCGGGTTCGTGATAGAACTTAAAAGAAATACAACATGATTCATTTCTTTTGGGAGAGTGGACGTTGTGCCTGAGAGAGTTGGCTGTAGTTGTGACGTTGAAAATATTCTCAGTGACAGTGACAGTGACGTCGTACATCAGAGGAAAGTGTTGGCGGTGACGATTGTGATTCTCTAGCGCTGTCCGTTGGGTGATGTCGAGTAGGTGGAGTACGTTTGGCATTTACAGTAGTGCAACAATGCATATTTTCTTGTTTTGATCCTCAACTCTTGACAAATAATAATATACTAAATAATAAACTGTAATTAGAAGGACCGGAAGCGGTAGCTCAGTGCATCAACTGATGTCACTGCAGCACCTATCGCCGGGAGGTCCTAGGTTCGAGTCCTGGCGGCAGGGTTTTCGACACTAGCTTTTCAGCTAGGTCGAATTCAGTCGCTGTCTGGAGGAGGATTCTAGCGGCCAGCTGCTCTGATCAGTAATTTTCCGTGATTTCTCCGATCAACACCAGGCGAATGGCGGAGCAGTACCCTAACAAAGGGAGCTTTTCAGCTAGGTCGAATTCAGTCGGTCATTCTTTCCTCTTCCTTGTCCTATCCTCTCCCTTACACACACTTACACAAACATGCACTACATCTACCACATATTCCGGGAGACCGGTCGGGAGCTTAGAGCTTGTCCGACTGGGCGGGCCCGCTGGTGGAGAGTCCTGGTTAGGGAAACCCCAGTAGCCGACGATAGGTCGGCGCCGGATCTCGCCATCCAGCGGGTAAGATCACCGCCACCTCCGAGGAAAGAAACGTGCACCATTACGGTCTAATGACCAAAGCAGTTGACGCGCCCGGAAACACGAAAAAATCAATCAATCAATTAGAAAGGAGTTCAAATAACAATAACTATAAATAAAAAGATTTATCATAGCAGGAACATAAATTATCGGACACTATGAGAAAAATAATTGTAATTGATACAGTAACAACTGTCACAACCCAATACCTCTGTGAATTTGTACTTATTAGTGATGAATTGTGATGTTCATTCCAAGATATCTTTATTCGTGATCCATTCAACGTTTATCAACTGCTATACGGCACTTGTTCGACTATTGATTTTTTCTTTCCCTTTTTTATAATTCTTTATTTTCCTTATCACAATTTATTTTCACTGAATTGAGATAAAAATTCTGCGTTGTCTTATATCATTGATATGATTTGACTTTCTCATCACATATTGCCACAGAAGTTGGGACTAACTGACATTTAGTCGAAATATGGGTTCACTGTACTTCGTAGCTAAACCCTCGAAAACTAGTGCGATGCACTCAGTCGAAAGTAGTGTTTCTGTAAAAAGAAATACTAATTTCAACACAGGAAATGAAAAATGACCGAATGGAACAAATCACCACTTTCCAACTAGGTAAATCAGAGCCGATTGGAAACTGCTACACGAAATATTGTATGAACAAACAGATTTCAATAGTAATTGAAAAGGCTATGTCAGGGCTGATGTCACGGAACCTCATGGAGCTACCATGAATGCACCCACTCACGGGTCCGTTTCATAGAAGAGAGGGGAAAAAATGGCTAATCGCAACTATCCCACTGAATTCACCTCCACTTTGTAATTCAGTCCCCATAGTCTCTTTTTAATTTGGGCTAGGTACGAGTCTGTGAAGCTCCCGGCAACGGTAATGAGATTCGTGGAAGTGGTTGACGGCCGGAGCGGGCGGTCATTGTGACGGTGGAAATTGACGTAATGCGGCCATAATGGCGGCGCGGAGGAGACGGCGCGAAGACTAAGTGGCGCCAGCTGCGGGGCGGGGGCGGGGCGGCCGTCGCCGCTGGCGAAGGGAGCAACGCGCGGGCGCTGACGCTGGCAGCGCCACAATGCCCATTGTGCCGGGAGGGGCGGGCGCATTGACAAGGGCCGGGGGCAGCGGCAGCGGGTGGCCCTCGCGCGTGATGGCCCTGGCTGCTGCGGGAAGGCGCTGGCGACGCCCGTAATCAACGTCTCCAGGTGCTCCCTTGTACGTGGTCTGTTTCGCCGATTTCCGCTTACTTGCACACAAATTACTAACTACGTATTAATGATAGTGATTTCGGGCGCGGCAACCACTGAGGTCATTAGTCCCGTAAGGGTAGTGCATGTTTTACCCTCGGGAGAAGGCGGTGATCTTCCCCCACTGGATGGCAAGATCTGGCGACGGCCTACCGTCGACTGGCGGGGTTTTCCCCAACCAGTTATCTCCCACCAATGGGGCACCGCCTCAGTCGGTGCAAGTCTCCGACCGGTCTCCCGGGATTTGTGGTAGTGTAGTGCATGTTGGTGTAAATGTGTGTGTAAGGGATGAGGATAGGATAAGTAAGAGAAAGGAAAGATCGCGCGCTGTCCGTGACCCATTTGATAGGGTACTGCTCCGGCATTCGCCTGGTGTTGCTCGGAGAAACCACGGAAAACTACCGATCAGAGAAGCCGGCCTTTCGAATTCTCCTCCAGACAACGACTGAATTCGACGTAACTGTAAAGCTAATGTCGAAAATCCTGCCGCCGTCGGTACTCGAACATAGGACCTCCCGGTCAGAGGCACTACAGTGACATCACTTGAGGCACAGAGCCACCGCTCCCGGTAACTACATATTAAATTATTAAGTCCATAGTCAATACATCTCGAAATATATCTCGAATTTTAATTAAAATCTAATTATTCCAACTTTTAAAACAATACTGTAGATAACGAACTCTTTGTGAACTCTACTGTAGATAACGAACTGTTTTTCAAACATTTCGTTCAGTTCGCCGTATATTGAGGTGTCCGGTCATAAAAAAATGTCTATTGTATGACTTTATTAAAAGTACGAATTAATTAAAATTTATTATAATTTTTATTTGTAATGTTAATAATTAATATAGTCATGGATCCATTAATACTTTATTTTAATTAAAACCGTAAATATAGGATCTTATTTTTCAAATAGCAATAACTTGGAATAAACTTCAAAATTAGTGAAGCGAATAATTGAATCGTTAATTTTAAAATATCTTCCTCCCATTATGTGTTTGCTGCCCGCACAATGTTTTTAATATTAAAACCGTAACATATAGGATCTTATTTTTCAAATACTTTATTTTATATGTAACAAATCTAAAAGTACTTTTTAATCAAATGGTGAGGTTAGTTCACTTTCACACTGGAAATACGACAATTGTCTTACTGAATTCTAAAACACTTGAGGAAACCATCTGCGATATTTAGGTGAAAACTTAGAGCAAAATAGGAAATTTAGGATCAAAATAAATGACGGCATCTCTCCGCGCGCAGAACCGCAGCAGCGCTACTCGTGACGGAATGGCACCGCCACCGCCACCACCGCCGCCACTGCCTCCGCCACCACCACCGCCACCGCCACCGCCCCGCCATCGCCGCCACTGCTACTGCCACTGCAGCCGCCACCGTCCCCGCCCCACCCCGCCCCCGGCCACCGCCCACCGCCCCCGCCCCCGCCCCCGCCCCCGCCATCGCCCCGCCACCGCCACCACCGCCGCCGCTGCCTCCGCCACCATCACCACCACCGCCACCACCCCGCCATCGCCGCCGCTCCTACTGCCCCCGCCACCGCCACCGCCACCGCCACCGCCACCGCCACCGCCACCGCCACCACCATCGCCGCCGCCACCGCCACCGCCACCGCCACCGCCACCGCCACCGCCACCGCCACCGCCACCACCGCCGCCGCCGCCGCCGCGGCCGTGCCGCCTAACTGCGTTGGGCGCGCGCGCCTTGCATGCGAAACGCGCGGGTCTCGCATGCCGCGCCGCGCCGCGCTTGTTGCTTTTAGCCGCAGTTAAGGCGCGTTAATAAAACATACGCAGCCGGAGAGACGGGCGTGCCGCCCTACGCGGCGAAACGATGGGGGCGCGGACGCCGCCCCCGCGCATGGGCGGTGCCTAAGAGGGGTCATGTTCCCTCCCGTAAAAATTCACAGAATATTTAAAACTTTCCAAACGATTGGAAATGTTTAACAGTTATTTATCCACCAAAAGCGTTCTAACGATCGAGCAGCGACAAAAATCCCGAGCGCATTTTGTCGCTCGAGATCATTAGATCCAGTCAACACCCTTGATTCATGCAAAAGATTTACTAATTAACTAGTACTCACTTGATTCGGTTTGTCTTTTCATATTTCTCATAATTCCCTTTGACAATTCCCTTCATAAGAGAACCGGTAGCATCATTCAATTGTTTTCATATTTCTCCCATAACCACTATTCTATCGATCCAGATAAATTATGCAATATATATCGAGCTCTGTAGCGAAGGCAATAACAAGCAATAATGTATCAATAACAAATTTTAAAAATGATTCATTATTTTAACACTATTGGCAATGAACATATTTTTAAAAAATAGTTTAAATGTTGCTACAGATTTTAAATTGAAACTGTTCGTATTACAAAATGAAGGTAGTATGAGAAATTGGACTAAAAAATCTTTTTCAAAAAATATTTCCCCAAAAGGAAAACAAAAAATTGTATTTTCATTAAGAATTTTAAAAGACTCAATGATTCTAACCATTTCAAATTACTTAAATGCAATATAGAAAACTAAAACTTGCAAAATCATAGACACAAAATAATAAATATAATATAGAAAAAGCTTGAGGGTAAAATGAATATAGTCGCTTGCCCTCACACAAAAACGTGAAATGGGAGAGGTAATTCTCAAAGTTTACTCCTTACATGACGTACCATATTTAAAGAAGAAATTAAAAAAATTTCCTGCCCGTTCGGCCCTCCAGGCCTTTATTATTGGCAAAATTACATTACATGTAGAACATAAGTCTCCTTCAGTACATCAGGGCACAAGTACACTTTCTTGGGTGTATGCTTTAATCTATATACGTTCCTATTTACTTTTATCAAGAATATAATATTAGAAAAAATATATCCACTTCTAGTTATATATATATATATATATATATATATATATATATATATATATATATAACGTTTTTACAATCACATATAATGTTTATAACCATATCACAGCAATTCTTGGCGGCTTTAAGCGATCTTTTGGAAAGTGTGCCAATTTCCTTGATGGTGCATAAGCTGTTAAAGAAAAATTATAACTAAATTATGTAGTCCAGTATATTTTGATTTCTTATAATAAAAAACATCCTGCTTCAAGGATGGTTCAAGGGCAGCGTACTATCTTTCCGTGGCGTAGTCCCAGATGCGAATCCCATTCAAAGTAAAAATAGAGTTGTTGCTGTCGTTTAAAATCGTCGCAGTTTCTGTAGCTGTGTGACGAAGAAAAGCTCATGTGGACGGGGATTTGGTAGTTAAAGGAATACGTCATGTTCGCCATATATATCTCTTACCCCCCTCCAAACGTGGTAATTAGACTAGTCATGGGGGACATCGCATGCCAAATACATACAAACATTCTTCGGCTTCCACATACTTCCTAAAAAATCTGGAGACACTTTCCTCGCAAATGACATGAAGTATGTTTGTCTGATTTGAAATTTCATTCTTCATAAAGCAATGGTTCATTGTACCATATTCAATTTAACGTAATTCATGAGATTGCACGTTGAAGAGGCAATCATTGTTAATTGAATGTGATGTTTGTGACAAAACTAAACAAACGTTCCAGTTCTCGGAATTATTCAATGCAATTAAATTAACTCAAAGGGTGAATATTTACGATGACAGTCGAAAATTTACGAGCATGGATGTATGTATGTAGGTCCATTCATGTTTCATATGACCATATTACATTTCCAATAATCTGAAAAATAATCTGATGGGTAGATGCATAAACGTAAGCATAAGAAAACAAAGCATAGACAATTATTCAGAATGTCAACACGAATAACAATTATAGACACAATATTAAGTAAGACCACTTGTAGTTATCACATTATTTTATATCTGATAACTGAAGAAATTCTGTTGCAAATATTTGTTGGCGTAGCTACCACAGTAAAAGCAGAAAATTTTGGTTACCTAGCCTTTCATTCCTTTAGTAACTGAAGTTTATTAGGTGAAAAAAAATAAATACTATTACTATATCGTAAGTCCGCATCTGGTTTAAAAATTTTAACATTTCACAATTGATTATATTTTTAGTGTTTCTATCAAACTAGTATTTACTTGTATATCTTTCATGCTTTTTACATAATTGCTTGAAATTATACAAAGAATTTGTTCAATTCATTCAATATTAATCATACATTTTAAGAAAGTCTGTGGAGGAAAGTGTATTTCCTTGTTTATGTAAAGAAGTGGACAAATAACTGCAAGCGCCGCATGCATTACCAATACTCGCCCTATTCTGACAGCATCTCAAGCGCAAGCAAGCTCCTTCGTATGCAAATTTCATCGATCTCATCCATTCATTCAGGAATAAAAGTGTCGTTAATGAATAATACATTTTTTTTAGATTTATCAATACACTCTCTCTTCTGTAATTTCTTCTCTCTCGGAAGCGTTGACCGAGCTGGCAGTTATTTAGCGGCACGTGTACTTCGATTTCAGCATTCATCGACGTATGGATTATCGAAGTTTTCGTCATGCATAGTATTAGTATTAGTATAGCCGCCACCGCTAACCGATGAGCGACCCGCATACCCTCGGGATACGCGACAGTTTTGCCTGTCCGAACGTCTTGTGCCCACAACCGATCGAGTAAAACTTGTACAGACAAAATCCCTTCGCTCGTGATTTTCATTAGAGTACTTTGATTGATTAACTGTTGATTGATAGTTTATTGAATGACTGTTGATTTATTAACTGTTGATTGATTGACTGTTGATTGGTTTCCGGGCTCTTTAACTGCACGGATACTAGTTCCGTTAGCGTAGTGAATGATTTACTATGGGAGGTGGCGGTGTTTCTCCCCATTGAATGGTGAGATTCACCGCCGATCTACACGTCGTGTGCGAGGATTTTCCCCTCCCAGTATCTCCCCTAGTAGGCAACCACCTCTGCCTGGACAGCTCTAAGCTCCCAGCTGTTCCCCCGATGTGTGTGCTAGTATAGTACGTGTAGGTGTAAGAGTGTAAGGGGAAATGGTAGGGACATAATGAGAAAGGGAAGATTGGACATGGTCCATGATCCATTTGTTAAGGTACTACTCCACGTGGTATTGATCGTAAAAAACACAGAAAACTTCTTGCGGCTGGACACTAGAATTGTCCTCCAGACTGCAGCTGAATTTGATCAAGCTATCTAGCTAGTTTCGGAAATCCGCCACCGCCGTGGCTCGATATCCAAGACCTTCCGATCAGAGGCACTGCACAATCACCAGCAACGTTGACTCATAGCCGTTTTAGAGTATGGTTTTGCGGTTAATCGAATCGAGAAGTGCGTGTAACTTGTTCCAAGTACGGTCCTTTACAGGTCAAAGGGCGATGCGTTGTAACGCAGACAAAAGCCGTGCTCGCATGGGCCGGGAAGAGGGTAAGGCACAATCGGACAGCCATAGAACTAAGAACACGAGGCGCGGGAAAATAGCGGGGCAAAACTTGGCATCTCCGCAACATTAAAATAATTGTTTCTTCTCGTTCGGCAGGTTTTTCCTTCGAGGAGGTTAATTGTACAGTAGCTAGTTATTAGTTTTTCGAAAGGAATGGGAGACAGTACCGATCCTTGTGGCACACCTGTACCAACGGTGCGCCGGTTAGAGGCCGAAGAATTTATTTTTACAATAAACGATCTGTTAGTGAGAAAACTTTTGATAATCTTTTATAGTACTCCGGAACTCCTAGTTGTCGCATTTTATTTATTTAGGCCCGATTATTAATTATTATATAATTAGGCCCGAGTGCTTAGACTCTGTCGTACGCCTAACTTATATCCAGGAAAACTGTACAACACTCTCCGGATACGACAGGCCGCCCAAAATCAGACGGGTGAAATTGTCACGTACCTCGAGCGTACATGTCTCCCTTTACTCTCGCTTCCCTCCCAGGCCTCCAGACTTGTCCTCCATCAACCCTTGCGGTCGGCGTCTCTGCGCTCGCTTCTCACCACACACCGGCACATCGTCACCTCTTCGTCGTCGCCGTCGTAGCCTCCACCAGCGCTCGCGGCTCGTCGCCTAATTTTATTTCTCCTGCATGCAGATTGCGTAATGTTGCGAGCGTCCTTGCACAATGGACGAGCTCAATTCGATTTTCTAGGCGGAAGCGCTCCTAACCCGATAACCACACCCGCTGACGTCACCGAATAAATTAGTCAGAAGGGCTCACCCGGAGCGGGAACCTCACCCGGTCCAGCGACGTGCTGGCCCCTCTCTTCCACCGCCTTTCCTGCCACCCCGCCCGAACTCTTCGTCTTTCTGCGCGTTACTAGCTAGTCCACATAATTGCTATGTACAGTTGTTACGAATAGAGTCGTTTGGAATAAAAACTTTTTTTTGAGTTTCCCTCTCTATTATTACTCATTTACGAAAAATTTAAATATCAGCAATATATCACAAAATGCACCCTTCTAAAATATTGTAAGCAGTTTATCTTTATGTAACAAGTAATGAGAGATATTAGTGAATGAAATATCGTTCTGCCTGCTACATAGAGTTTTATTCAGACGTGAGAAGAGGTGTACTGTATGCGGTCAGAGCAAACATATTTGGTATATTTGTCTGTTGCCTTTGTGTTTCGTTCTTTCCAATGGTTTATTCGGTGGACAGAAGTGGTGGAAATGAAAATTGTGCAATTGTATTTACGAGAGGGAAGTCTCTTTTCAGAGACTCGAGTACATTTTAGCATGGAATGTGACTGTAAGTTGCATTTAGAAGGATTTGCAGAAATCGTTTATTTCTCTCTCACTCGGCCTGTTTATTGTCCTACTGAAGAATTACCGCCACAGAGGAAACATTCCCATGCTCTCAGCGGTATTGACCTTCCTTCGAGGCGCAAGATACAGTTTCGAATAATGGATGGGTCTCTTGGGTTTCGAAAACAAGGGATTATTGAACTTAGGCAACAGCACTGCGAAAGCATCCATAATCTCTTCCATTAAACAAGCATAATTCGGGATTAATGCCCCTTGCTTTAATGTAGTGCTTGTGCGTACATTGCAAGTTGATTGAGTTACCGTAGTTCACTCTCCATAATATAGCAAGTTTCTAAACAATTCGGTTCCGTTCGAAATTACTTTAAATATATCTCATTTCATCGTTAATTAATGCCCAGTATCCGTAAGACGAGATCAAGTAATAACGTTGTGTTTCATTTCACGAGTTCCAGTGAATGGCCGAGTCTTATAGGCTGACAGTATCTTCTCTTCTCTCTCAGTCCAATCTTCTCGGTAAGTGGGTGATGCCCTGTTCTCATGGGCTTTCAAACTAAGTTTGAGGGTGAGGTTGTCAAGCTTACCCAGGTGCTTCAATATGCCACTCTGTCTGCACTTTTGATCGCGAAAATTAGATTGAGAAATGATGGTTACAAGGTGGCCTAGAAATTGCATAATGAGAGATTTATTAGAAAATTCAAAATTATTAGAGAGTAAATTTTAATTTTAAGTTTAGATATTTAACTAAAAATGTGTAATATGTATTTTTTTAATAAATGCATATTTCAATATTATTGACGAGGACTTTTCAAATTCTATCAAAGTATATTTGCGTAAGCTTATGTGAGTTTGGTACATTTTTATTACCCTTTGCGGTTTGTTCATAATTACTCATTGCACAGTAAAAAAATTATTGCATTGAACCCTGCAAGAGAGTGAACCAAAGAAATCATGTCTCACCGGGATGGAAGAGGTGACTGTCAAGCAAAATAAAGAATGAAAGAAACTTTCGACAGTTTAAATCGAGAGAGCGAGTGACGTTAATTGATGATAGAGACAAGCGAGAGATGAGAAAGTAAGTGAACGCGAAAAGGATTTATTTTTAATTTAGGGAGCGTCCTCGGGGTCTAGCTTGCAAAGTAAGTCAGTGATGAAACGAGCCTGCGGGGAAGATAACTTCTCGTTTACGAGCTTAGAAGGGACGTTTGCGAAAAAAAAAGAAAATCCGCGTCTTAAAATGTGCAGTGTGAAACGTCTTTGCACAGGAGCGAGACCAGAGGGGAAGTCTACGGTGTAGACCCGAGCACAAGTTGCTCCGAATTTAATATCGTCCCTCTAAATAGAATAGCGGAATCCGTTCTCTCGTGTCGCTCTCAAAGCTCTCTGTGCAGGGGGCAATGGCGTTTAGCGGAGGAACATTCCGGATGCGACAGACTAGGGTGCCTTTGGCAGGCGATTTTTAGTTCGTTTTTATTTTTCACTAATACCCTCACAAATTGTGTTGTATTCCAGGTTTATAATAAAGCATATTAAAGAATTAAAAACAGAAAGTGGATGGAAGCAAGAGTATAAAAGCCACTCAAAAGCGAATAAAATTTGATTTGTGAAAACGAACAGAAGTATTACATTTTGGCTTATACAGCTATTTGATTTTTATGTATAAAACTCAGGAAGTTTTAAAATGTTGTGTAAAACTTTTGTGTAAATGTTCTGTAAATAACTCGTATGGTACCAGGGATATGACACCATATAAAATCATGTCATTATTAATTACAAGAAATTCATTTTCTAGTGCGAATCAGATTGTAAGTTGTTCACTCCTGGTTTCATGTTGTTTAGATTAAGGTCTTGCGTCATATTTTAGATCCCTTGCATTTCCAGAGTTCAATGTATGATGATTAAAATAGCGTCCAATAATAATGTAGGATTAGGATACGTCTCTGCAGTTCTATATTTCCAGTAAAGATAATAATAAATTTTATTAAATATTTATTATGAAATAAATTAAAATAATACCATTTACAAATTATTATTATTATTATTATTATTATATTATTGTTATGCAACACCATGAACATGAAGTATTCTGTCCTCTTTTAAATGTTTAATTTATAACTTGCATAATTATTGCATTAAACATGAATGAGAAATAATATCATGATTTCTTTTAAATTCGCCTACCAATGCCCTAACGGTACCCGGAGAATAATGTGGGGGGGGGGTCAACGACTACCCCGCAATAAATTTCAACGTAATTGAAGGAAAATATTATATATTTAATAACTATTTCTCCATGATTTAGCACAAGATCGGCAAGGTTCATATTTAATTTTTACTTTCTCTGTTTTCGCTCCTCACCGCAGGAACGCGATGTCCCCATCATTTTTTGACGAACTAATTCAACGTTCACTACATTGCTCCGATTGCATAACTGTACTTTTCATAGATACTGAAATGTAACGTGATTGTGAACGGGCCTAACTATAAGAGAACGAAAGTTTCCAGGAAGTGAGTACGGATAGTGTCAATTTCGATTTGTTTTATAAACATCTGATAAGCACTGAAAGGAGAAATTATCACTTGGAGTTAAAACGCTCCTAATAATAAAATTTTTAAACAATGAAAATGCTTACCTAAACAAAGATAGAAGGAAAAATATGTTGTCACTTGGAGTTCCTCGTTGACTCGTTCCTTACTGATTAATAATTCTTAAAAACCTCTGGTGGTGGTTCGTGTGAATATCTAGTTCTCAGTTTAAAAAATTCATAAAACTTTGATTATATTATTAATAATTACATCGCAAGTGGCATGTTACTTGTTAGTATTCCGTTTACTGTTTTTTTCATTAAATTCAGCTCATTAAATTCAGCTAAAAAGGAGTGTTAAGTGTACTTGTACTATTAACCACAGGCCGTGGTCTGAGACGAGTTGCATGTGATTCATTTGAAAGCCGTTTCTCTTCACATGCATTTCATTATCGCGTTCGCGAGAGATACCAGCCATAATGTTCGTCACGTCAAGCGCTCCCTTGTGTAAATTCTAGTTTGTAGAGTCGAAAACCTCCCGCAAGTCCACATCCATGCAGATAGGTAGTTGTCCCTGTTGCGCAAACAATGTCACACGCAGCCAGCTGTATGCTGTTCTGGCTCCGCCAGAGCGCACTCCATTTGGGAGGCTGCCCTGTTGATTTTGGTTAATTCGAAGGGTAACTCAATAGTTTCCGTGTGTGCCCTGAGTTAGGGCACCTCGCCGTGGACCCCTCCTCTGATAGACATGAAAAGGGCTGGAACGAAATACATTGAAGATGGTGAGCAAAAGTCAAGATATGAATAGGGGGGAATATCGAAAGTAGTTCCACTTCAAACCATATTATCATACTAACATGTCACTTTAAATCTTCAAAACAACTGTCTCAAATGGATTTAATTTTGATGGGCGTCATTTCTTCTTTAGTTCCTTGTAAGTATTTTGGAAGTGCAGATTGGTAATGACAGTCATATATATATATATATAATTTTTCAAATGTTCAGTGTGGTTATAATTAAATCAATGTATTATTTAACACTATTGCACTTCCTACATCAACAAAAATCGTTAATTCACACTCCAATCATTTGTCTTTCCTACACTCACATTCCATATCTCATCCTTTTTATTAATGCGTTTTCAATGAAATGTTTTGAGTGTACGTAATTAAATCAGTTTTAAAAAAGTTTGAGTTCCCAAAGTTTTAAACTATATAACCACATATTAATTGTTTATGTACTAGTAGTTTTTTTAAATTGAAATTATACTATTTTTATCTTAATTCTACAAAAGTAACAATATACTCCTTCAGATGCGCGCCCGTCTTGGGAGGGGGTGAGCTACAGGTGCTATACCCAGCCGACTTGATCTTTTCTTACAAAGAACGTTCCCTTCATGCTGAACATAATATTTATTTTAATTTGTTGACTTATGGTTAATATTTTGAAGTAACTATTTGCTACATTGAATGAATCCTTTGCATAGAAAATTAGTGAAGGCTGCATTTTGTAATATGTATCATTGGCTTCTGAGGTGACTGCAGCGTCATGTTCCCCCTTGTGTGCCCCACTGTACTACTAAAAGATGAGTTTCGCATTTGAATATGAAGGTAGGAGAGTGAAGTTGGTTCTTCGGTAAAATAATGTTAATAATGCAGCCTGTACGGAATATTTTTGGTTTGAAGATTGAGTTGCCTTTCGTAAGATCACATTAGGACAGATGGCCAGGTGTAGCTCAATAAATAACATCTCTTTTTTCTGTATCTTTATTAAGTTATGGTCGTCATTAACATAATTTTATTTAACGAAATAAAAACGGAATTCCTTTTCGAATATTTAAAACAAACTTTAGTATTTTCAATTTTCCAAAATATTTTATATTTCGTGTTTACAACAAATTTTAATTTTTTATAACGTAATTATTTCACAGTCATGGGTTTTAGAGATTTTTCTTGGACATGGATGAGAACAGGGTTCGCGTCCTGTTCGTGGATTTGCATCGTGGCGTGACTGGAGGTAGACAACCCGCGTCGCAGTCGTGTTGAGCGTGACGCGCGTTTGGCCCCTTTCTGCGGCGCCGAACATCGCGTGCTGGCTTCGGGAAGACGAATGAGTCATTCTGGGATGCACGGAATTTCCAACGCAGATTGTTCGCGTCATTGAATACCAATCTTTGCTATATTGGGACGAAATAGCTGGAATAATTGTTCTACAAAGAGAATAGAGTAGGGTTCCACAGTCCTGAGTTTGATGGAGTGTTTTGTGAACCTTCAGGTATTCGAATCTCTTGCATACAAATTTAGTTATCGATAGTATCGATTATTCTAAACCAATCTTTAATCGAAAATTGCCGAAAATGAATGATTGCCTTTCCTTTTATTGGTGTCTCTTGGATTAAACGAATGCGAAAATCGCGCACACGGTTCTGGCGAATCGAAATTTATGATACGCTGTGGAATACCTAGCAACTCATGTTCCTGTTTGGGAAATGTTCTCTTCGCAGCAATAGTGTTTTTCTCCTGAAGTGCTTAATTAGGCTACAACAGTCTTGCTCGCGGATCTGGAGTTTGTTGAATAATTCATTTGGGCAACAACGTACGCTCAGAATTAGTCGTTAGGGGCCATCTAAAATGCATATTTCTCATCAGTGCGTTAGTAGTGGCATACGGCCGACACCATCTGCTGTCTACTACACTGCTCACGATGAGAACTCTCCAGCGCCTGTGTAATTGATTGTAGGAAGCGGTAGGGCGCCCAAGCAGAGCCTTTTGTTCCGGCGGCCTCCCCTCTTCCCGGGCGCGCTTCCAGCCGCTTCACTCGCGCCCCTCCACTACAAGAGACCCCACGCCCTCGACCAGTGTAGGTCAGCAGGCACACGGACACGCTCCAATGCCATAAACTTAGCCGTCGTGTGTTGCCAAGGCTGGACTAATGCCATAAGAGGGCCCCACTAATAATATTCAAAAAATGAATAGAAGTAATCAATATTAATGTGATAATACACCTTTGCAATTTGAAAAATTAATATATTTTTAATAAAAATGCATTATGTAGTCTCGAGCGACTACTCATTCCAGGGGGTACATCTATTTACTGTCTAAATGATTGTGTCCATCTTCTTTTAAACCTGTACGAATATATTCCATTCCTTAAGATGCAGGTCGACGTAAGTCCATTTGGTCTTCTTTTTTACAAAAATATAACAAACGTACAGGGAGGACCTGTTGTTTGACCCCATATTTCTTTCTTGGATCTAGAACGAGAAATAAACTTTCTACCTCGCCTGTCTTCCCTTCTACCTAACTTTAGGTGAATCATACATTTGAATCCTCTGTATGGTAAATAAACAATGTACATATTTTAAATTTTATTATTAATAGGTTCTTTTCTTCGAAATATATCACCGTAGGTGCCAGAAAGCCATTGATATTCCATCAAATGACATCGTGCGAACAATAGGTTAAATTAAATGAAATTTACGTAAACATTGTTAAAATAAATTAAAAGTCGTAATTTAGGGTGCGTTGGATCTGTTTGCTGTTTTAGTAAATACGCAAAGTCGTTACAAAAAATATTTTTTAGAAACGTATTCCTGCTCGGCCAACAAGTCCTCAGCACCCAGATTATTGTAAGTTTACATCTGCTTCTATTTTCTGATTGAATTAGAAGTTCCTTTCACACACACTCCATTTTAAGTGTATTTAATGTTTCTTGAAAAATAGATTGAAGGGAATGTTTGAAAAACAAAGTGACAGCGATATTGAAACCCTCCAAATGAGTCAGGAATAAATAGATTCATGTTGAATGATGTGTCGTCCATCCAAATAAAACCACAACCTACTTTCAGTAAAGTATAAACTTTTAAAGTATAAACTTCAAATAAGTGAAAACTTTTAAACTTTCTATTGGGATTTCGATTTTGCTTTTGATGATTTACTTTTAACACGACGCTTAATAAGTGACCTCACAATTTTCTAAAATAATTTTTATTTTTCAAAGCTCAGTTAACCAAAGAACAAAAGACCAAGAAAAACACATTAAATGTCAACAATTTTTTTATTTTTTTCGTTTTCTAAATCAGTAAAATATAGATATCTCGTATTTTGCCCCTCCCACTTCCCGACAATACATTTACCTTTAGTATTTCAAACCATATGGTTACTTTGCATTTATAAAATATATGATTTTATGAAATATTATTTTAATATTACATAATTTGTGTTGTGTAAATAACTATATCGATAATAAAACATTTGATGAACAATAAAATAAGATTATTTGCATGAATGTTGCCCATTCAAGGAACATACGTTTGAGCAGAAGTGTTCAATAATACTGTTCTCCAATCGTCCGTTTTCGGAAATATTGCACAATTTTTATTCGTAATTACAATCAAAACAAATATTCATTAGGTTCTTCGGAAAAGAACGGAAGGTTACACACATATTTTACATATTATGTCTCATGAATTTTGTAGATAAAACATATACAGTTACACATTTGGTAAAAACGCGCTCAAATTGAGGAGAAAATTGAACTGCTTACTAAAAGATTTAATATACGAGAAGGTTCCCTTGATTTACAGGTTTCCATATGTTCATGACCATAACAGAAATAGGTTTTAGAAAACAGTTTTGTTTTTCCAATCAGTTGATTATGATCTCTGTTGAATCTTTATGAGAGAAAATATTATACATTTAGGTAGTCTATTAAATTAATATCGTATTCATAGAAGGCGTCTTTGTTGATACAAAGTGAAAAATACGAATTAAAATTAAGATTAATAGAATGTTTTGAATAACGAAAAATAAATTTCAAGTCACCAAAAGCTCGACTTTTCGTTAGTATTTATTTCATCGAGCATTAAACATGACAAATGTCATTTTCAAACTATTTCTGTTCAAAGTTATATTTTCCTCTTCATTCTTATATTCTTATTTACGCCAAATTTATAGTATCTTTCCTTTCGAATATTTAAAAGTTTCAGGAAACGTTACTATTGCATATTAACAGATTTGAATAATGTTATGAATAACTATTTCGAAAAATGTTTACTTTTCAAATCTAAACATACTCATTGGAAATTGTGCTAGTTCAATTAAAAGTAAACTGCTGCCCAAATCAACTTACACATCATGGAGGCCAAAAAAACGCGATTCTTCTCTCATAAATATGAAATAACGCACACATATGTATGTGTGTGGACACTTTAAAAAAAATTTAACACGCAGGAAAACATGTAGGGTGGAAACAGCGGTGACATGTTTCAAATAAAATAATTCCGCATTTACTAAGCTGGTTCAGTTGGGAAGTAATGTATTCCTTGTTAAGAAATGTGAGTGTTTCTTTCTTTTCAGAATACAATTCTTGCCAATATAGTTGAAATGCTTTTTCAAAAATTGAAATTTGGTTTCAAAATTCAAAAGAAATGCTTGTAAGAAACGTTTTATTGTACGACGAAAACTAATTTACCGTCCACGTTCCAAAATTAATACTGTAGCAGAAAAGAGATAGCTACCACTGACACACATATCTGTTTCCTTCTAATCCAAATGTATTGAATGAAGATAAAGGAAAATTACACTCTCATTTGATAAACTCTTGGCATTTTATGTAGAAATCTATGTTTCAGTTATGAATTCAAATCCTTAGAAGTAATCCTTAAAAGTAACTTATAAAATAGCCCAAGTGACTCTTTACGCTGTAAGATTTTTTTTTCATTCTAAGATATATACTATTAAAATTAAATGAAACTAGAATCGTTGTGCCAGTTCATTTTGAACAAATGTTTTAGGACTCTGCTATAATTTTCTGAATTTGTTAACAGAAACAAGATGAAGAAAACATGATTGTTTTTGTTATTAGTGTTTCCTTTATTTTCGTCCCATGTTTCCTTATCTATAGAATGTATTTGTGAAGAAATAATATTAATAAAATAATATTTTAAACAGTGTTACCTTTAAAAAATTTCTTCAAAATTTACTTGATTTATTTCCTATATTTTTATTACTATATAATCCATGTCGAGTTTTCGTTGCAGCATGCGTTTCGTTTCCTCATTAAATTAAGATATGTCAGTTATACAGAACTAACAAAACTTTCTTGGGTCTTTATAGTTACTTAGTCTACGAACAGAAGACATATGGAAGCAATATACAAGAACAAAAACTTTGTAACCGCAATTGCAAATGGACGAATGAATAGATTAGTATGAGACGCTATAGACGAAAAAATATTGTAAGAGTGAGAGCACTGAGGGCTGGTGCGATAGTCGGGAGTTGTAGTTTGCGGGCTTTATGTCGTGAACATCGCAGTACATTCCATTCAACACGTTAATGGAAACGACTTTTCATTTCGTTTGTTCGTGAGAAGAAAAAAAGTAGTTCCATTTTTACCAATCCTTTTCTCCAACTTCATAATTCTTTTAGTCCTCAGTTACCTTCCCCAAAAAATATTGGAACTGAGAAGGTTTCAGTCTTTCCTGCCCCTCTAAAAGAACCGCAACCGCGACTTCCTTCCAACCCCAGCCTTCCTTTTAAGCGTGCTCAAACTGCCTGCCCAGTTATTAAAATAAAACGCAACGCGGCGCCTCGTGTTTATCCACGCCATTCGCGCGGGCCGCGGGGGCTTCCCCGGAGGGCGCGAGCGCGGCGCGGCGCAGCGCGGCGGTGGCGCCGCCTGCCGGCGGCGGGCCCACTCACCGCTGTGTCGCTCGCTGGCAGCTGCCGACTCGGACGAGGCAAAGGCGGGCGAGGGCGGGCGTGCGCTGCTGGGAGTCGCTGCTGCCGAGCCGCGCTCACTGGACGCCGCGAGCCGAGCACGCTGACAAAAGTCGGGAGGGGAGGGGCTCGCGCGGGCGCCGTGACGCAGGCGCCGCAGCCATCGACCGGCGCGCGCGGGGCCCCTGCGCCGCCCCTTCGGCCCGCGCCCCGCCCCCCCCCCCACGCTCGCTGCCCGTCGCCACGCCGCCCACGCGCGCGCGCGCCTGCCTGCATCGCCTCTCGCTGCGCGTCTTCCGCCCTCCTTTAATCTCCGACTGCGCCCCCCCCTCTCTCTGTCTATCACTTCTTTCCCTTGGACACGACGCGACGGTGCGTCTGGTTTTTCTTCCGAGTTTCTAGACTGCGTTCGTCATTCTTTCGCAGCAATGCTCTGATCATTCTGCTGTCTCTCCCTCCCCATCGTTCCGTCTCTCTTCTCTCTCTCTTCTCTCTCTCTCTGTCTCTCTCTCTTTCTCTTTCTCTTCTCTCTCTCTTTCTCTCTCTCTTCTCTCTCTCTTCTCTCTCTCTTTCCTCTCTCTTGTCTCTCTCTCTTTCCCTTCTTTTCTCTCTCTCTTTCTCTCTCTCTCTTTCTCTCTCTCTTTCTCTCTCTCTCCTCTCTTTCTCTCTCTCTCTCTCTCTCTCTCTCTCTCTTTCTCTCTCTCTTTCTCTCTCTCTTTCTCTCTCTCTTTCTCTCTCTCTTTCTCTCTCTCTTTCTCTCTCTCTTTCTCTCTCTCTTTCTTCTCTTTCTCTCTCTCTTTCTCTCTTTCTTCTCTTTCTCTTTGAGTCCTTCCCGGCATTTGTCTCTGGCCTTCTTCAGGGCCTTTACTTCGTAATTTGACTTCCCGCCGTTCCTCACCTAGATGTTCTGACAACAGGCTGCTCCGCTCATCTCCAACGCCATGCTCTATAACACTAACGAGGAAAGACCCTTAGAAACGATGCATTGTGAAAACTGCATAGAAATTCAGGACTCACAGCCACGCACTAATCAAGATACGCTGATCACAACACCGACACCCACACACGCCCACACACACACACATCCTAATGCAGACACCCAAAATATCAACGTTTCAATTAAAATAAAATTGTAACTTTGTACAAACAATGACTTAACCACGATTAATTGTAGAACATTTTATCGTTCACGACCTTTAAAATGTGACATGACTCAATAGTAAATAATAACTACGACGAGACAGTTATTATTTACACTTTCCTTACTAGCGTACTAGGACAGACATTACTAGCGTACAATATATATTTTTCTTCAAGACTTTTATCCCTCGTCACTTGTTCTATATGTCTCCTTTCAATTGATAACAACAAAATTTCAGTCAGTACTATTTCTGTTTAACGTTATTATTGAGCAGAGAGGTACACTCGTGTAATGCAATCGTATATAATATCAAGTAATTAGTTTAATTTCACATACAGTTGCTGGTTCTACAAAGTATGAACGGGGTAGAATACAGAAGCGTCGAAACAGTAAAAACGTAATAGAATGTTTAAGAAGATCTATATTACAGTACGTTTCTTTGAGGCCTTTGGCTTCAAAAGTTTACTTTTTAAGATCGTAGAACGCTCTGTTTAGGAGTTATTTAACGATTAACTTAATATGGAAATGGAAATAGGAAGATTGTAGGTTTACCATGCAAATTCCGGTACGCTAGAATGTTGTCCTATAGCAGTAAGACGTAATAGCTGTCTTGTATTATTATTTATTATCAATCATTTCAATTTAAGGTCGTGGCTAAAATATTCTAAATTAATCGTGAAGTTTGTTTTAAGAGTTAAAATTTTCTTTTAACTGACCGAGTGTTGCGGGTTGCATTTTACGTGAATATTTTGACCGTTTTTTAAACAAATCTTCCATATTTTTAAAGTCAAGGCGCAATTCGTCACGTCTCCATGAATTGTTCTTTCTGTAGAGACCTCATTTATAATGATTGATGGCGTGTGAGAGTCGCAAAAGGTATGTATACTACTGAAATAATATAGGATGCGATAGACACTCCATATTACAAAACAGAATAATCTAATAGGCAAAGAGGTGATTAAAAAGTTTTGTTAATCCTCTGAGAGGTTAACTAATGATGCTCCAACAACATGTACTTTCACACATTAATAACGGTTCTGTAATTATATAATCGCAATTTCTGTTCACATCTCAGCCATCATTTCTAAATCTCATTAGTATAGAAGCGCATAAGGTGCGAAAATTAATTATTTAAAGATAACACATTAAAACAAATTCAACAACCCAAAACTGTTCCATTCAGTGAAAAACATTATCACTCAGCAATGCGAAGTTGAGAATGAGAATTCTCGGAATTTCAAACTGCAGTGTCACCGTGTTTCCGTATTGGTATTGCGACCTCATATCTCTTGAAATACTTTCTTCGGCTATAAAACGCAAAAAGCGAGGAATTTGAATTTGCCATTTTCAATCCAAAATGTTGCAAAACTACTCATATTTTCAAAAATGTTCATGAGCTTATTTAAGGATCTAATTTTGAAGAATACACTTCATTAAGTTAAAAACCTTTTTGCGTTTTTCTGTCATCAATACTGTAGATTAGGAATGTTAAATGTTGTTTGCAATTTTTGAAAATACAGAGTTCATCGAAAATAGGGTCTCTGCCATTTTTATAACCGTTCTTTGCTCTTTTCGGAAAAGAACAAAGAAAAAAATTGGAACCATTTTATAGAAAATATTGTTTAAATATTGCCTCTTTTTGACGCAATATTAAATAAACGCTACTAATGTTTTCGAAAAGTTGTGCATGACCTTATATAATGTGTTGAAAAGTTTTGAAAGAAATTAAAAGTTGTTGCGGCTTCATGCAAAGTAACCCCAAAAAATCCAAACATGCGTTTCAAATTCGCAAGGCCTCGGGTTTGATTATATCAATAGGAGATTAACAATTTTGGAGAAAATCTAATACAGTAGTTTTGAAGAAAATCTAGTCTAATCTATAGAATGCCTAAGGGTTTCGGCTCTAGCGTTTCACACAGCTGGACGGACAGACAGACGTGCCGTCAGCCAATATCTCGTTATCAAGGATCCACAAACGTGGATTGAGTACACAATGTCGGCATCAGGGAGACATAACACGGGCTGACGGCTTCTTTGACGGGGATGGACCAAACCCGGTCATGGCATGGATGAGAATTCCAGTGCCCGACTTCCCTGATTGGTCGTTTCCATGGTTTTCTCTTTCCAGGGCCCTTGAACAATAAGCCAAGAACCGCGCGCGACTCTTCTTTCTTGTCCTGCGCCACTCCCATTCTCGGAGCCGAGTGACGACCAGATGGTCCATCCCTGTATGGCTCTTTTCAATAGCCGTAAGAGCACTGATGCCACTGCAGTGCCTCTGATCGGTAGATCCGAGTTCGAATCCGACGGTGCACAGTGGGCAAGAGGCCTCATTTCTGGCATTAATTCGAGTAACACCTATAATCCATAGTATTGCATATCACTGTAAAGAGAAATTCATGTTGAAAGAAATGGTGTAACTTCCAATTCGATACCTCTTCATCTGACAAAAAAATAGTCGATTTTCTAGAAATACGCATTGTAAATAAAACAAAAATAACGTTACATTACGTTTTTTGAAGGAGCAAAAATGAAAGGTTTTATTAATTACATAAATTAAAGTCAAATATAAATATAGTGAAATTATATTAAATCATTAAAAATCATCATCATCGCTATCAATAGTATGAACTGTGTCATCGCAATCATCATCCGCGCGGGCCTCATAATTTTCAGAATGAACAATGTGTTCGGTGGATGAACCAATAGTTCCTGAGCTTCTTCTGGGAGGCTTTGCACATTTTCGTAGGTAATTTCTCTTGTTGACGATAAGTGGATCTGATCTTAAGAGCAGTAAATTTAAAACATCACTATTAGTTTTTTCACGGAACATTTTCGGAGAAGTGCTCTCTGTTTTTCTTAAAATCTTTGTTGAGTGCTTCTTGAGCTTCCCTGTTAATTGTCCAATTGGAGGCAAGCTGACGAGACAGTATCAGGTCCATGAATAAAATACTTGTGCAGTGTAGGTGACATGTTGTACCATGGATATTTTAACAAAATACCGAGCCGTGTTCTGAGCAAAGCCCGTAACTTTTCAACATGAATTTCACTGCCACTTGATACGACAATCATAATTATTGCAACATTTTAAATAAATTTACATCAATGCGTGTCATTTCAGCAGATAGTTCAAGGTTCTGAAAGAACCGTCGAGCTTATTTCTGGTATTTGTATTACGGATCCTGGTTTTGGCTGATCCACAATAAAACCACTGCGTTCTCGAATCTCTCTGAATACGAGCTTTATTTTCAGCCACAGTGTTTTAGCATTCCTCGCGCTTGCCACGTCTTAATAGGTAACTTATAAACCAAATGCAATAGGCACTCAAACATGCGTATCAACCTATGTAGTATTGACAAACCGTGAACTACACTTTGTTCTTGTCTTCAGTTTTCAGTCAAGAAATCAAATTTTTGTCTGTTTCTCTCATTAGAGCTCCACATAATATCCAAAGTTCTTTTCTTTGATATGAACAGTATTGAACTCTTGCCTGCCAAAAAAAATTACTCACATAGTACACAATTCATTTCCGGTATTTTACGTGCAGACACGTCCGTAAAAAGTCATTCCGGTGAAGAAAGTAGCAAAAAGTAGCAAGAAAAAACAGCTGTATAATATATTTGGAACATTACTGAAGAGCGAGAAACAAAGATCAAGGCTTGATCACCTTTGATACATAATTAAAAGTTGTGTGTTTCACAAAATTAGACGTACGTTTTAAATGTTAAAAGCTATTTCTTTGTAGTTTTATTTCTATTAATATTGTGTCCTAGATTTTGTGTTTGTCACATGCTAAATAACATTAAATACCTGAACTTGAAGCTTCCATTGCAAAAAATTGGTTTTCTTCACACACACTGACTGAAAACACCACGAACCTAGAGATAAATTCTCACTAATGAAAAGCACGTCCGACGTCACTACAACACCGCATGAACTGAAAGCTCTACGGTGGGGACGGACAGCCAAGCGGTGTGACATGCTAGGACATATTCGTCCAGGTTCTCCTTTGCACGAAACCATAAGAAATTTTCACCCTAAATAATTTTGGTTTTTAATTTCTGCCAGGTTTTGCTGTCATTTGCCCCATAGTGCGGTGGCACGACTTTCGACACTAACTACTCAGCTAGGTCGAATTCAGTCACTGTCTCGAAGTGAATTCTAGCGGCCGGTTGTTCTGAGCGGTCTTATCCTTACCCCTTACACACACTTACGCTAACATGCACTACACTACCACACATGCCGGGAGACTGGTCAGGAGCTTAGAGCTTGTCCCGACTGGGGCGGTGCCCCACTGGCAGGGGATCTCTGGTTAGGGAAAACTCCGCTAGCTGACAGGTAGTTCGGCGCCGGATCTCGCTATTCAGAGGAGGAAGGTCACCACCACCTCCCATAAGCCAAAACCATTTGCACTTACGAGGCTATTGACCTTAGCAGTTGACGCGCCAGGAATCAACAATTAATCATGGTCATGAGCGCAGGGGGAAGGCAAGAGGCTGCGGTCCTTCTTTAATTTTAAGAGACCCCGAAGCTTTACGTAATTTGTTACGTTTGTATTTCCGTTTTGTCCACCCCCTAATTTTCACCTTTCTTAACCCAACAATTTGTGAAATTTCTACACGACATTTACATACACGCATGGGAAGATACTTCAGAATTTCTGAAAACTCTGTTAATGATGCAAAATAAAATTTTGCAATTTTAATGTACCTTCAATATTTCATTCTCCTGTTTTAAAAAAATTTAATTTTTTTTTTTTTACCAGGGTCCTGCAATAAGAACTTTTCTGCCGACAGTTCTCTGTTTACTGGCGCACGAATGCAAAACGAATCAATACAATGAATCTGCGATTACAATATTCTTACGATTTAATTGCGAGAAAGCAAAAACGGGTCCATAAATATAGGTGTCCCCTGTTTTAGATTGCCGACGCCTATGTCCATTCCCGCAAAAAGTCCTGCAGTACTGCGAGTACGCGCTTGTCAAGCTAGAGTCCCACCTGTGCTGGCTGCACTGCCTACGGAGAAGGAAAGAACGGGAAAAAGCGATACATTACTAAGTTTTAAAGCGGTATGGTCGACAGTTTTGTCACATGACGACAATTTGGAAATTCATCTGAATATCTGAGAAGTCTGTGATCATTGCTAACGACATTGACGCGTTTATAAAAACTAAAACAAGTAAAACTTATTAGTTTCATGCATAAACAAATAGTTCAATACAACGGAGTCACTTATAGAATGCTCCTATAAAAAATACGCTAAATATAGATGACAGTTTTTGACAATTTATGACAAACTATCGACAGAAAAACATGTTAGTGTCCAGGTATCTCCCCCAGAGAAGCACCACCTCAGTGAGGACAAGCTCTAAGTTCTCGATTGATTGATTGATTGATTAGTGATTCCGGACGCGTCAACTACGGAGGTCATTAGTACATGTAGTCCATGTTTTTCATCGGGAGGCGGCGGTGATCTTCCCCCACTGGATACCGAGATCCGGCGCCGACCTACAGTCGACTAGCGGGGTTTCCCCCACCAGGTATATCCCACCAGCGGGGAAACCGTGCCAGCCGGGACACGTTCTAAATCCCGACTTGTGTGGTAGTGTAGTGAATGATAGTGTACGTGTGGGGGGGGTGAGGGTAGGACAAGGAAGAAGAAGGAGAGATCGCGCGCGGTCCGTGGCCCGTTTGAAGGGTATGCTCCGGCATTTGCCTGGTGGCGATCGAGAAACTACGGAAAACTACCGATCAGAGCAGCCAGCCGCTAGAATTCTCCTTCAGACAGCAACTGAATTCGACCTAGCTCATAAGCTAGTGTCGAAAATCCTGCTGCCGTCGGGACTCGAACCTATGACCTCCCAGTCAGCGGTACTGCAGTGACATCAGTTGACGCAGTGAATCACCGCTCCCGGTCTAAGTTCTCTATATATGTGAAACTGATTTCAACTGTGCATGAAGGTCTTAAATGCGAGTGTATACGTGTTAGGGGACTGAAGGAAGGTGAGAAAGGAAAGATCGCGGGTGGTGCATGGCCCATTTTTAAGAATACTGCTTCGGCATTCGCCAGATATTGATCGGAGAAACCACGGAAAATTTCCGCGATTTGAGAAGCTGTCCACTACAATTCACCTCCGGATACTGCTGAATGCGACCGAACTATTTAGTATTGAAAATTCGCCACCGTCGGAACGCGAACCCTAGAACCTCTCGGTCAGAAGCAGTGCAGTGGCCAATATCGTTGCTCTAAGCCACCTCAGATGACATATAAACTATTAGGAGAGTTAACCTCATACGACACACTTTCTCGAATCATCTGAAAACGTCACATAAGATTTTAAGATACGTACATTGAAAGCCGTTTCCTACTACTAACCCCTATTTCAATCATACCTCGAAAAATCTTTCTTTTAAACTGATTGGAAAAATGACTCAGTTTATCAAATCCTAACAAGTACTACAGGCAAGCGTGTTACAAGAATATACGAACTGTGATCCCTAACAAGTACGTAAGTTGACATCCTGTGCTGTGTGAAAACGAGAAAGTATAAGCAGATTGAGAAAAGATAATAGAAACAATATCGTGCAAACGTAAAACATTTCATAGATCTTTTATGGCTCCGTAATTTGCTAAGTAAGAAAATTAATTTACAAACAAGTTAGTGTTACTTTTCATTTTTTGCGTAAAATGCCCTCTTCAACTATCAAATTGACGTTTATTGATATTGGAACTGAATGATTTTGTTTCAAATTAAAAATAATAACGAATATGTTTCATTATTTAAAACTCAATTGTTTATTTACGATTTCCTTTTTCTGCTTAGAAATATTCAAACAATGCATTCTCAAACAACTTTGTCATCTTTGTTGGTAAAACAATCTCTCAATCCTGTTCTCTGTTAAACAGCAATTGTTTTGGAAGGAGAAATCAATGACCAAGGCGTTCTTCTTCATCTAGTTTCCACTTGAGCTCTATTCGATAAAGAGCTCTAGATACACCCATTTCGTGTCTTAATCTACTTTCTTTTATTGCTTTCCACGGATCTGGATACTCTGGATACCTATACGCTGCCTCCCTCTTCATTCTGTCTTCTAACTTGAACGTCTCATAGTCAACGTATTGCCAAATGCTACCATAGCGCATAATAACACCCTTTGCATGATCCAATAACGTGTACATTGCTCCATTTATTAAGCCATCAAGATCGCACTTTTTTATGTCAGGCCTTGGATAATCTGCATACGGTCTCCATGTGTGATCTTTTAACACAACAGGTTGGGAAAAAAATATGCCTGGTGGAATTCCAAATGTTCCTGAAACAGAAACGTTTGAATTAAGATACATTCCATTTCTCTTTTGACATAAAATGTTGATTTCCATCTACTTGTTATTTGCGTAAACACACAAAAACTGCGCACAACATTTTGAGAATATTAAATTCTGTAATATCGTGAAGTAAAGAACGGTCATTTCAAAGTTATTTCATTCAATTTATTGCCAAAACGCTGTCTCTGTGGCGAAAGAGCTTGAAATGTCGCCCAAGCAGGGGGTTATGGACGCCACGCCAAGCCACGCCGCCAGATCAGAGCACAGAGTGCCCGGCGAGATCGCCCCGTAGCGAACGCGGGGCGGCCAGAGCTCGCCCGGGGAGAGCGAGGCAGTTCGGAGCGGCACCGCCAGGAGTACCACGAGCCGCGGACACGTGCACGAGCGGCCTCACGACAAGCAGTGAGCGGTAAAAAGGCCCCACTCAGCCCCAGGACCAGACAGCGGATTCGGGCCCGGTGAGCGCTGCGCGTCTGCTGGCAAAGCACGGTTGAAATGAGGGATTTACTTGAGTGGCGCAATGGCACCCAGGGGTGAGGGGAGAACAGGGGCGGATCCAGCCTATTTTTTGGGTGCGGGGCAGGGGCATCGGAGATTTATGTTAAATAATAAACATATTTGTTATTATATTCTATATATTTTATGCACTGTAGATATAATACGATACAATATTACTGTTTAAATAATTATATAATTCGAACATAAATATTGAAATCAATTTTGCCTAATAATAGAGGGTAAACGAAAACTCTAGGCTTGGGGGGGGATAGCCCCCATGCCTCCCCCTGGATCCGTCAGTTGGGGTGCGGCAACTTGTCCCCAAGTCCGGACTTAGTGGGGCTTCGAATTTTGTTTCTTCTAAACCAAAAATTCGATGGTGGTAGCAGGTATCTTGTAGTACTCCATAAAATCAATTAAGAAATATTTTTATTGCTGTAGATTGATTATTTATTTTTTCATATAATATTAAAAATGTTTTATTTATAAGTTAAATTTACTGCTATAAGTTAGTGCTAAGATTGCAAAGAGATGAATTATATCCATGTGTGTGTGTGAGTGCGGGCGCGAGTGTTTGTATCAGAATTTTGTATGAAATATGGGGCTCCCGTCGAAATACTGCCCCAGGCCTTTGGTTTTCTCTGAGCGCCCTTGCTGGTAGGCGATTAGTGCCGCACTTCCGCCAACAGCTGTGCAGGCGCGCTTCCGCGAAAGCAGAACGCTGTTCTAATTGGCGACATTCATTGGGTCGCACCACTGAGTTTAGCTGTTTACAAGTTGACCGTCTTACGGCCTCCGGCGCCCATAGATCGCGAATCCTTCCTTTCCCACGCTCAGTAGTGCAGGACGGTGGCTGTGTGTCAAGGGTCCGGCGCGGCGCTTCTGGCTCTGTCGGGTGGCATCGAGTGAAAGTGACCTTATGAACCCGCAACCTTCGGCTCCGCGTAGTTGGGCCCTGCTCCAAGCTCTTGCGGTCCAAGGCAAGCCCTCCAGATCCCTAAGCGAGGCCAAATTTCAGGAAAATATTTCCAAAGAACTCCCTGAATAATACACTGATAGTGCTTAAAAAATAATTTCACACATGCCTGAATTACAATAATTCTCAGAAAAAATATTTTGGGTGTACATTCCGATTCAATATCACTCGGAAAATAAATCTATTCTTAGAAAAAGTGTATGAAATGTGACATATTTGGAAGTTTTTTTGCGGTATATGCCCACTTCTTGTATGTCAGTGTATGTCAACCCCAATTCTAAAACGCTTGTTTTAGACAAACATTAGCTTTCAATCGATTTTGATATCAAGGACCCACAAAACATTGATTTTGGCTACATTTGGGTATTAGAGGAAGTAATTTATTATACATAGGAACATTATTTATCAACTTATTTGTTACCAGGGCCCGACAACAAGAGTTTTTCTGTTGAAAATTCGCCATTTTCCAGTGCACGATTACAATACTCTTCTTACATTCGTAAGAGCGAAAAAGTAAAACTAGAGGTGCTACAGAATGGCACAGACTTTCTCGTAGTAATGTTTTATAATTTCCTTGGTGTGGACTAGCTTTACGGGCTTGCCCCATCCTCTTGCTAGCTGCAATCTATCGTCGCACAAAGTACATTTTTTGGACATTTTCTCAACTTTTCGGATTCTTAATACTAGAATAGAAATATTATTTTAAGAGTATTAAAGAAGAGTAAAACCTCGTCCTAAAAATTTTCATGGAAAAATGCGGAGACATTTTTAATAAAATGGCGTTGAGAGTTACTGTAAATGCAAAATATGAGGATGTTTATCACAGGAATCTATTGAGAATTCGAAAAACTTCATTTGAAAAAATCCACTCACAAGTTCAATAATTTATACACATTGATGAAAATCTGCCTATTAACGGCATGAGAGATATTTTTTTAAAAAAATTACACTTGTGTAATTTTTGAAACAAACAAAAGAATACACCTAAATGAACTTTACGACTTATAAAACAGTGCAATTAGCACTATCCATTGGAAAAGTTCGAAGAAAAAATTTTAAGCCATTTTTGAGAATTTTGAGTTTAAGCGTTTCTGAAAATGCGGAATTTTGAGCACGTTTTCACAGAAAACTGCAGAATTTTCGAGAAACTTTGACATTATTTAAATCACATGTACACAAAAATACAATAATTTGAAGAAATCGCCTCTAATGTAAGTATTACAGACGTGAGAGATAAGAAAAAAATACATTTTTTGTATTTTTTTAAAAAACATAAGAATATAGCAATATGGCGTTTATGTCATCATATAGGGTTTGTTTGGCACTAACCTTACCAAACATTTAAAGAAAAAATTTGGAGCCATTTTTGAGAAAATGTTGTTTTTGTTATTTTTTAAAATTGCAAATATTGCACGCACTATTTCACGAAAACTACTAAAATTTTCAAAAAAATGTACTTAACCTTTATCAAAGAACAATTCATGTGCAACAAATTTCATTTGAAGTAAATATCTCTCTCTTCAATTTTGTAGTTGTAGGAAGACGCCAAAAAAATTCAAATTTTTGCAATTTTCAAAAATTCTGAGTTAACCGTAAAAAGTAGACGTATGCCGCCTTTATAAATGTAGTTTACTCTATTCTTACAAAAAATTTAAAGAAAAAATTTGAAGCCGTTCTTGAGAAAATTTTGAAAATGTCCTTGGCACTTCATGTTAAGTATCCCCAAATTTTAAATAATGTTTTTCAAAATTTCAAAGCTTCAACTAGGGCCAGATAGACAGGGGTTTCTTTAATTTGGAAAAGATCGTACGGATGGTTTAAGGACGGACGTTTTGCTTTAAATTGTTTTTTCGGCATCAAGGACCCACAAAATAGGAATTCTGGCTACGCCACATGTTTTTCTCTTAATTTAGCAACTGGTTTTATGCACTTTTTCGCCAATTAATTTTTTCCACCGAAAATGCGCCGTTTTATTCGCGCATTACATAACTTTCTCTATACAACGTATATTACTCCATATATACATACATATACGAGAAAGTAAAAATTGACATTGTAGGCGTCCTAGTAAAAGGATAACGTTTCTTAAAAGATCGAGACCACTGATTCGTAAATGAAGGGGCTCATCAGTGGTAGAATTCCTAGTTTAATAAAGAGATGCTTTCAATAATCACGTGGGTAGAATCACTTGTAAATTCGATAACGAATTTATCAGTGAAGGTATCGTATGTATTCTGCTAAATCAATTATTTAAAAACTTCTTAGTATTTTAATTTATAATATCTGTGATTGCATGAAGATTGCATTGCTAAAGTAGTTTAGTGCACAATACGAAAACACACTGATAAAAATAATTGTTAGATGCTTAACTTTACATTTAAGAACAGTAGATTTATTCGCATTTGTAAATGCTGGACACTTTATTGGTATCGTTGTTATCGAGCACTGTATTAATCATCAACTGAAAGGAAGAATTGTTTCATCGTTCATGACGAATACAGTTGTATAGCATTTCATTTGGCGCCATCAGAAACAGCTGGTTTTCGACTGTTACCAACGAGAGCCCTCGAATAGCGCCCTCTGACATTAGTGGTTACCAACTTCAGAGCAATTGTATGTGAGTTTTGTCATTTAAAAAAGATGACGTAAATTAATGATCATATTTTATAATATGTCTTGAAATATGTAAAAGTCGATTAACGTTTTATAGAAATTTCTGGGTGTACTGCAATGAGCGCTCTGAGTTTTTTGATAAAACTATCTGACATGACTGACTGTGGCCAAAGTTCTCTGGTATTCTCCGTGCTTCGAGTGTTGTTATTTCGGTAGCAAGATGTCTCTCGAACAAACCGCTTGTGAAGGTTAGGAATGAAGGATTTTTTAGGATTTTGCATGACTTTTATTGTGGACAAGTTAAGGTCTTGCAAATAATGAAGATTAATTAACCTGCTCATTTCATGTGTCAATGACGTGTTATCTTCATTTGAATGGCAAGCTAGTGTCACATTACATGCATGTTTTACTGTTTTTAGACCTGAAGGCGTTTGAAAGAAGATTAACTGAAGTTATTGCTTGTCTACAGCCATCTACTACGCGATGGAGAAGTATGTAATCGTGTCTACTATTGGATTTGTTGGTATTTTGATCACTTTTCTTGGTATTGAAACACTTCGGAATTATGAAATATTTTAGAACTTGTGAATAAATGCAGTCCATTTCGTTATTAATACGATATTATTGCACTAGGCTACTGTACCTACCTTCAGAGACAATTCATATGATATTGCTTTCATAATTCTGATGTTTTATGTTGAAGGCATACAAGTATTTGGTTTTACTGTGTTATATAAATTTAATCTTGTATTTGGTCTGCTAAATCCTGTTACCTGATATCATTTAAGTAAAACAAACTTTCTGATCAACACACGCAGACTTACTATGCATTTCCACACTTGCATTTTAAACACAGTGGATTTCTGTTTAATTATTTGGTTTCTGTTGTATTAGATAAAAAAGACCTTCAGATTTTAAAATATCTGAACATGTTCCATTAGTATCTTTCAAATTTATTATTACAAAATAAATGTCAGAAATATATTGACATTGGAAGAAAAACCTGACATTTCTATAAAATAAAAAAAACATATGAAAATTCTGCTTGCCAATTCATTGTTGCATCTAGTACATCATATTTATTATATTTAATAGATTTTTAAATTTGTCAAATTTATCATACTTTTCAGGTTGTTTTTTTTTTAACATTTCAGTTTTTGAAAAGTAACCAATTATGAATTCATACAATGTTGTCGAGTTTTCTACAATAATACTGAAAATTGAAATCTATTTTACATGAAACTTTCCTGAATATTGGAAAAGTGCTCTCTATCTCAAAATTAATTCACACCTTTGGTTTTATTACAAAAACAAAACTTTTTTTTATTTTAAAGAAACCGTGAATTTTTAATGTCATTATGACCTTCATTTCATCAAAATTTGATAGATAACTAATATGTTAAAGCACTGAAAGTACAGACAATATTTTTCAAAATCAAAAAATTATCACTTATGATTGTTTTAAATGGTTTATTTTTTTAAAAAACCAATTTCCTTGTTTTTAGATGTAATTGTGTAAAGTCTGATTCTTTCGTATGTAGTAATTAAAATCTCAAAGCCATATGACATAGGAGAAATTTCCATCCAAACTGTCAGAGAATATCCAAAACATTACATACATAATAAAATTGTCATTTTTTGAATCCAACTGAGTCATATTTGGTTATTGTCAAATATTTTGACTTAAATTATCACTTTCAGCATTGCAATGTGCTTAACAGTATTAATATTGAACAAATAATTGTGTAAGAAATGTATTTTTCTCTCAATAACAAGGTCAATCGTTTGATAACTCCCATTTTCTTAATCAGAACATCTTATACCTGGGTTATTTAAATCTTTTCTCCGAGAAATATTTGTTTCATGTGGGGATATATATTTTTGTAAAAACTAAAATTTACTGATCTGTTAATTGTAATGTTCAAAACTTTGAGTGCAATGAAGTTTGGAAATAAAAGAATTATAAATGTATTATAAAGAATTATAGAATTATCAATTATTAGTTGACTTGTAATTATTTTTTTTGATACTGTTTATTACACACTTCAGTTGTCTTTTTTTTTTTTTTAACCCACAAAATTTATCTTATAGGAAGATAAACGGGCATAATGTAAAGAAGCTTTCTGTTCCAATATTTAATCACAATAAGGATTACAGTTTTTGATGAAAGAAATATAGTAAGACATGAAATTAGATAATTTTCAAATTAGGCAAAGTTTGATCACCAATAAGATGTTACGAAGTTACTGTATTTTGTATTAAAATTCCAATGCTCTTCCTTTCAATCCTTATGCTCTAGTAGTTCTAAATACAAAAATATTCTCAGTTTCATGAAGTGTGACATGATAACCAAAGTGGATATAACGAAGTACCACAAAATCTCATGTCAAGTATCCTCACCTGATTTAAGGTCTCAATCAATACAAACTAAGAGATGTTAATTCATAATTCTTTACTTGAATGCCATTTTCAATCAATTTTGTTAGAAAGAACTTGAAAGGAAGAAAAAAGTTTCTGAACATGCTTCCCTTTTTAACTGATGAGATTAATTAAAAAATATTGTAAAGTTTTTCTTTATTTTTTACTTTATATGATATTAGTGACTATGGTTTTAGTTCTTGTTGCAGTTGTGCTTGCTGTAATGTCTATTTGCACTGCGGTAGGAGCTTGGCATTGGCTTACTGATCCTCACACCTCTGCTGTTTCGTTCACTCAGTCTCTTTGGAATCATCCTTTTTTTGCATTAGCGAGTGTTTCGTTAGGTAAGAGCTCCTGATGTGTGTTTTTAAAATTGATTAGTGATGTACTACATCTTCATAACATTACAGGAGAAGTACAATGTATTTGTCATTTTTTTTTCAGTAATCCTCTTCATTTGTGGAATTCATAAGAGAGTAATGGCTCCTTCAATAATCACTGCTAGAACAAGATCTGTGCTTGGGGACTTCAATATGTCTTGTGATGACACTGGGAAACTTATTTTAAAACCTCGGCCAACAACAACTTGATCACACATAATGAACATGTACGTTCAGGACTGTTAAATTTTTTATTTCATTTGTGTTCCATAAAGTCATGTGTTTACATTTTTGTACATCTAGTGTAACTCTTCCAGCAATGTAATAAACATTGTCATATCAACATTTTATAATGTTGAGCCAATTTATTTATTTGGTGCTCAAAGAAATAAAAAAAATATTTTTAACATTCTCTGGTAGTTCTATGTATTTGCATGCAAACCTCAGTTTAAATGGACCTTAATTAAGGAATAAATGTTTGTTGATTTTTCCACCATAAGTAGTAATTGGGGTTACTAAATAAGATGATTCAGTTGTTGAATGTTACTTTTCAAAATAAGTGGTTGACAAAAAATAGGTAATCGTTTTGCTTCATTATTCTCTACTTTTTGTTTGAAATATTGCTGAATGGCAACGAATAATCTGATTTTTTTTCTTATTTTGATTATCGCTGTTGAAAGGGGGTAAGTCCTCCTCCAGGAGATACAGACATAGTAAGTAGCACAGACTGTACGGGCAAGCTGGTTTCTATGGTCCAATAAAACTAATGCTATGATAGGGGTTGCATTGCTGATAGGTTAAAGAATCAATTAGTGCACTCTTGGTAGGGACTCTCTGTACACAGGCTGTACAGACCTCATTTGAGGAGCCAGACAGAGTGGTCTCAAGATGCCCCATGAGTCCTATCCCCTAGCCTACCTCATAATTCTGCACCACATCCAATATCCTCACCTATCTCTCCATTGTTGATATTGTCACCAGTGGTACCTCTTCTCGTGTTGCACTTTTTCCGCTTGTACCTCACTTCTACAGGCCCATTCCTTGCCCCTTCTAATTTTTGCAACCCTGACACTATTAGGTTTCAAGAGCTAGGAAGTCATTTCCTTCTGTTCTTCAACTTTTTGCTCGTATTCTTCATTACTTGTCACCTCTTTTTTCTGTATCTTTTGTTTTATCTATAACCAATTAAGAGGTAGACCTTCAAATTTTCCTCACTCACTCTTAACCGAAGCTACTCCACATGACCCAAAGGAATACACTATTCCCTTCACTCCCCCCTTTCTCTTCACCCATATTTGCCCGGTGTTCCATTATTGGAACAAGTGACACTGGATTTGTCTTTGACCCTTACTTATTGCGAAACCCACTTGGAGGTTTCGTTATATTATTAGAACTTCAACAGAGAGATCGAATTTCCCGATAGTGCCAAGAGTTGATTTTATTTCTCCTTTGTACACAGAACGGAGAGGGTTTACTGAGCCGACCTTTCACTGCTGGCACCATGAGTAATAAAAGATAAAAAAACGTGTTATATTTTTGCTTTAAACTTTTTGTTCCTATGAAAATAGTGAAATGACATTATTTTATCAGTAAAGTAAAAATTCTTGAAAACATTACTATTAAGCTGAACTGGAAACGATTTTCCTAAAATGTTCCAATATTGGAACACCAGGCATGAACGGTATCATGAATTATTATTTTAAAAATCCATCTAATATATATCTTTTCATCTCTCAGATTATTAACAACAGAACAAATTAGTGCAATTTTGGAGGAGGATAACGATTACTTCAGTGTATTTATCTTTATTATGCCTCCAGAAGATGTATCAGAGTGGAGAACAATGCAGATGAAGATTTTGTGGAACACTAAAAAAATCTACCTGAAACCCATCTTAGATGAGAACGTGAGGCACTAATTATACGATTCAGTGAAACTGAAAGATTCGTATCTGTGACAACTAGAGAGTAATATTGGCTCTGGACACAGTGATGAGTGCATTCAAGAGAATATTTTCTCTATGCCTGTGTCTTTCCAACATAAGAAAGAACAAAGAAAGTGGGGAAAATTGACATGGGACATAAATCCTGAGTATACAAATTTCAATATTACCAGTGACATGAATAGTACCCAGTGTTGTTTTATACTATTTTTTGAGGTTTGGGATTTTCTTACAAAAATGTTCGTATTGAACAGTCAGCAGAAAGGTGATGACACATTTACGCTTTCTTCTGAAGAAGTAAAATATTTCATTGGAATTCGGATTTTATCAGCATACAATATTGTACCGAGATAAATGTTTTGGGAAACAGGCTCAAGAGAATTATAATGAAGCTGTCAGTTCATCAAGGAGAAGAAATAGGTTTGAATTGATAGAAAAAATATGCTCATTGCGCAGACAATGACCTAAAACAAAATGCGAGATTTGCAAAACTAACACCTTGCATTTTCTTACTGAATAAACGATAATACTGCATTTACAAAGAACACATATTATGGAAGGTGTGGAGCAAAAAGAAATTTCTCATTGTACAAGCTAACACAGTAGAAAAATATAATATATTCATGGGAGATGTTTATAGAATGGAGGAAAATTTCAAGGGCTACAGAATCGAAATCAGATCGAAAAATTGGTGATAGCACCCTGTATTTATGTTCTGCATTGATACTGCTACTCACAACGGCTGGCAGCTATTTAGAAAGACACTGCAAGGTCAAAAAGTGGATCACTGTCTTTCAGATCTATTATTCAAAATTATCTTCAAAAGTATAAAAGTTTACCCTCATCAGGTGGAAACATAAAACTAGCAAATTAATGATATATCGCATATTAACTTCAGATTTCGTAGTACAGGACATGATTTCAACAGTCTCTATGCAAGGAAGATATGCAACGTGTAAATAAAACACAACCAATCAATGTCAAAAATGTAACACAAAATTGCATGAAAACTGTTCATACCCCCTATTAATTATTTAGCTTTTATTTCGATTTAGAAATTAACAAAATTGTAGTATTTTTTAAGTTTAAATAAAGAAAAAAATATTATAAATGTGGCCTTGCTTGTTGAAAAACCATGGACCCGTTCGTGCCTGGTGTTCCAATATTGAAACAGTCCATATTTTGAAAATGATATCAGAAAAAATTATAATTTTCATTTAGAACACACCACCTACATCTTCATTTATGTGCTAAAAATATAATTATGTAAAAAAAATTAACTTGGACATAAACAGGTTAAAGAAGGACCTCATACTCTATACCCAAAGGGGAAGCAAGAACGAACTTCCCAAAAAGGCAGATGCAAATCAAGTGGCAGAGAAGGCAGTGCATCTGGGGTGAGCAACTCGAATATTGCCCTGCAAGTTTGGAAGCAGTGAGGTGGCAGCCCCCACCAGCAATCTTACCCTGCATAGTGCTCTTAATGCAACCAGGGAAAATATAAATTACTGATAATCTTCAAGAAAATAGCTGAACTAATGACTTTAAAATGACCACTGCTAAGAATAAGGTTATAGGAAAATCTGAAATTGTGGAGCAGTTGAAGTTCGCATCCTGGAATGTGAGAGACTTGACTCATAAAGAGACACAATCAGTGATCAAATTTAAAGGTTTAAGGCAGTCGAAACAAAAAGACCCTGAAAGGCTCAGTTGACTTAAGAGAATTATTATTTCATAGTGGGGTCCAAAAAATTCAACATTAGCTACTGGTGTAGCATTTATGTTCAAACAAATCTGAAAAAATGAAATTTACAGCTACAACTTAATATCTGAAGCAATAGTAAATATAAGATTAAAAACTACTACAGGTCATGTGACAATATTAGTGATATAAAAGGGGAAAGTAGAAGAAAATGTAACTTTTTATGATACATTGTAGAAATATCTGAATTCTGTGAACGGGAGACTACTTTACCATTGCAGGGGATTTTAATGCAAGAATTGGTAACCAGCCAATGGAAGCAATAGTAGGATGCAATGGAGAAAGGATTCTCAGTGAAAACAAAACACTAATCAACTTTGCGAACTGTAATGAATTAAAAATCACAAATGGCTTTTTCAAACACAAAGATATACACAAAAATACTGGGTGCCCTGAGTCACAAAATCTATATTTGATTATATTTTAGTAAATTCTAAATTAGCTCCTCTTGTAACTGATACACAAGTCCACAGAAGAATTGATATAATGTCAGATCACTTCATAGTAGCGCCACATATAAATATTCCTGCTAAATGAATGTAAAAATATACAAATCATAACGGATCGAAAAAACACTATTTCAAAATCCATTTATTACAGCAAGACAATAAGGAAATTATACTGTAAATGTTTACTGGATTACTTGGATCATAGAGCAATCAGCTGCGATGTAAATGAATGGGAAGACTTGAAATCAGTAATAACAAAAGCTGGCAGTGAAGTACTAGATAAAAGGCAAATGGGCACAAGGAAGAAAAGATAAAAAATTTGGAATGATAAAATAAAAATACTAACCAAAACAAGAAGAAATATTATTTATTATATTTTGTTACAACCTGTTCTAGATAAACCAGCATACAAAGAAAAATGCACCACAGAAAAATTAAAAATTATAGGGAAAATTGGGGCAGATGTTCATAACAGAGCATATAAAATTTTAAAACAATTAAATGCTGAAGAAAGACACTTTGTGTGTAAATAATGTCTCAAAAAAAGAATGGCTAAAGGAATTTACAGAATTATTGGCATCAAACACAGAAGAAGGGTAGAAGGAAAACAGTCTAGGAGAGTTTGCTAATGTAGACCCAATTGAATACAGGGAACTGAAGGAAGTGATTCACACAAGAGATCTGGAAGTTACAGACTAAATATAGAATTATTTAAATATGTGCTTCATGAGATTAAAATATGGTACCTGTCTATACTAAAGCGTATTAAGCAACAATCCACCCCCAAAATTCAAGCAAGAAAACATGAGTGACTGTAACAATTACAAAGGAATTAGTCTCCTGAATACTGCATACAAGATCAATGCTCAAATAATCACAGGAACGCTAAATAAAACTAGTGATAGGCTTTTGTCAGAAACATAAAATGAGTTCCACAAAGGAAGGGCAAGAGAGTAAAATGGTTAACTTACATTAGTTTTTATCTTAACAATTTTTACTTTCTCACCCTTACTTTCAAAGAAGAGAAAGTATTGTAATTTTGCGTTGGCCCACCTTGGTCCTGTTTCATTATGTTTCTGCACAAGGTAGCCCATGGCTCCAACTAAGTGCTTGTACCATTTATGTAGGTGTAGAGGCAAAGTTCCTCATCCACGTTCACAGACCGGACACATTCAGATCACTCAGACATTTACTGATCAGAGCAAGGGTTTAGCAATGGATTTGAGATAAAGGAGGTTCTGAGAATGTTCCTTGGGCCATGAAACCAGCTGTGGGATCAGAGAAAGTGTCCAACTCAAACTCACTCCTCTGCCATCTGGGCCGGCCAGAATTGCCAGGACATGACAGGAAAGGTCATGCATTAAGGGTGGTAAAGACTTCACAAGGCACATAAACACCTTATTTCTGAATTTGTTTATACTTTTCCAAACATTAGTATTATGTCATAATACTGATGAGATAAAACAATGAAGTTTTAAGTGAGTGTAAGCCAGTTAGTTCTCACACATAACTAACTGACAAATAAATATTCAAATAACCTGGCTGAGGCAGTTGGAAAAGTTCTGATTTTTCTGCAAATACGAAATGGCTAATACCTGCACACACATACCTCTTCGTCCCTACAGAAAGGAGGACTTGGTCACTTGACATTTCTTGCAATGATAATAACATAAACACAAAAATTATGTTCTTCACCACCGTATAATATCCTAATCTTTGTTTTTCTGTGAAGTTTCTCTCCATTTGTTTCATATACTTGGCCCTGTTATTACTGCTTATTTCTCAAGTTGTCTTCCTTGCTTTTGCTTTGTATCATTTTTTAAAATAAGATCCTCTACAGTCTTTGATACCTTTATTGTTAGTTTTTTTTTATTTTCAGCATCCAGACTTTATTTGTCTGTAACCAACTTTTTCTTAATGGACAAAGACCTCTCAATAATTTTTTTTATTAGTTCTATTTTTTGTTAATTCTCCTTTCATTCTCTCTCTTTTTCCTTCTTTTTTTCCTTCCCCCCCTCCTTTTTTACCTCAGCATATTTCTTTGCATTCTTTTGTGACAAATATTGAGAGCTTACCATGAACTCTCTCTCAGGAATATTAACATGAACTCACTTAGCTGTTCAGTTTTATTTTTACTTAAGTTTTTGATAGAAGACTGTTGTACTCACAGCAATTTCTTTGATGTTGTTCTTAGATCCCCTCATTATTTTGTTCCTTTATGCCTTCTAAGTTTTCTTGCTTAAACTTTCCTTAAACTTTCTAACATTATATTTATTGCCAGGTGAGTTTTTGTTTCAGTAAAAATTTTGTTTGCCTTAAGCAGTTTTCATTTTTACTCGGATCATTCTGTGGTCATTCATAAATTTTGTTTGGGACCAAATAGTAAAATCCATGATCTGTTCTATGTGATCAGTATGTATGAAATTTATTTCATTTGTGGTTGTTCTATCTGGATAACCCTATTTATTTGTCATGTGCGTGTTGATTTTAATTGGTTCAACTCTAAAATAAGTAAAAACACCATACTAATGAGACAACAATAAGAAAATTTACAAATGAAAGAGAGATAAAACTAACAAATTTGCAGAGTTCAGAATTTGAAGATAGTTAACGAATCTATGTTTTCAGTCAAATTTATGCATGTGATTTATTGTGTGAGTGATTTATTGCAAGCAACATTATTAATTAAGGTTCAGGCAAATTTGATCATGTGAACCTCAGTTCCATGAATTTATCAGTTAGAAGAAATTACACTTTAGGTTTAGTTACTCAACGGAACAGCAGATCTTTTGTTTAGCGAGTTGTTCTGAAGAAGAAAAAAACATGGTTTTTTGCTCTTCATGCTTTTTTTCCAGTTAAAATATTAAAAACCAAATAGAAATACAAATTTACATATTGAAAACGTTTTTATTTATTGGGATTCCCGTTGAACTTAGGGCTTCAAAATCATTCTCAATGGTGTCCTGTTTTACTTAATATGTCAGCAAAACTGTCAACTTACCATCTGATTTGATGCCAAGTTACTTACCATCATAATTTTGTGTACCATAATTTAAGTAGTGTTGCAATTGCCTTAACCTTCGGCAATTCAGATGGCTCTTCAGTTGATTCTTTTATTTGGGTCTAAAATAATGAAATAATATTTCAATGAATTATTATATGATATAGTAAGGGCACAAGAGCACTTTCATATTGAAAGTTAAGTTCATGACAAAACTAATAGTGCTTCAATAGTAGCTTTACTTTATTCTTTCTCCCTTTATTTGTAATATTTGCAGTTTTCGAAAAGAAGAGGGCTCAACAAGAATTAAACCTGCACTCTTTTTTTCTTAAGCATTGTTAGACCTATCCAAGGGAAAAAATTGAAAAAAAAATTTGGAGCTGTTTTTTGAGAAAATAATTGTTTAAAATTTATTCCTTATATTTCATGCAAAATTACTCAGAAACTACACATATTTTCAAAAAATTGTACATAACCTCATTTAAAGATCTGTCTTTGAAGAACAGATTTCATTAAAAGAAAATATGTCTCCATTGAATATTTTAGTAGAAGTAATAGTCACTGAAAACATTTAATTTTTAAAAATTCAAATAGTTAAATAAATGAGACTTGTAAAAATTTAAAAAAAATTTAACCTTTTTGAGAAAATTTTAAAAATGTTAAATCCTCTTATAAAATACCCATAAAAATCAAAATATTCATTTCAATCTTCCAGAACATTGAGTTCAGAATGAGAGAATATCAATTTTGAAGAATTACAAAATTGAATTTTGTAATGGACTTGGGTATGTTAATTAAAAAATAAATAAATTGTCTGAATGGTTTTGATCCTAATGTCCACTGCAGGTGGATGGATGGACAGACAGACGTTTTGCTGTCAACAAAGTTTTTGGTACCAAAGATTCACAAAATATGGATTCTGTCTACACCACAAATTAGAGGAAGTAATTTACTACATAGGGGAACAAGATTTATCCACTTTTCCGATACCAGGGCCCCCCAAGATAAGTTTTTCTGTCGAAAAATCACCATTTTTGCTGCATCATTACAATACTTTCATCATGACTTTCACTTTTACTATAAGACGAAGGCAAGAAAATGAAAAATTAGGCCTTCGTAGAATTTTTGGATGCTAATATAGAATTGCTAAGGGAGCATTTTTTTTTATAATTGAATATAAATTATTTTCCAAAGACGGAACATTGTAACTGATTTTCTTTTCTTTTAGAACTACAACAACTACAACAATTTATGAATGGGTTCACATGAATTTTTCCTCAATATTAGTAAGGACTCACATAAATATGGGAAGATTTCTATTACATAAAAATATGAAATGTGTGGATAGTGGTTTTAAAATCATTATAAAAGAACTATAAAGAGCAAAATATGACTTTTATCACTGATGAAATACATTTGTCTTGGGATGTGGTGTATCACAACGTGAATTTTACTTGTAAGCCAGCCATATCTGGCAATGGAAATCAACAACCACAAAGGGGATAAAGAACAGATAATTATTCTTTATACAGCAGCTTTATGGAAATTATTCTTTATGTGATCATTAAAACAGAATCAGAAGATTACTTACAAATTTCTGTATAAAATAGCACAAACTTGCCATAAAAATTTCTACAAACAATGGCTTATCAAAGGAAACAAGTGTTGCTACAGAATGGCAATGACTTTCTCGTAGTAAAGTTTTCTAATACAAACTTGCCATAAAAATTTTCCTTGTTACTAACTGGTTTTACAGTGTTGCCCCATCCTCTTGCCAGCTGCCATCTATCATCGCCCAAAGTACATTTTTTTAAACATTTTGTCACCTTTTGGATTCGTCATAATAAAACAGAAATACGCTTCAACAATATCAAAGAAGAGTAAAACCTGGTTCTAACTACATATTTTCATTGAAAAAATTTTTAAGTCTTTTTAAAAAATGACGATTAAGTATTACTTCAAAGTTGAAATTTGAAGCTTTTTTCACAGGAATCTGTTGCGTTTTCGAAAATCTTCATTTGAAGTCCTTTGAAGCACTTCCACTTACAAATGCAATAATGATATACAAATCAGTGGAAATGTGCATATTAACAACATGAGAGAGATTTCAAAAATTACATTTGTGTCGTTTTTGAAAAAGCAAAAGAATACACCAAAATGAACTCATATTAAACAGTGCAATTAACACTAACCATTGGAAAAATTTGAAAAAAAATTTGAGCCATTTTGAGAAAATGGTGTTTGAGCGTTTCTGAAAATCGGAATTTTGAGCTCATTTTCACTGAAAACTTTTGAGTTTTCAAGAAACCTTATATGACATTATTTAAAGTGCATGTACTCATAAATACAATAATGTGAAGAAATCACCTCTAATATAAATATTATCAATGTGTATGACAAGTCAAAAAAGTCATTTTGTAAATTCTGAAACAACAAAAGAATAGAGCAATATGGAGTTTATGTGATCCTACAGGAATTGTTTGGCACTAACCCTACCAAACATTTACAGAAAAATTTGGAACCTTTTTTAAAGAAAGTGTTGTTTTGTTTTGTTATTTTTAAAATTGCAAATGTTGCACAGACTACTAAAATTTTCAAAAAATGTACATGACCTTAATAAAGAACTATTTATGGACTAGAAATATATATATATATATATATATATATATATATATATATATATATATATATATATATATATATATATATATATATATATATATATAAAAATAAAAATTGTGAATTTAAATTGTTGATAATGGCAAATTTGAGAACAAGTTTCCAAATTAAATTATTAGGCAACATTGTTGGGCAAATATCAGAGGATTTAGCAAAATTAAGAATAATACAACAAAGCAAGTGGAATAATCAAATGTTTCAGAAGTAATACATGGAATGAAACAAAGCATAATATGATATCAAAGCCAATTCTCATGTATGGATTAGAAAGAAAAGGTGGTATCAATAACTGCAAACCACATACTTTCCTGTATCAAGTAACAAGAGTGATTCCAATGATACCTATGGCAAATAATATAGTAAAAGAAATAAAAGATAACATAGTGCATAGATATCAGAAGACAGAATTAAGGTAAAAAGACTACTGAAGAGAGATAAGGTAAGTTTCACCAATCGTTGAAAGCTGTGGGAGACCCTATGTTAACTGAATCATGAACAGATGGAAATTCCTATTAAATACAAGATGATAATGTAATTTTTAATTTACCTTTCTCATGTTTTCATAAATAAGTTAGATTGAGGCACAAATTCAGTGCTTGCCATAGGTCCCAATTTAACCAGATAGTCTTTGCTTTAACATTTCACTTAAAATATTCCTCTTGTGTAAATCATGAAGAAATGGTTTTACAACTACTTCTTTTAAGATATTGATTTTTTCCTATTTCAAGACTGTTAAGGGTTATCTGTTTTATCTTTTCTGAACATCTTTCTAGTTTTTAATTAATTTTTAACACATAATTGAAGAATTATGGATTCTATTTATTGATGTCATTTATTTGTTTTTGATTGAGTATGATTGTAATTTTAATCTGCATAATTAAACATGGGAAAATGTAACATGATACTTTTGACTTTTCTTCATGCATTAAAGAATAATCATTTTTATGTAGAATTTTTTCTAGTTTTTAACCTTTCTGCAACGCTTCTCTACACTTCACATTGTGAGAAATCATTTACACAGTATTTCCTGCTATACACTGTTACATTATTGACAATATTGTTAAGTTTAGAATTTTATTAATCTTCATTTACTGCCTTATATTCGGTAGTAAAATTTACTTTGAGCGACGATAGATGGGAGCTAGCAAGAGGCAATCCGTAAAGCAATGGTCCAATATAAGGGTACAGATGGGGCACATCCGTAAAGCCAGTCCACACCAAAGAAATTAGAAAACTTTACTACGAGAAAGTCTGTGCCATTCTGTAGCACCACTAGTTACTGTTGCACTCTGTATTAGTATGTTCACTCTTTTTTTATTTAAATTCTTTTATATGCTTATAAAGTATTCATATGAATTTATAATAAAATATTACAATTAATTTGCTGTTTTGAAAACACCTGTAATGAAAGCTTTATTTTAATGTAGGATGTGACTGTGATTTAGATTTTATTTAACAACCTTATTAACTTTTCTCAAATTTCACATTATGTTGAAGTTTTCAATTATGTATCTGATCTTATAGTTCATTAAAAATTTACAGTAAAAAGATCAAGTACGTCTTGTAAAAGTATCTTCACATTTTTAATTTAATTTTTTCTTTATTATATGCTATTGGGGGAAAATTACATGCCTGGTATTGATGAATATATTTCCACAGGTGTCGAACATTTTCCATCAAATAGTTAAATCTTCTTAACTCTATTATCAATTTTCCTTGAGGTAAAGTTGAATTTGGAATTCTTTTTAGTGCTCTTTTGTTTGGCACAAAATATGTTGCTTTGTATATCATATTTTCAAAATCAATGTAATAATTTATTCCTGTAAAACCCCAAACAGCAGGGCAAGCCATATCACATAATTTTGTCTCTGTTAGCTTGGTCATTACAGGCATTGCTTCTGTTCCGAGGTGAGCTGTTACAACAACTATATTTTTAGAATCCAACTTGTCAGAAACATTAGCTAGTACTGTTGCATTAAAGCAAACAGGAGCATCGTCAGCACCTGCTAATATTACTCTGCATTCTGATGGAGCATATTCATCAATGACTTGTGCTAGCTTCACCATTGCAGCATAATTTTGTTTTATTATTACATCAAAACATTTTTCATCTTCTCTGAAATAATAGCAAAAATTAGAAACATCACTTAATAAATCATCGACAAAATATTAATTTGGAGAGCTGGAAAAGTACTCCGTTACAGTTAAAAATTGCATTCTCTAAAATATTGCTCAAGCCCTAAAACCTTAAGTAACATAAATATGATTTATTTTCTAAAATGAATATTCAGATAAAAGTATTCTGAAGTTTTCTTTTCTTCAGGATGCATTATCCAGTGATTAAGTATATTTGAAATGAATGTATGATATTGCTAATGCAAGTTTTTTCAAGTCCGTTACCATTTACATTAGCAAATACATGAACTCAAAATCCTAAATACAAAACAGAACATTTAATGTAGTATTTTAGAAGAAAATAATCAATGCTTTGGTTTCAACTGAATCTACTAAATTCTGATGTTTGGTTTAGCCTTAATCCTGCACTCACAATAGGTTCCTATCAATATCTTAGTTGCACCATTATTGCAAGGGTTCTACTTGTGATGTTACCAAACATCTCAAATGTATTTGTCCCTTACTGGAACATGAAATACCACAGTGAAATCAGGGTCATTAAATGTCATTGATAGAGTACTGTAGATAAGTCACAATTTAATTCATAAATGTAGGAAAGCTCTTCTTACTTTTATCAATTATCTTAGAAACTGTTGTTCCTAAAGAATTTGAATGTCATGTATTGAATGGTGTCAATTAAGTATTGAGTTCTTGATAAGGACAATAGTAGATAATGAAATTGTAAATAACCAATATTTCTGAAAAGATGATTTGGCTGTTGATTGATCCAAATTAATACACAGGATGGATGGAAAAGACAACGTGGATCAAGCTTTGATCACTCAGCTTACAGATGGAATCATCATATATTTTCTTTTTTTGACATTTTGTTAAATTAAATTTGATCTTTTCAGAGAAACTTATGCGGTTAATTGAGCATAGTTACACTTTTTTAACCTTGAAGTGGAGTAAACAAAAACATTTTAAGTAGGTGAAGCTACTTATGCAAGGTTGAATTCAGCTGTTGCCTGGAGGAGAATTCTAGCAGCCAACTGCTCTACTCTGTAATTTCTGTGTTCAATACCAGGTGTGTGCCAGAGCAGAACCGTAAAAACTTCCTTCTCTGGTCCTCTCCCCTAACAAACACTCACATGCATGACTCGACCACTCTACAGGGAGGCCAGTAGGGAGTTCAGAGCTTGTCCTGACTGAGGTAATGCCCTGCTGAAGGGAAATACCTGGAGAAGGAAATTCCTTGTAAACTGATGTGCAGGTTGGCACTAGATATCTAGGCAGAGGTGGAACAACCTCTCGGGATAAGACTTTCACTTCACAAAGGGGAATAATGGCCATAGTAGTTGAAGTGCCAAGAAACCTTAACCAATCTTTATAAATCACATATACTAACATCCTTTTAAAAATGGGATTTCATCCTTTTCATTCCCTGAAAAAATATCTGTCAAATCGGTTATTAATTTTTAAACTCCTTATTCTGTGGATGTATAAGGATATGCTCAGAAGACGTGTAATCTACAGAAATGTAATATTCAGTTCACAAGTTTGACAGTCAAAATTCAATCTATATAAATTGGAATGTCTGTGTTTGGTTTCAAAATAGCTGCTGTTTTATAATCTCATATTGTTATTTACATGATTTAAATACCCATTCAATTTTTGTTTGTTTGTGTTTCTGGAGTTGGGAATTGCCGAACAGATTTCAATGTGGTTTTCAATGAAAAGCAGAGTATTGTATCATGTATAATTTTGGTTATTTGTTTTAGATCTTTATTGTCTATTATATAAAGAAGAATATTTCTTAATTAGTTGCTTTTTTTTTTAGCAAAACTGTAGTTTTATTCCAACCTTCATGTAATTTTGTACTTATTTCCTCAAAACAGAAAAATTACTGTTTACACAAGATTTCATTTAAAATGTCTTCCTCCTCCCTTTTTCCCCATTAAAGCAAAATTTGATGGTGCACTTAAATTGCTCGTGATTATTACAAAAGCGGTGTGGAAATGAAGGTTTCTAAAAGAACACAGGAGAGAGAGTTTCCTACTAAATGCATATTCATTCATTACAATAGCAGAACTAAGCTTTAAGTAAATGTTACTGGAAGCTTCCAGGGAGTATTCAGTGATACTTTGGGTTACAGATGCTCTTAGCAACAATGTTCATAACAAACATGGTTGAGCAGGGCTGAATAAGGTGAGGGGTGAGGTAAGGCATGGGGGAAAAAAAGAGACAGAGTTAGTTTGAATTAGAGTGAGAGACTGTCAGACAGAGAGAAAGAGTTAGAGAGATATTGTTAGAGAGAGTTAGAATTAAAGATAGAGTAAAAATAAAAATAAAAAAATTAAAACAAAAAGAACTGGGCAAAGGGGACACTGGATAGAGATAGCTGTAGGCAGGACCATGCAGGGCAGCGCTTCTAAATCAGTTGGTCTACAGGAAAAATGTCAAAATGTATTAAGGTCTAACAGAAATAATGTCTACTAAAAATAGCTATATTAAGTCTAATGATTAAATGTTTACAGCTAAAATGTCTACCAACAAAAATACCTACAGCTAAAATGTCTACTAATTGCAAAGTCTGACAGCTAAATGTCTACTAGCTAAAAGTTGAATAGAAATGTCTAATGAGTATTCTGTTCAAATATCTGTCAATATGGAGCAATTGAAAAAGGTTTTGAAGACTTAAACAGTGAAATGAAATACTCACCTACTTGAAAGGATTAAGTCATCACCTGAAATTGCAAGCAGATGAAGTAGAAGAATCTGATGCATTTTTTGAATGAAACTCTGTCCTATTAATGTACAGTATATATTTTAAAATATATTTTTTGAGTGCATTTTTAATTGCACTTACTAACAAGTCTAACAAACTTTTGTACGTAGATCCGTTTATATGTAGACATATTTGCAATATGCATTTCCCAAGTGTCATTGTTGTTTACTAGGGAGATCGTAGAATTTATTATGTGACCTTTTGAAGACCGCATAACCTAAAATAAGACATTTACATAGACTGTATTTCTGTAGACCTACTGACCAGTAACCAGGGCAAAGTAGGGGGATATGTTGCAGATGGAATTCTTAACTTTTCCTAGCTAATTAATGATTGTGACACTACAAAGTACTTAACCTTGTACACATTTTAAAAAATTGATCTACAGTGGGGAGCCAATTAATTTGGTATTTTTAGTTTATTATATCAAAGTTTCATTTATATATAATATAAAGTTACAATCCTTAAGGAAATTTTCAGAGGAGATTAAAACCATCAATGACTTATTTTCATCAATAGTTAAAGTGACTTACTTTGCCATGAAATTGCAAATTCGTACAAAATGTAATAATCCATCCATCCTGTCCATTTTGTTTGTTCACATGACTACAGTTACCATCAGATTCATTAAATGATATGAGTCAAAATACATGAGTATCAGAGATTGTTAGCAATGAAAATAATATTACTTTGACATCATAATACATGTTAAATATAATTGTGAATTGATACAGTATTTAAAGATAAGGGGAAAATGCAGTTTACAATGAAGGAAAAAAAAGTGAAGTTGATATGTTAAAATATACACCAATGAAATTATTTGAAACTTCAATATAAATCAGTCTTTTCTCTTCGTATGCCAAAAAAAGGGGGGGGGAGATAAAATTGGAGGATTCTGTATGAGATACAATGCATCACAACTGTTAAACAAATGGGGAAATGCCACTTTGAGAGTAAAGAATCTTCCAATATGTCATACTGCAGAATAGAAAGTGTTCAACAAAGATTTTACTAAGATGTTGAACAATCCTGGAACTCAGATTATGTCTAGAACTGTTAGTAGCTGTCTGCTTTTGTTTGTCTCTAAGACATGTCATCCATTAGAAAAACTTTTACTTGCAAAAGTAATGATAAAGAAGCTATTGACACAGAATAATAAGTTCAAATCATGCACAAATGATGATTGAGCAGAATCATATGAGATTACTATCATCTTGTAAATAAATATTTCATGCACCTGTATTCACAAGTCACTTGGCTGTTTGCTCTAAATAATTTTCTTTTGGAAGAGGTTTTTATTTGATGAGCTTGCTTCTGTGATGTGATGTGGAAAAATGGGTGACCTACATCAATTTGTAAGGTCTAGATTAGGAGAAAAATGTTCCCACCTCTATATGAATAAACTGATAAATTAAGATAATTGTGATGTTGGGGTAATTTCTTCAAAAGGAATAAACAAGTCATAGATTGTAAATGGGATATCGCAGTCACTATTAGTGCCCTGAAATATTTGAAAATTGAATATTTCAGTTTATTAAAGAATGGTAACCACCAAATAGAGGTTTTTTAATGACTAAGTCTATGCCATATTCCAAAATATTTCATGAATCTTTGTGGTCCAAAAGTGTGTTCATGTTGAAGTTTTAAAATGGCTTGGAAGCTGTCCATAAAGGAGTCTCTCCTTTGGGAACATTTGATAAACATAATAAATGGTGTTAGAAATCTTAGCAAAATGAATAAGTTGTCAATAAAGAGATTGAAGAACTAATTGTAGTTTAAGAATAGAAGAAAGAATTAAATGTAAAGCAACATGGCAAAAGATTTTCCCAACTTGTGCAACTACCACTATGTTCATGCTGTGACATACGTAAGCTTTTATACACACTAAAGGATGGCAATCATATGTATAAAAATACTGATGAGTGACAATTGCATTTTTTCTGAATAAATTAATATAAAATATTAATGTTTACTAATTGATAAACTCCATTGTATTGAAGAGATATGAAAATTCCTAATTCATTAGCCCCTCATCATCTGAGAACTAGTGGTGCTACAACACCATATACTTTCTCATTTTATTTGTAATGACTATGCAATATTATACTACTACAAAAGAGACTTCATGTTAAATCAAAAAACCTGTTTCAAACTCACAGGACCTTGATATTGTTTAGATCAATCAAGGTATATCAATTTTTGAGAAAATTGTCTGAAAGGTTTAGGGACTAGTGTTGATCACAGACAGACACATTTTGTCGTCAATAGATTTTTCGGTATGAAGAACTCACAAATGCAGCCTTTGACTATACACCTTTTTTAAGGGAAGTAATTTACTACATGTTATATGGGAATTTATGCTATTTTTCTTTACCAGGGACCGAAATACAAGAAAAATCATTGATTTACACTGTAACATTACAGTACTTTCTCTTTACTATATAAATGTAACAAGGCATGAACATAAATATCTAGCAAATGAATTTTGGTCAAGTTACGTTCAAAAAAATGAAAGTAATTCTAGTAATCAGTGTTAAAGTAAATCGATAAGAATAATAACTTCATCAATTGTATATTTTTTCTGAACTTGATATTTGTTTTTTGGAGGGGGACTTTTATCATGCCAAGGGTCTATACCCTATACACTCCAATGGAATGCATATTCGACCATACACTAGACACCAACACACACTTAAGGGTTTCTCTGATCTAGGGTCAGTAGAGTGCAAGGCCCTTCACAACAACACATACATGAGAGACCAGGGACAACCAACCAAACCCAAGGCGGGACTCAAACCCATGATCCATCAAACCAAAGTGCTGTGTTGGTTCATGCTCTTAGCGATCTTGGCCATCTGAGTCGGCACTTGATGTTAAATTGTGAAATGATTTTATTATTTTCAGTTGTTTTTTCTCCTGTATCTTTTAACATTATTTTTTGTGATAAGTTCAGACATGTTCCTAACATTTTTGTAGTAAGAATAATGCTGAAAAGACAAACTTCTCTAGCATTATCACGTGCTCTGATTCTTTTTCACATCTGCTTTACCTAAATGTGCTAAGATTGATTTGATAAACAATTGTACAGAAACAAAGAAGTTTTAGAAATCCACCAAACAATTATCATTATGGACACATTTAAATATGATTCTGTGAAAATTATTCTCAAATTCTGTAAGAGTTATGGCTTTATACCTTGAAAATACATTCATTATGATAAATACATCACAATCAGTTAATCCTTCTTGGAGAGAACCAACTATTTTGGTAGCTTCCACTCCTGTGTCTGCTCCCATTAGTGTAGAATCTTTCTGAATGTGCTCAATAATATGTTTCTTCTTGGACTTATCGTAGATATGAATTACTGTACCAGCCTCTTTTCCCACACATTTTAAATTTAGTAATTCAGGCAGTAAAACTGGCAAAATGCGTAATGTTGCACCACTAATGAGAATTTTTCGAACTTTGTATTGTCTCCTAGCTTTTTCTTCCATTTCTTTTTCATTAATCTATAGCAACAACAACCATGAAAAAAGTTAATGTGATAAGAGATCAGAACAAAATAACATTTTGTGTACTGAAGTTTTAAAAATAATTTAATGGACAAAACAGTATTTTTACCTTCATGTTGTCGTCAACCAGCATTTGTTTTTCCTCAGGAGTAAGGAAAGCTGTGAGTCCATAATATTCATGACAGTATTCCAAAAATTCGCTCAATCCACCAATCAAAACTGGTTTACCACCAGGCATGGCTAATTCTCGCCAAACAAGTGGAGATTTTGTATGACTCCAGTCATTTTTTTTGCACTCTCTCCATAACCAAATCTTGATCATGATTAAAACAAAAACAATCTGGATAGACACAAAATACTGGTGTTCTGCAGCAGCAACATTAAAATTTTAATTATTTTCCACTGAAACTTGCTTTGGATATTTTTGTTTTGACAATACAGACGCAGAAATGTACTGATTTGTCATGAATATTGACTATTAACACAACTACATGCCTTACAATCTATGGACCTATCCTAAACCTTTCAAGCAGCTGGAACTGTAGCAATCTTTTCCATTTGTCCCAGCTTCTTTAAATACTACTCCAAAATATTCAGTAAAATAGATTTTTGTTTATTATTTCAGGTGTACTGCATACTTAAATACTAATTTGATATTAAATGTAACATTTTTTAATTAGCTGATAGAGATTGATCAAACATACTATTATCACATGATACTGACACTAATCTGTACTTATGAATATTAAAATGAGAATTTAAAAATAAATTATTTTTATAAATTACTTCTAATAATCTTTATCAGCTGTCAACATTTCTAAATAATAGTAGGGGAGACCTTTGAACTCTTTAACTTATAGATCATGACTGCTTCCCCTCGTGATTGCTACTCATGTTTGTTTGTCAACTACACGCTGAGTGTTAGTGGTCTGATACAGGCAAGTTAAGTCATGTACTGACTGATTTCTGTTTTCCAGCACTGAAAAAGTATCATGTTGTTGTGTTTGTATTTTTTTTTGGTTGATAATTGGTGTAACTGAACTATCTGACAGTACATGTTAATTCTTTATAATAATCTGAGTACTTCTCTTTAATTATTTTCAACTGGACTTTATGTTGTACCTATGAACACTATTTATAGGAGCACAATGTTACACAGACAGTTCTTCAGATATTTTGAAGATATTTAAGAAGTTATTTTCCTGCTAAAAATGAATGATGAAGATGATAAAATGGGGACTGATATTTTGAAGGATCTCTATGAAAAATGAATGTGCCAGTTTTGAAGTTAGTGCCATTGTATTTGTATGGTTTTATGTTTTAAACCAGAAAACAATGCCAATTACATAGAAGAAATTATGGATGTTTATTTTGTAGGTTCTAAATATCAAGTGCAGAATTTGAAACATAATACCAAAACAAAATTCTTTATGCGTGGAGGAAATATTTGAAATTTATGAATCTGAAACCTGTAGTTATGAAACTACCAAAACCAGTAAAATGTGGTTACTGGTTGAACAACAACAAATGGTTAGCACTTGAAGTTAATTTCTGGAAGAGTTCAAAACATAATGTGAAATAAATATGTGCTAATGTAGCTTGTTTTCATTTTTTTAAATTTTAGTCAAATTGAAAGCAAAGACTGTCAGAAATTAGAAGCCATACAAATGAGAGTTTTCCAGCACCTAGAGAGAATTACACTTTTAGATCCACAAAGAAACCTGAAATCAGAAAAAAAATATATATATAGTGGATGATATTAAAGAGAACCAGAGGAGATGGCTTTCACAAGTGCGAAGAAGCACTCGTGAAAGAAATATTTTCACAAGCAGAAATATTTTCGAAAGCAGTTTTAAAGTATAAACCCACAGGGCAGAAAAATATAGGAAGACCCAACAAAAGATGGATTACTCAGGAACATCTGGAGGAATAATCACAAGATTTATGACTTCTAACAGGAATAGGCACAAAACCTCCTGCTGTTCATGATGATAAAATATGACGATGAAAGTAAATAGTTACAATGGGAAAATGTGGTCTTAATTTTAATAAATTATAAGTGCATTATGATGTGAAGTGAACAATTTTCCTTAGTTTTTGTTTTAATTCAAAGAAATATATATTTACTGGTACAAAACCATCTGAAACCTTTCCAGGTTTTATTTTTTCTATCAAAATAGAAAAACATTTTATACGTCATTCATGTACTAAATACACTTCACTAAATACATACTATCATGTACATACACACTACGCACTAAATATGCATTGCGGTACTAAATATTCTTCTATACATTATTATACATATTGAAAATGTCAACAATTAAAATGAAAGTGATTTGTACTTCAATGAATTAAAATGTTCCCAGGTACAACAGTCTTCCCCTCTACATGCCTGTATTTGATGCATTTATTAAATATGCATCCCAAAATAATTTTATTCCTAAAATATTAATTAAAAATCCCATTTAAATTAAAAAATATCTGAATTTTCATCTTGAAAATATCTAAATTTTTATCTATTGTACATTGCATTAAAATACCTAAACAATAGATATTACAAATATCTTATGAAACATGAGTTGACAAAATTTTAACTTTTCTGTTTTTGGGAGCTTAAAATCTGTTGTTTGTATTTAAAATAAAGGAAGGAATGTCATCATTCTCCCAAAAATGTTGGGATCAGGGCATATTAAAAACCTTTTTTGATTAAAGGTGTGCACAAAAGAGCATATAAGCATTAAAAAAAATTGTAAATGGTTTTTAAACTGTGAATTAACCCATTTTAATGAACTAGCTGAATGGAAAAACATTGTTAGTTATGAAATCAGAAGCAAATTTATCTTTATGAAAAAAGAACAAAATAAAGAACTTACAGATACAAATTTATATCCACAAAAAGAGATCAATTTCTGTAATATATGCAATTTACCTATATAATATTAACCATTTAGGTCATAAAAACTTCAGAATTATGCTCCCTAAAGTAGCCACAATTACATTGTTTCTCATAAATTTAAGTGCAATACTTTACTCTTACTACAACTCAATGAAATTTTAAAGAATAGTTTTCATTAGTTGTATTACTTAGTTTCCACAATGGAATCTCGCTAAATAATTTAACAAGTAGCATTAGAACCGTTTTGAACACAATTTTCAAAACCCCTGAGCAATCACCTTCACACAATGAAAAGGGAAGTTTTTTTCATGACTTGTATTGCTTATATAGAAGGATGCAAGGGAAAACAGAGTCCATTTTCAGGCAATTCATGGGAATTTAATTCAATAGTTAAAGCGCTACATAATTTATTTTATTTTATTTATTTATTTAACGGACAATTTGTCCTTGATTGTACAAAATATATCAACAGATAAAGCATGTTTTTACAAAATACAAAATACAAGTATAATATAGTTAAATTAAAATAACAATATTAATTAACAATGGCTTTAGCAATGGATAAAAGTTTGCATCACAAATATAGCTCTTGTCTCTGACTAGATAATTATCAATTTACAGCAGCGATTTATCACATTGTTTGCAGTATACGATGGTTTATATAATTTGATAACAAAGATTTCAGTCGTTCTCGAATTAAATGTCGATGTTTTATATGTTGCAATAAAATTGGTTTATAATGCAATAAAAATGGTTCTTTTCTCTAAATTAAATCTAGTAAGTAGTAAGTGACAATAAACATTTTCAAATATGCATAATAATTCATGATTTGCAGAAATATGTTTATTAAGAAAACAAGAAAAATAAGCATAAGAAAATCAAGTTTTCTCAAAATACTTAGAAATTGCATGATGCACATACCAAGTGAGCATATTTTCTATAATTATCTATTATATTTTATATATATATATATATATATATATATATATATATATATATATATATATATATATATATATATATATATATATATATATGTATGTATGTATTTAAATATATAATAATAACAACAATTGTTATTATTTCTCCCTTGAGAAAAAAAATGCAGTTGCATTGAAATCTGGTCCCTAGTCATGAAAGTATTTACATCAAATTTAAATATTCTTTCCAATAATATCCAAGCTCCTCTAAGATCAATACAAAACCCATTTTTTTTACAGTTGATTTCACAAAGTATATGGTGAAAAGGAGGGCAAAAGCATGTCTTGTAGGGACAAAGGAGTATTTATTAATGTGTTCATGGCGCATGCCACCAGATGGCATGTGCACAATAGGTACCCCATTCCTGGATTAGGTCCTAGGCATAAGATTTCATCATGTGTATGAGAAGTTCAAAAATAACGTCCAAGTATAAAGAATCATTGATTTATCATTGCACAAAAGTTAGAAGGGTAGATTAAAAAACAAAAATAAATCATTAGCCTCTAGACCTTTTTTCGAAATTGTCTCCATGATCAAACAAAAAGAATAAGACCATTTTAAGAAAACAGTAATTCTTTTATGTTCAAGAATTTCTTTGTAGTAATTATTTAAATAAATGTATCATCAAACACTGTAGTAAAGCATATTAGAAGTAGGCTTTAGCCACAATAAAACATAGAACATCTTCATCATGCTAGCAGAAACAATTTTCCTTAATAAAAAAAACAAGAAAATAGTACTTATTAGTATGTTTAATACTTTGCTAAGGTCATTATTTGTTATTCATTATTTTAGTTAAAAATGTTAGTATTAATTGCTTAAGTGGTAACTCAAATTTAAACTGACTTTCCATTCATTACTGCAGGCCAGATCCAGGGGAGGGAAATTTCCCTCCCTAAAATTTTTCAGTAACTATTAATTTTAACTTATCATGAAACGTTCAAGTAAAAACACTTTTGGATCATCATTAAAATGAATTAAATTGAATCACAGCATGAGCTGAGTGTAGCCTGCAACATTATACAAACCCTGTAATATGACACATCCGACCAAAACATTTTGGATTTCCCCTCTGAATATTTGTCTCTGGACCTGCCCTTGTGTAACTAATTTACATATGACTCAGTTAACAAAAAAGTTATAAAATGGCAAGCCTTAGAATTTAAATGTAGGCATTAAATTTATATTTATTGAACATTAGTATTGTGAATACTCGCTATGTTATTTTCATAAGGATACTTACTTTCCACTCACCCTTATCTATAACCATTCTTCTTACTTTAAAATGAGGCAATTTAGTGGATAAAACACCTGCAATGAATTCAGCTTGTGCATACTTTGGGCATGAGGCCATTCCTGCAATAACAATGAGTGCCATTTGTGGGAAAAACTCAGGATAATTGAGGCAATCAGTTGATCTCTTTATTTTTATAAAACTTCTAATAAACAACAGTCCAAATTTCTAGCAATTTTCAAACATCCTTCAAAAGGAGTAGATTTCTTTAATCTATCATTTTTGTTGAAAGTACGGAAAATATTTCTTCTGTCTCTTAAGGTTGCACAATTGCACTTGCAAATGACACTATTTGAAATTGCCGGTAATTCTTTCACAACCAGCATCCGTATTGAGTTGAAAAACGTAATCGTTTTCGACCAAGCAAAAAGATCGAAACGATCGTGGTCGACTTGATTATTATCTACCAATCAAATGTACCATACCGGCTGTACCAACCCAAAGCTACTCTGATCTGATTAGTATACCATACTCTCTGCTCTGATAGATGTTGTGCAGTACCAACGTAACCAAACCAACATTGAGACAGGACGACACGTGCTCGACGACAGACGCGTATATTGTACTCCGTTGACAAATAATATCTGTGTACAGTTTGTGCTCTGTTCTTTTTGTTGTAGATGGTTTCCTTTTGCATGATTTTGTACCTGAAGTCAATCGTTAATTCAATTTGAGCTCATCGATTTTATTACTGTTGTTATCGCTGTGTTATAACCTATAAAATGGCAGCAAAAACCGACAAAAAATCCACCTCTATTCTTAGTAGAACAGTCAAGAACATCAAAAAACATCGCAAAACCAAAAATTTCATCAGAGTGGAGGTATGTCACTTTTTGAATAATAAACAATATTCCAATGGACGTTAGTATATCTTTTATTTAAAAATAACTTAATTGTTTATGATATCTTATATTTTCTTCTGTTTCTAGAAAAAAGAAAAACAGGAAATAAAACAGAAAGATAAGAAGTCAAGAAAATTTAGAAATGCAAAGAAAAGAGGAATGATATATATCGCTCACCTCCCTGCAGGATTTTATGAAAAGGAGTTGCAAAACTACTTCAACCAGTTTGGAAAAGTAACAAACGTGAGATTAGAGAGAAGCAAAAAGGTTAGAGATGCTGTTCCATTTAAAAACACATTTTGAACTAGCACTTGTTCGTAACCTTCCACTGAAATTAAAATTGAATTTATTATTAGCTGAAGCATGCACAGATGTGCATTTACTTTGTATGTTTGTAGCTCTGGGTTATGCTCCCCATTTTCTAGTGCTCTTTGACATGCTTGTTGATCATTTATTTCTTGCTTCCTGCACCATTCAATGTATCGTTCACAGGTCTGGTCACAGTTTGCAGACACATGTATCGGTTGGTTCGTGGAATCATTCATGTTTGCATATCATATAGTGAAAGCCATGTGTTGCTAGTGTTGGACTACATGTCACATTTTGTAATTTGCGGTCATGCAATTTTGATTTGACATTGCCTCTGTTGCATACAATTTTGTCCAAATTTCACTTCTCTTCACTTCTAGGATGTGTTTTAGCTCTGTTGATGCTGTTGTCTCTGGAAGAAGGAACTTTGTCCTCATATGGTTATTTTTTTCCCAATCTCTCAATTCCATATGTTAATACAGGTAGGACTGAGGCTTGAAATAGTTTAATGGTGATGTTCAGCTCTGGTCTTGTTACGTGCTTTATGTCCTTGTTGTGTTTATTCACCTACCTTTTGCTGTTTTTTCCATGTGGTTTTGTGAAGCATTTGCCTGTTGTCTGCATTGTAACTTCTAGGTACTGGTAGTGTGGCACTCTTTCAGTTTTGGTTTCTTCTATTGTTATTTCTTCTGTTCAGGATGTTTTTCCACCTTTCTTGAAGACCATCACTTTTGTTTTCTTCTTGTTTCAAAATTAAATAAGAAATGTAAATGGAACAAATTATTGTTTGTTGTAGTTTTGTGTTGTGTAAAATTAAAAAATTGAAGTTTCATCAAAATGTTTTCAAATGTAGAAAGTGATTGCGGTTTTTTAAAAAAAAAAAATTATTAGAATATGAGATCCTGTGTGCGACCCTGAAATAACATACAAAACTGTATAACATTGAAATAAAGTAACACGCCAGTTTCGTACAAGAAAATAATAATAATAATAATAACAACGATAATAATGATGATGATGATGATGATAATAATGATGATGATGATAATGATAATAAAAAATTACAAACGCAGAGTATATAGAACGTAAGAAAGTAATGCTTTCATAACTATCAAATATTTGTTAATATAATTTTATGAAGATCGAGTAAGTACCTTAATTATGTCATTATCAAGTTCAATGAACCAGGATCTCAATACTTTCCTAAATTTAGAAGTGGTAGAATCACAATTTTTCAAATCATTTAATACATTTAAAGACTTTCTACTAACATATATCTCATTAGTTTTTGCTAGTTGCTTATTCACTTGCAAAGGAGGTAAAATAGCATGTCTCCTGTAGATCAAAAGCTCTCTGTAATTTTTCATAAATTATGCTTTGAAGTTTGCATGTTATTCTCTATGTGAATATTGAGACCCTTCCTGATGATATTGATCACGGTCAAATGTTCAGTCTCTCGGCATTATTATATTCAAGTGGTATATAGTAGGTTATGGGAACCATGCTTTTCATTTATTCGTTCTAGTTTTACCCCTTTGCTAGATTGGTTTTCCTGTACTAGGCATAGTTTTTCTTTTCATTTTTTAATACATGTTAGCTTCTGGATTTCGGCATGCAACCAGGAAAATTTGCATGGCTTTCATGTTGGTAGTTATTTAGGGTAGTGTGAAACTATTCTTATTCTGTGAAGGTTGGAATAATGTTGCTATCTTGTGATCTTTAGCCTTTTTCTGAAGTTCATTAATATCTCTTTGAAGAGTTTTGTAAACAAAGGTATTTTCCCAAAGTTCTGAATATATTTCTTGCTTTACAATGGTTAATTCCTCACAACCTCAAAAATATATGATGAACTGTGAAATATTTGGTATATGAAGGCCAATGAAAACTTAGTGTGGGCTGGTTGAGTTAGCTTAAAGCATCAACCATTGCCTTTGCAATGACTGGGAGGTCCTTGGGTTCGAGTCCTTACAGAGATGGAATCTTCTACTCTAAATATCTGGGTCAAATTCAGCCCTTGTGTAGAGAAGAATTATAGTGGCTGGTTCTGTAGGAATTTTAGTAGCTGAATCTGTAGTTTTGTATGATTTATCCGATCAATAATACGTCAAATTCCAGTCATTTCCTAACAAATGAGCCACAGACTATGTGTGAGCAAGGAGTAGTACACCACCATCTCCCAGTATATAACATGCACAATATGATCAGGACTAATGACCATTGCAGTTGATATGCCCAGAAATGCCATTTAATCAGTCAATTAATCTTATTGATGATGGTAGAACATAGCAATTAGTGTGGAAACATACATGTTTTTGCAGCTATGCATTGCAGTTTCTATTCTTTCCTTCCTTCAGTGACACTGAGAAACTCACCAAAACTTCAAGACTGCTAGGTAATGTCTTTGATGTTGTTTGGCAAATTTCCTTCCTTCTATTTAGGTGACACTCTGGTATTCATTACTCCATTTGTCAAAATTTAGTTACTTTGTATTGTGTTAGTGCAGTGTTTAAAAAGGAAACTTGTGAGGTATGTTGTAGCATATTGTACTCTTTCATACACTTCAGTTTTTCTGTCCATTCTTTAAAGTTTTGTAACTAAAAATGTTATTCTTCCATTTACTTAGCTGTTTAGTGATTAATTCTCATCTAAATGGACCTTGTATGTTCCATGATAGTTAACATATTATTTACAATCAGTGCTTCCAAATATATATTTAAGACGTCAGATTCAATGCAATTTACACGACCATAAGAAGCTTGATGATTTTTATAACATAAATTATAATTGCCAAAATGTATCAGTGGCATACATTCATCTCTTTAAGCTAACACAAAGAGAATTGGAGTTCTGTTGAGCTTTTTTAGAGAATTTGGTGTGGAGAGAATAGATTGTTAGTCTAGACTCAACACTCAATGTTTTAGAGAACTTAGGATTTGTGTACATTGTGGTTTACTCCTCTACAGATTTTAGCTTCTTTGTGGTTTTAAGAGCTCACTCAGCCCTTCAAAAATTTAATTAATGTCAGGAATAAAAGAAAGAAAGACAACACTAATGTGTTTCTTTCAATATATAAATCTCATCCTTGTTCTTAGATTTACAATTTTGTTTAGGGGTTTGATGACGTTGAAAATAACTTAGGACTTCATTTCTGGATTGTTTTCTTTTGCATCTTGCTGAAGCAGGTTAGAGTCAGACTTTGAAAGCAGGGAATATTGGAAATTGTCAGGGAATTTTTTTTTTTTTTTTTTTTTCACTGGAAAAGGTTTGAAAATGCTGTTCTTAGAAAATTGCTGTAGAAATTGTATTGTTTGAATAATTTAGTTTTGGATTCATGTCAAATGCAGGTTATGTGTTAAACGCACCAGGTCTTTACCGTATTTCACAACCCATGACTGGAAACACCACCTCTTGTTTTGGCAATTTGGCAACATTTGAAATACCTTTGACATCCCTTTCACTTTCAACGATCCCTGATCGTGTGCCCTCAGATTTCGACTGAAGAATGTGTCTAATTTTAGTTGGAAGAAAGAAGTACTTATTCTGTTCTTATTTCTCTTCAACATACTGCAGGCACTACACTGAAAAGAGTAAATGCCGGTCTCTTGGTAAATGGTGATCACTTAGACCATTTACTCGGTCAGTTTTTTTGTCATTTTAAGGAAATTATATTTTATTGTTTTTTATTATTTTCTGTAATTATTATTTTACTACTTACTTATATTTTATTAATATTTTTAATAATTTTATTAAGATTTTCTTATTTGCTTAATATGCAGATTCAATAATAATAATAATAATAACAATAACAATAACAATAATAGTAACAGCAATAATAATAACAATAATAATTGTTATAAATAATGAACAGCTTGGCGGTAATGTTTCACGAGATATCTTTCTGATTTTTCTCTGAACTGGCTCTCATTAAATAATAATTATTGTTATGTTGCTGTTAATAATTTGATAAATCAGTCATAACTTCTCTCCAAATCTTCAGTATTATAGTTTTGTTTCCCTGCTCATGCCTCCGCCCACCCACTGCAGCGCGAAAAGATTCCAGCTTGTGAGTTGTGTACTTGCCCACCTATGCTCTTGAATATGAAAAACACAGAAACAGAAAAGTTGCTGCAGCTTATGACCTGATGATCGCGTTCTCCGCTGTCTCGACGGGCCAGGCATGGCTGTATTGAAAGGTGGCTAAGAGACGTGGTTGCCAAATTACCAAAATAAGAACAAGTGCTCTTAGACACAGGTTTTGAGTTAAGCTAAAGACGCAGTACATCTGACCACAAGATTGTGGCAGGACTGCATTTTGTCCCAAATGGCTCCGCACTTGTTTTTTTCTTCAAAGTTTCAGCCAAGTATGCTTTTAAAAAATGGCTCAAGTCAAATATTCTTTAAAACCTCAAATCTCTCGAAAATTGCTAAAGGTAAAAATGTTTTTAACCTTCCTTCTACAACAACATGATTGAAGATAGAGATTTTCTTCTTAATGCAATCTGAGTTTTCAACAGGAAATCAATGTATTATAAAGATAGAAGTTGCAATCTTAAATTATGTAATTTACAAATGATGTGAGAAAGTATGTGCTTTTCTAGCTATAATTACATACTATAAAAATTTGTAATGATACAGGACAGGGTGATTAGTTCAAAATGCTATCCCGGGTCCTAGCACAGAGAAAAATGTGACACTGCTTCTGCAACAGTTCCTGAAACTGCTTTTCTGTGAACTGAAACTTTCTTCTTCCTCACCTGCATTAAACCTCTCCAAAACAAGATTAAATAACCATTCCTTCATAGAGTGCCATATGCCTTTTTATATACTCAAACTTTCATAGACTTGTGTGGATTGTGACCACACAAGTCCTAGAGGAAGTAATTTACTACTAAAAGGAACAAGAATTATCAAAGAAATCATATACATATGTATACATGGAGTAATCTATGTAGTATATAGAAAGCTATGTAATGCTGCATGAAAAACCGGTGAATTTTCGGCAGAAAATATTCATTATCGGGCCCTGATAACAAGAAAGTGGATAAATCTAGTTGCTAAATTAAGAGAAAAAATCCTCATAACACGCCAGAATCATGTATAGCCAGAATCCCAGTTTTGTGGAGCCTTGATGTTGAAAAATCAATTGAAAGCAAAATGTCCATCCGTCTGTGAGCACTACTTGCATCTAAACCATGCGAAGGATATTTTCCAAATTAAAGAAACCCCTGTCCATCTGGCTGTATTTGAAGCTTTGAAATTTTGAAAAACATTCTTTAAAAATTGGGGGTATTTTATACGAAGCCCATTGGACATTTTAAAAATTTTCTAAAAAACGGCTCCAATTTTTTTTTTTTAATTTATTTTAAGAATAGAGTAAAATACGCTTATAAAGGTGGCATTTTTTCACAGTTAACTCTGAATTTTCGAAAATTTCAAAAGTTCGAAATATTTTCGGCGTCTTCCTAAAACTACAAAATTGAAGATAGAGCTTTTCCTTCAAGGGAAATTTCTTGTCCATAATTAGTTTTTTCATTAAGGTCAGGTACATTCTTTTGAAAAATTTAGCAGTTTTCTCACAATATGGTGTGCAATATTTGCAATTTTAAAAAAATACAAAAACAAGATATTCTCAAAAAGGGCTCTGAATTTTTCTTTAAACTTTTAGTAGGAATAGTTCTAAATTCACTCTATAAGATGATATAAACGCCATATTGCTGTATTCTTTTCTTTTTTCAAAAGTTACAAAAATTACATTTTTTGGTCTTGTCTCTCATGTCACACATATTTAAATTAGCGGGAATTTCTTTACATTATTGTATTTATGTGTACATATGCTTTAAATAATGCCATATAAAAGTTCTCGAAAACTCAACATTTTTGTGTGAAAATGAGCTCAAAATTCCGCATTTTTTCAGAAACGCTCAAACGCCATTTTCTCCAAAATGGCTCCAAATTTTTTCTTCAAACTTTTCAACAGATAGTGCTGATTGCTCTGTTTAATATGATATAGTGTTCATTCCGGTGTATTCTTTTGTTTTAAAAAAATTACACAAATGTAATTATTTTGAAATATCTCTTACACTGTTAATATGCACATCTCCAGTGATTTGTTATTTCATCTGTGAGTGGATGTGCTTCAAACGACTTCAAATCGAGTTTTGTGATCTTAATAATGACCACAATCCATTTAGGCCTACGCATTACCCTCTATGGATTGTAGTTGCGTACAGAACCACCTCATATAATTCCTGAATAAAAATCTTATATCCAGTCATAAATAAATGTGTGCATGTTCGTTACAAAGTAGAAAAACCATACGAAAATACTAGAAATGCAAATTCATGAAAATTGAACATAAATAATGCAAATAGTAAACATACAATGAAATTAAATATGATATATAGTTACATGCAATAAACTAAAATAATACAACTCTTGGTTAAGGAAATCAATATTGGTGAAGGATACTTGGACTGCTAGAGTTCATTAGTTGCGTTATTGGCATTATGTCTTCTGTATTTAAATCCCCTCTATACTCTGTATCTAACACTGCATAATCATTCTCGTCAATATTCTTTAAAAAATTGTTAAATTCCTATTGGGTATAGGTTCTAAACTGTGGAAACTCCAAATTTTAACCATTCTGTAAGATAGATCACAACTCTTAAAAAATATGGGTGTTAGATCATACTATGCAAATATAGATAAACACTGAGCAAATGTAAGAAGAGAAATTATTGAAATATTGTCTAGGCCACAAATATGCGGGAAACTAAATATATTTAGCGGTAATCTTACATTATTTGACAATAAATTAAATTGTTTGAAAACTTACTTAAAATTCATATTTTCACAGAACAAAAAAATATTTAAGATTGTGTACTTGTTCCTGATTACACCCTTGTAAAAAAAATTTTATGATTAAATATATTGTAATACTAAAAAACATCACAATAAACAATAATAAATATGTAACAAACTTCTGTTCTCCAAAAAACTTCGGAAACTCGAAACATGAAAAATCACATCTGAACCAAATGCTCAAAGCAACACTCCGTGACGGTGCCTGTGTGCATTGTGGTTGCAAGGATGACCACATGCATGGCCCAGCAGCTAGATATTTAATGAATTGATCCGATCACACTATTTGCAAGAATCGTATTACATTGAAGCAGACTCTACAATGCTAAATTAGCAATAAGGTTGAGAATTGCTCGGCTTAGCTACGCAAAAAACGACTGTACAGCATGTGGTTGCGGAGCGAGCACATACTTACATGCATTACACTACCACACATGCTGGGAGGCCAGTGAGGACCTTAGAGCTTGTTCCAGATGGGAGAGGGAACTAATTTGGGGAAACCACGTGTCAAGTATGGCCAGCTGGCGGTCATGTCGGTGCATGCGGTGTCTCAATTAAGGGGGGTCAGTTAGAGCACTGAATTTAACCAATGGTGGATTAGACAGAGAACGCTCTAGAGCTATAATCAATATTGTTCCAAAATCGTAGATGGCAAGTTTTGGTGGAATTTATATAAATCAAAATATGATTTGAAGATGATTAGCAAAGTAAAAGTCAGATTTCATTTTTATAATAATGTGCAACACTTGAAAACTGATATGCTTTTCATTCAGTACATTAAATGAACTTCTTAATCCCATGCAAAATCATTGATTTCCTCTACATTAATTGCACACGTGCATTGAAATCTCCACAACTACCAATCAAAACTCAGGATAAGGTTAAAAATGTGAACACAAACAAAAAATTGCCTATTACATATTACGTAGTACGCCAAGCACATTTATGAACAAATATTTAATTACTACTATTACTTGGAGTTGTTGTTGTTATTATTATTATTATTATTATTATTATTATTATTATTATTATTATTATTTTTTTTTATGTACAAATATTTAAATTGGAGAATGTATTTAAGAAGGTATTTGTCATCTGCTGATCCCCAACAATCTATTTAGCAGTTTTCTGCCTAGAAGTGTCACTTTTTGACATAATTCCCTTTTTTTTTTATACAAAATCAATTAAAATTGTAATTTAAAATATCAATATTGACTTTTACTTCCAATAACTTCTTCTGTGTGGATAAATATGGCCCCAAGCATATTGGTTTTTCTCTCAACGGAATAACAAAATATTTAACTTGAATAAATTAAATGTATAAATATAAAACATATTTGGTTTAAAAGTATTAAAAATGTGAAAAAATATAAACATTTTATTTACTCATTTTGAAGTATGCAAGCAAAACCGCTTCTGAATTAAAAGTGACTTGCTTTACCATTTTCCAAGATTTATTATATTATATTATATTCCCTGTCATGTTTGTCTTTACTTTTATAGGATATAATGACTGCATTGCTTTCTCAGCTTCTTCCAATATTTGATTTGGAATATGATAAATATCATCCAATTTAAATTATTCCCATATCCTCTAAGCCAACAGGTGATCACTAAAATGGTTCTTGTTCAGAAAGTATAGGACGCCATTAAATGTATTATTATACAGTGGTATAAATTCTCAAAATTAAAATTCTTCGTAAATGAAAATGAAAAAAATATTGAATGTAACATGTGGATAAAGGAGTGTAATAGCACAAGTGGAAAGTAAGAAATCTCACTTGTTTTCTTGAATTTACCATTCTTTATCCACTAGCTTCATTAAATACTATAATGAATCTTGAAATAAAACTAATTACATGTATAATTCAATTATTCCATAGCTCTCATGATCAGCTATTCGTAAATAAAGTGTACTCAATGAGTGCTATGGAAAGGTGTGGTTAAAAATGAAATTCTTCTCTTTACCATGTAATGGTATTATTGCATATTATATTTAATTGTGGTTTCACTTGTATTATTTTACTTAAATTTGATATTATGTTATTATGGTGTGATAAGTCTGAGCCTGCGGCGCTAATCGAATTCATTTACTACACTCCGTGAAGTCACGAAGGTTAAGCGAATTCGAGACTCACGGGGGTCTGGTTGGGTGACCAGCTAGGGACCCTGGGATCTAACGGTGTCGAGCCCCTGGCTGAAGGGATAAAAGGCACTGACTGACTGCGACAGGACAAGACTTGACAAACATAGCAATTATTCATTATAGTAATTACTCGGTAACGGAGGATTACTCCAGAAGAAAGCGCTCAACGCCCTACAAGGGTTAAGAGATGCGTTGCATGAACAACGACGCAACGAATTAAAAGAAAAAAGAAAAAGAGAGAGAGATACTGATCCTTGTCAGTGCTGCGACCGAGTGTTTTCTTTAACACAATTTGAAATTAAAAATTACAGAAGTAATAAATGTCAAATTCACTTTCTTCTGTAGCACTTGCCATGGCATGCATGATTTCTCCTTGTATAATAACGATTACTTTTTTTTAATTTTCAGACTGGAAGAAGCAAAGGATATGCATTTGTAGAATTTGAATCTCCTGCAGTAGCTAAAATTGCTGCTGAAACTATGAACAATTACATTATGTTTAATAGAATATTAAAAGGTAAAGAACAAAATTTTGATATTTGTGTAATTGATGATATAGATATGCATCATTTTGGATCTTTGTTAAATCTGTGACATGTTACTCATATAACTGAACTCTATAAATTATATTTTCACAGATTCAGAACTATTTACCATTCATAACTACCAGTTATTAGTTTTTGAATTGTAAAATAAATAACATAAATAATAGTTATTTGTTGTTGGACTGTATGAAAATTTAGAAATAATTCATTTTCTTTTAGCTGAGTTTGTTACCAGAAAATACAATCGCAAGGAATTTTGGAAGAAGACTGTTGATGCCAAACATTACCCCAAATCTGAAAAAGTTAAAGAGAATATTCTTAGTATGAATAAACCATGTACTCCATTGAAGGAGAAAAGTCGTTTGCGAAGAAGAATAAGTCGCTTGGATGAAATGATTCAAAGACTGAAAGAAAAGGGGATTGATTACAGCTACAAGGTATTGATTTGGATACAATTTAACAATTATTTGATTATACAATTCAATATGATTTGACTTAGTAACAGTTAACTTTAATTTTTTCTTGCTATAATGAACTCTACCCAAATATAGAAATTTTGGCAAAATTTAAGAACATATGTTCATCTTGGTCCTAAGTTTATCCCAGATGGTACAATAAATCATAATTATATTTTCTGTGGTGTGTGTATGCGTATTAGGATCCCAACAGAAATAAGATGTACTCCCCATATCATATCGATTAGTACATTTGTGCATGTGTTCTGATGCTGATGTAACAAATGACACTACTATGGCTCTGTGTAAAGGAATGTATAATTGATTCTTGAATCTTCTTATTTCTTAAAATTAATCCGTTGAACCATAGGTATTGAAATGAAATATACTTTAAAGTCGATAGGAAACTTTGCTCCCAAGATGTCACGTCCTTCTACATTAAGCTTTTTACTATGTTTAATACCACACTACCACTTTACCTATGTCTGTTTTCACCACTTAAACTCTTCACTAATGTCTGTATATTGTATTGATAAAATAATCTTAGCTGACTCTCTCTACTGAAATGAGCTCATTTATAGAGGTATAGTAAAACTTCACTTTTTCAGAGGACTGAAGGGGAAAAAATGTACAAGTGAGAAAAACACACAACTGAAATTGAATATTATGAGTAAAACTCAATATTTTTACATTAGCGTGCTCCGTTCTTGGACCAGGTCTCAGGAATTCGTTGGGCTCTTGTACAAAAACGTAAATGTTCTCACTTATTGGTGACCTATGGCTTCATCATTTGGACGTACATACTCTTAAATGGACTTTCAGTATGTATGTATCAGTGCGAAAAACATATAAATGTAAAACACATGACTTAAATAATTTAGCATGGGAAGTACAAGAATTTATCCTAGACTTACATAAAATAACTTATAAGTGTGAAAATACATAAGTGCAAAACGTAACCAAGTTTCACTGTATCTGTTAATTTAGGAAAGCTAGTAGGCATGTACTACAATGATATTATACTGTGTTCTGTTTCTCACAAGGAAGAAAGTTTAATTTTCATTTTATTTATTTATTTATAATTAGAGACAAATGCCCACAACAAACTTTTTTAAATTACATGGATTGAGGAGTCTCAATAACCGAAGTGCTGCATACAAAATTTGTACTAAAAGAAAATTGTATCATCATTACATGTAGTGTCTTAACATAATTGTCACATATTTCTCAAAAGCACATTGTGGCCAATCTATAGATCGAGAGAATTATCATTCAGCATCATCATCAGGTGCATTATAAAAAAGTTTTTTTTCTCGCAAAATGAAGTACAATACGTAATAAATAAGTGTCTCTCATAGCACTTACAGGATTTCCCTCAATAACATTCTGTTTAGTTCTGCACAATTGATTCTGATTCTGTGCAAATGAATTGATTGTGATGAATTGATTTGTCCTTTGAATAACCTCCAAAATACATCATCATCATCATCATCATCATCATCATCCAGTCTTTGAGATCCCAATGAGCTCATGCCAAGAGATGTAGCTACCTAACCTAATTATGGGTCAGCCTAGGAGAAGGCAAACGCAGCCTCCCTGCCACATAAATAAAAAAATTATGTTGAATTGTTACCAATTTAGATATATTATTGGCATATGCTGGTAACTATGTTGGAGACATATAAACAGTGTAAAATGTAATATTTTTATTGCAAAAATATTTACAAATTTTGACATTATTCTCATTACAGTTCCCAAGTTTTGCACAGTTCGGTTACACAAATAATATACATGCCTGGTAAATTTTACCTTTCTGGCAAAAATTATTTCAAGATCTCTAGATTTCATTGCTTTATTACCATTAAAATAATCATATTCGTAAACAGACTTCTTATTTGGGCATTGCATCGCTTTATACTTTCCAATATTTAAATACAGAATATTCTAATTACATCCAGTGAGAAGATCCTCAACAGCTTTCTGAGAGCAAATATAATCCTGAGAATTTCAGTGCAAAATTACAAGTCATCAGCAAATAAAAGAAATAAGCTTCTATCTAGGTAGATTTTAATCTTGTTTATAAACAGTAAAAATAATAAAGGTCCAAAACGGGTACCCTGAGTTCAGAATAAACCAAAACATCTTTTGAGATAAGCAACTCATATTTAACATTTTGCTTCCCACCCATTAAGAAACTTCTTAACCGATTTAATATTGACTTTGAGAGTTAAATTTTTTATGTTGGGTCAAAGAGTATGTTTCACGGTATCAAAGGCTTTAGAGAAGTCATTATAGACAATATCAACATGGAAGCCCTAGTCTAATTTCTCTATATTAAAATTAGCAATTTGTCATTGAACTCTTTCTAACTGCTAGTTGCTGAAAAACCTCTGAAGTTACAACACTGTTAAACAGTGTCTGACTTAGTGAAAATTTCTTCCGGGAAGCTGAAGATCCCTCTTGAGAAACTTAAACTTGATTAGTTGTTATACATCTTCACGAAACTTATCTTAGAAGCTTCTCACAAAATTAATCAGACAAAAAAGCAGCGTCAACAATACTTTGATCCGACTCAAACGTTATATCTTTCAACATCATAGAGCTCTGTAAATCACAAATTCCCATTTTTGAATTTGTATATTTAATGTTGTTACAAATTGAGGATTCAGTGTTAGAAATAAAAGTTATATAGTCCTTATGCCCTTCAGGTTTACATTTTTTATGTAGATTTGAAACAAATTGAAAATACACACACGATCCTCCATTTTTGTATTGATTACAAGTAGGCGATTTTAATGTGAAACTAACAATCAATTCTGGTGAATACAAAATGGATTATTTAAATGATTATTCTGGATGAACAGATACATATTTATCAATAAATAGATGAAGAAAATTGTAAAAGTATCTGATGGATGATTTTCTTGAATTAGTTTTTATCCGCATAAACCAAGCAAATAATAAAATCTTTCCATTAATTGCATTCAGAATCAGCAAATCAGAATAAAATTATAATTTCATTCGCAGAGTGTTGGTTTAAAAATGAAGGGAGGAAAAATCTCCAAAGCAGGGTGATAAAGATCACATGAAACAAACGTGTGATCACGCTTGTTTACTGTTTGTCTCCACCATTTGCAAATACAAGATACGTTGCATCAGGTTAATGTCGCTGAAAGTGTTCTCTATGAGATTATGTAAATGTAACAAAATGCAATGTTTTTAATTTATGAATTAACGCTGGAAAACCAACAGCTCAGAACTTCACAATCCAGAACCTTGGCCTTATTGTTTAGACACAATATACAGTACTTCTCACGAGAAACCATCGAAATGCTCAGCTTTTTCTGCAGATAAAGTGGTTTTTTTATTTTACGATTAAAAGAAAACTTAATTCCTATGAATGAAATGTTTATTTTTTCTTGTGATTTAACCTGGCTCTTAAAAACCCTGTTTTAATTTCATGATTATTATTATTATTATTATTATTATTATTTTAATTATTATTATTATTATTGTTTTTTGTTGTTAAGTAATATTGTTTTTTCTGTGATGTTGAAGTAAAAAAATGTAAATTGTAATAACTTTAAGTGCATGCAAGAAAGGAAGAAATGGCACATGACAATTAATTTTCAAAATTTAATATTCTGTTGTAATCTTATCATTCTTTACATGTCATACTTCTGAAATTATTTGTGCTGATATTATTTAACTAATGTTTTCAAAATTATTGTTCTTTTTTAGCCTGCAATTCGCAGGGAGATTGCAGATTCACCATGCACTGATGGAAAGTATGTTTCTCTTAATACTGACGTACCTGTGCTAGAAGTAGATGAAAGTGATCAAGAAATTGAATTTATGACGCCACCAAATGTGATTAAGAAGAAGCTTTTGGTTTCTAAATCTAAAAAGTCACCCCTGAAAAAAGTAAATACAAAGGGACAAGGAAAAATTAAGAAGGAAAAGAAAGAGAAAATTGCAAAAAAACAGCTTACGAGTTCTGTTGAGCAAGAAATTTTGGTAAGTCCTCCAGTGAAGCAAGAGCTAAGTTCCAATAAAAAATGTGAAATCCAAAAAAACCCCAATTTTTCTCAAAAATTGAAGTCATTAGCCAAGAAAAAGTGTCTAAAAAATCACGAAAACCAAGAAGAAACAAAGCAAACTAATTTGGTATTGAATTAGAATTACAAAAGTTTGGAATGCAGAAAATTTTGTGCAAGAGTATCTTGCAAAGATGCAGTAATGTCATTGTTTCAAAATGCTAATAGCAGATATGCTGTGTAAAGAAACATTTGCTAATGTAGGAATATATGCTTCAAAATTAAAAAATAAATTATTTTTTGAGAACATACAAATGATTTTTGTATTTAAAATTCTTGATCTCTCCTGATTTATTACTGTGCAACTTCTGTCTGTTTTATCTTTTATGTAAGTTTGTGATAAATACTTTCATTAGAAAAGTGTATTTAATTCTAAAAACTATGAAAATAAATTTTATATAATAAATTTTTAATTACTATGTGAAATCTTCTATGCCACACCAAGGCTTAAAACATCTGTATGCATATAATCTGAATCAGGAGAATAAGTTTGTGGTTTATTTAATAATTCCTTTTGGTTAATAATGCTTAATGAGTATTCAATGACTTCAAGGTGTTTGATAGAGCTATCCCATTACTTTACTTTGATATACATTTTTTCATTGAATTTCTGAAAATTAATTAATTTTCAAATTATAGACTGAATTGTTTCTTAGAAACATAGTTTTGTTGTGAATAAACTTATTTGACCCTGAAAATATTCCTTTTGCATGTGGGGAAATAACTAAACATCATTCTGCCTGGAACATATTGAGCTTGCACTAATATATTACCACTTGACGAACAGCGTAGGACAGAACTAACAACGTTACACAGATTCAAATAACACAAAGGTTGCCACTGCACTGCCAGCTTTAAACATAAGTTTATTTCTACTTCTACAATACAAGTCCCACCTTCTCCCTTCTGAAGCATCATAATCTTCCAGGTGATCATTCCACAACCTGATAAAGGTATTGATTGCCCTAGACTTCGTGCACTCTTTGACATAGTGGCTTTGGGAAGATAACTTTGTTTTGGTCATTGTTGAAGTACTTAAGTTCTCATGTATCATCCAATACCTTTCTTACAAAATATTGCCTTATTGCAGTATGTTTGGTCCTGGATCTGACTACATAGTTTCTGTCATATGCAATGGCTGCTTCACTCGTATCAGAGCATGTTGGTTCGTCACACAGATCTAGACACAATAGGCACTTGGGAACTCCCTTAAACAAAACCCCTTCTTGTACAACGTGCTAGCACTACATACTGTGTCCATTGTGCTGAGTGTATCCACCACTTGTGTGTTCTCCAGTCAATAGGGTCACCTGAGAACATAGCACATATCCATCAACTTATGATTTGACCAGTCTGCATCAGTGTAACCGGCAAGCTTCTGGTACAAAGAATTCTCTGGGCTCTAGTTCACTCTAGTGGCTTCAGAACTTAATTTCAGTGGCTTAAAATTTGAGCAAAATTATGCTATTTTCCCAGTGCAAAGTAAATGACTGGTCGAGTCCTCTACGATATAAGCCCTCAAATGTGTACCCTGTAAGGAAATCAATGAAATTATCCTTGTGAAGTGTATCCTTAAGGCCCATGAGCTAATTTTTCTCAACATTGACTGAAATTAGTAGTGGCATAGTTTCAAAGCTGCATACTGGGATGTAGATATCGTCATGAACTCACTGAGAAAACCCTTTCACAACCAGTCATGCCTTGAAGCATTGAATCTCACCCACTAATACACATCTGCACTTAATGATCATGGCATCAGAAGGTGGTTCAGTTAAGGTTCAGGCATTGTATCTCCTTAGCGATTCAATGTCTTCGTTCATGGCTTTCCATCAATGACCTGACTCAGAAGATAGTAATGACTCTGCCTAAGAAGTCGGGTCTTGTTAATTACCATGTACCTCAGCATCACTTGAGGTCCCTGGGTTTGTAGAACGCCTCCTTTGAAGAGTCGTGATTTTTTCGGTGTACTCCTTTGTCGTCCTCTTTTCTGCAGTTAAACTGCTATGTGCTTGCTGCTTTCATTCAGGTCATTCACATCTGAATTTTCATTTATAGTGTCTGGAAATCTAAACTCATGTGCAATTGCATGTAACATTATCAAAGTTGTTTTCAGCATCTGGCAAACCTCCGATTTCTGTTCAGATGCATTTGACAAATCATCAGGAAATATTCTTCCGTTGTAGTGGGTGAATTTGATTCACCATAGCAGTCGATGCCACTGTCTCCATTTCTTCCAGATGTAGTACACTGGCCCTGAATTGATCTTTTGGTTTAGCTGACCTTTCCTTCCTTAAATCTGCAGTAATGATTCCTCATCTTGTGGAGCTTCTGGTGTCAAAACTATATTCCCACCCATATATTGTATAAGGTAACGGGGGGGGGGGTAACATGGCCACATAACATTTAAAAGATACGTTGTTTCTTTTAAAGTTCTATTTTGTTGCACAATCTTTACAAAACTTTTTTTGACAATTTAATCCTTCACAATAGTATAATGTTGAATTCTTGGCTGTCCGGGATTAGCCGCGTCATGGTCGATGGTGCTGACGTTTCGGCCATCTTACTGTGGCCTTCTTCAGAGCTGTTCTGCTGAACTTCAGAGTTCTGCCACAGTAAGGCCACAGTAAGATGGCCGAAACGTCAGCACCATCGACCATGACGCGGCTAATCCCGGACAGCCAAGAATTCAACGACTCCGGCCGCGGAAGCCTACGACTCTACATAGTATCTTCAAAATATTGAAGTCACAGCTTCCATAATTTGAAAGCTTTTATTATTTTTTTTAAAAGCAAGCAAAGTGGCAATGTCACCCTGCAGGCCACCTCTATTTATTTCCAAGTCTCTGGCAAAGTTTATATGTATGAGAGTTGGATAGGAAACAGAAACCCATAAATATGCATCAGAACAAATTTTATGATTATTAGTCTTTGGTTTTTGACTGTTTAAATACACTAAATAGGAGTTAAATACTGCTTTTAGAACTTAGTCTAAAATAAGTTTTATTCATTGTTTTACATTATGATAAAATGCGTTACGGAAAAGTGTGGTTTCCTTTTGATATTTTGATCTGGGAAGGTCAGCAACAATATTATATTTTGACATAACACACTCATCCATGTCATTTAAAGTGGACCTGATAATTCCATACAGTTTAGTAGTTTTTTCCTACTTAATTTTCTACCATTTACATTTTCCACTGCTTGGTGCATTTTAACTTCATCAGAGGTTTGTAAACCTTGGATATTGGAATTGTTATTTGTCTATGTGGCATTCTCTAAAAACAAGACAAAGTAAAGTAATGATGTGATTCTCAAAGTTACACTAGTATGGTGACAACAAAAAATTAATTTTGTTTTAAATGTAATTATTCAGTGTTTACAGTTTATAAGACATATGCTTTAGAAATGATATATAAACTCACAAATGTCAATTGTTTCAATGTAAGAATATCTTCTCAGAGGTTATAAATATGAGAAAAACCACATGGCCAGTATGGCAGTGTTTTACCCTGTAAAGTGGTATATGCTAATAATACGTTTTGTCTTGTTTATAATGAATAATTATTAAGTCATGACATAGCATGCCTAGGATATGACACCTTTACTTATCTATGCCGTTAATTTCAACTCGATTAACCCAAAATTAACGGAGTTTCGATTACGGGATATGGCTGCGTCATCGTTCACCATGCATATTTACGGATATTTTAGGTTGTAACTGTAACTTGAGAGGTAGCTAACAATGGGAACACAGCTAGCAAATAAATTTAAGTTTCTGACTGCGCTACTTAAGTTTTTTGAAGTTGTGACAATGGTTACCCGTCGTTACCTTACACTACAAGTAACACCACCTTGGCTCAGCCATTGAGTTTTGAGGAATTCTTTTCTTTTGGGACGTGCACAAAAAACTTGCTCCCTGTGGATTAAATATGCTGAACTTTTGATTTTGTGCCGATCCACAATCCATAAGGTATCTTGACGTTTCACGACTTGGTGACACGAGTTCTAATGTAAGCGGCATTATACACAAATCCACTCCAGGCAGCTTTGGGTAAGTCATTTAAGTTTTCTTGGACCCCCATCCTACCACCCACATCTACAGCGCGAAACGTATTGTCATTCCAATTTGATATTTACTGAAGGCTAACAATTTCTATTTAGTATTACATTGAAATCGTATTTTTAAGAGAGAAAACATAATTGGACTAATTTCAATTAAAGTTATCGGATTGTAAGAAAAAAATCGAATTATAATATATCAATACATTAAGATTGCAAATTCATTTTTCGTAACACGGACAAAAAATATGGATTATCAAAAATATTTAAATAATTTCTAAAATATTAATTTGTGATCGTTTAATAAACGCTCGAATGTAAGAAACGAACAAAGAAATATGAAATAATATACACATTCTAACGTAGCATCCAACTGCCTCCAAACACTCCAAATTATTCAAGAAGCGGGCGACTATGACGCCAAATTACACAAATACTAATATTTTCGAAAAATTGGACATAATCTTCTTTGAAGATCTGAATTTGACGAACGCATTTCATTAAAAAATATAATATTTATAATTGTAGTTGTAGAAAAATGCTCAAACTTTTTTGAATTTTTGCAATTTTTAATTAACTTGAGACCTGCATCATTCCTTTAAGCGTCTTATGTGCTATACGAGGTGAAAATTTAATCAAAATTGTCGGTGCCCTTTTTGAGAAATAATGTTTGAACAAAAATTAAAATTGTCTATATTGCACGCCAAATTATGCGAAAAATACTCAAATTTTCTAAAAATTGTACATGACCTTATTGCAAAATCTATTTTCAAGGAACACATTTCATCAAGGGAAAAATTAAGGGCGAACAGGCGGGCAGACAGACGTTTTGCCTCATTCGATTTTTCGTTATCAAGGACCCACAAAACATGGACTCTGGCTACACCACGTGTTAGAGTTTTTTTTTCTTTTTTTCTGGATTTATCCACTTTTTCGTTGCCAGAGCCCTGTAATAAGAGTTTTTCTGCCGAAAATCCGCCGTTTTTTCGCGCAGCATTACATTACTTTCTGTCTACTGCGTAAGCGGTAGCGAGAAAGTAAAAATGTATTTACATTTAATCGAAATTTAATGCTACACGTTTTTCCTGGTGCATGGGGAAATGAATTCTGTTTATGAATTGGAAGAGGAGGGACTTTTTTTGTTTGAAATGAGTGTCTCCTGTAGATCAATCGTCCCAGATCCCTGGTTTTCCCTGGTCGCCCCATGTTTACCATCAAAACCACTTAAAAACTTTGTGTGACATGCTAAGGGGAGAAACTTTCTTTGCGCGTTTTCTTAAATTCTGGAATACTGTGCAATTTGAATTATGAATGAAGGTGGAAACGATCGTTTTTGGCAAGAATTAATAAAGTATTTGCTCTCAAACAATAAAAATTATTTGCAAAGGCAATTTAGCTACATTTCCCTCTTAAACACCAGAAAACGTGCACAGATAGTGAAGTTACATTTGTCTTCAGAAGCCAGACTACGAGACATATGAGCTTTCGCTCAACTGATCAGAGGAGACTGGTCGAAAAAGCTGGTTGAGTTGGAGGGGGGGTCATTGGCTCAGAAACTGAGGTACAATATTTGTTACAGGCATATTTAGACTTTTAAAATTATATAGTCCTAATGGTAACAAACACATTAAATATTATTGTTAAAATCAGTTTTCTTTCCCTTTTTTGTTGTTCGATGTAGTCTCCCAATTGTACTATAGTTATGCAGCAGAAAAGATTTCACTTGTCACTTGCTATTGTGTGACAATTTTCGTCGGTTAATGTCATCCGGCAATGTGTTGCGAAATAATGTACCGAACATGAACATGTATTGAATTTTGTGAAGTGAGCTGTTAAGACTGACACCTGATGAATATGATAACTAGTGTTGTGTAGCATGTTAAAGTTCTGTATTCGCTTCCCACCCTTAAGTATGTCATTTTCAACAAAAACTGATTCGTAAATCAAAAGACAAGACAATAGTGGAATTCCTGACAATAAAGAGAGACAATAATCATGTGGGTGATATTTACTTATTTTTTGTACAATCCTGTCTGTAATTTAAAATTATGGATGTGTTTCCTCAGTATAGTATGCCATATCTGAGGCAGAAATAAACACAACAAACAGTATAAATGCTGATAGAATTCGTAAGAATTTTGAACGCATAGCATAATTAACTTAATTTTGTGTTCAATTCACTTTAATGCACGTCCCATTTTAAGTTTGGCTGAATTGAGAGACGCAAAAATATTGGTACTAACTTTGTACTGATTTGAAGCAGTTTTCCCTTTGTTAATTATTAATTTATTATTACGAAACCAATTTGAAACCTCTAATATTGCCCTCTTTTCTGTTTCTTTAAAGCAAAGAATATTCGTAGGATCTGGAAAAAGAACTTATTTGGAGCCATTTTTGATGACATTTTGAACATTCAAAGAATTCCTTTCAAATTCGCAGACCTTCGAGATAGGCCAGATCGATCCGGAAATATTCATTTTGGAAAAAATTCATACGAATAATTTAGTCACTAGAGTTGGGCACAGACTGACGTTTTGAAAACAAAACCAACAAGGTTGTGGGTTCGAAACCCGCGTATTGCATGAACGTTTTAAGTTCTCGTTGACTTGGGGAACATTCCAGTTCGCTCCTTTATTACATCTTCGAACCCGAATCCTTAAGTAATCTCTGGGTCTGGCAGGTAACTGAGTAAATGAGGAACTACACTTCCCTACAATCGAACAGTGCTACAAGCATCTCGATTAGACCTACAGATACAGGGGCGAGATAGATCAACGCGATGTTTGGGAAGCTCGAAGGTGCTTTTCACTTGGTATGCCATCAGGGGAATGGTAGGTATCGCGAGAGGTTCTGCTTGGTCTTTTAGGCGTCATTAGATAGATGTGAAGAGAGAAGGGCAACACCAAAAAATTAACCGAGACTCGAGACAATTGGAAACGAGTACGAGAACGCCAGTGCAATTCTGTAGCACCTGTCTTTATCGAACTGTCGTTACTCTCTCGCCTTACTTCGGGAAGCGGCAGAAAATTATTGTTGCCAGGCATTGATAACGAAAAAGTGGATAAATCTTGTTCCTGTATGTAGTAAATCACTTCAGTTGAAAGGTTATTATAGCCAGAATCCATGCCTTGTGGATCCTAGTTAGCGCAAAATCGATTGACGGCAAAACGTCTTTCGGTCCGTGGTCGACGCTAGAACCTAAACTGTTCGAACGATTTTCTCCAAAATTGCATGAATGTACAGAAATTGCGTAGGTCGCATTTACTTTGAACCCTATAAATTCTCGAAAATTGCAAATGTTCAAAAATTTTTCGGCGTCTTCCACATCTATAACAGTGGAGATATACATTTTGTTCTTGATGAATTCTGTTCATCAAAATCAGACCTTCAAATAAAATGTTCTATTTTTCGAAAATATGAATAATTTTGTGTAATTTTGCGTGAAACAGGCAATGTCAAACAATTATTTTCTCCAAAACTGCTTCAATTTTTTAAATTTGTTTCCGTTGTATTTAGCAAATAACGGTAAAGAAAGGGGTAATGGTCCCTTTTGCGGCAAATTCTTTGTATTTTCGAAAATTCCAAGCAAAAATTAACATTTCACATTTATAATGTTGATGATATTTTTTGTGTTAAATGAAATCTGTTCCAAAAAATCAGTTCATTAAGAAGGTCAGATACAATTTTTTTTAAATGAGTATTTTAGCCAAATTTTCCAAATTGCAAATTCGAATTTCCCTCACTTCGTTTGCTAAACAATGCAAGGCAGTAGTACGTTAGTGTAAAATTGTAGAATTTTCTCATTTCTAGTTGATTTATATATATATATATATATATATATATATATATATATATATATATATATATATATATATATATATATAGTTGAAATACATTAAAAACAGATGTTCAAATGTTCAATATGTGAGGATGTATTTGCCTTAAAATAAGTAATATCGTACAAATGTGTCACTGATAATCATTGTTCCATAAGTATAGTATGTTTTGATTGAAAATTGACATTTCAATTGAAGTACTATTTCCATGAAGGTAACACCAAAGGAATTACTAGTTCGTGAATGAACTAAAAAGGAAAGAAAACTGTGGTCGCTTGCTAGGCATTTTTGGTCAATTTGAATAAAATATTTGTAAAAAATTAGCGATTGAAGCATAAAAGGAATTCGGTAGTTATTTTGCCCAACATACCTCTCTGACCAAATAACTAATATTCGTTCTTCTCCTAATACTAACAGTTGGAAGTTACCGTTAATGTTCTTAAAAATAAACTCATAGGCTACTCTAGTTGGTTCTCTGCAACCCATTGTATCGTGCTACAGAAATATATTAGCATTGTTGGAAGCAGCATCATGAACACATATTTGCATCTGTCTTTTTTTTACGTCAGAAACAACTAAAAACTGTATGGGACATGCTACGGGAGAAGTGTATTATGTGCATGTTTTCTTAATTCTGGGATCCCTACCTTAAGCCATATACAACTTGAATTCTGAATACGGAAAGAAATGAACGTTTTTGACAAGAATAGTTAAGAAAATATTCGCTCCGATTTAATAAAATCTATTTTCAAGGGTAAATCAGCTATAGATTTCATTTTGATCTTTGATAAGAGATGAATGTTTTAAATTTGAATAAAAAAAAACGACTTTTAAATCAATAAAGACGACATTCAACATGCGAATTAACATTAGACACTTCCGTATCAACCTTGAGACTTGCATACGTGGAATCTGCCATGGCATGATGTAATGCGCTTTCATTCAGCAACATCTTTTATTTTCGATGCATCATCACAATTTGATGTAAATGTTATCGCAAGTTGCACAAGTGTCGGAACGTGGCACACCAAATCGTAGTTTTTACTGACTGTAGAAAATATCTACATTCTATGCCGTGAAACTTTGGAATCAGGGTACATTTCCGTAAACAGCTTGTGAATTATACGTGCACATTTTCTTGAGCCCCAGAATACCTACCCCCTCTCCTTTACTAAAATTTGTTAACTGAATAAATGTTAGCAACGAGCGTTGTTGACAAAATCTAAATACCAGAAATGTTCGCTCGCATATTATAGAAACTATTTTGCTAATAAAAACGAGCTACAGATTTTATTATGATATTTCTGTCGTCGAAATAACACGCACCCTCCCCCTCTCCTCTCGCAACTGGCGAAAGAGAACGTGCCCGGATAATACATAAGTTAAGCTCGGCAGAAAACATTTCTTCTCAGTCTTCATCCTACTATAATGATTTTCTTGGTTAAGAAATGACTTAGAGGTGGCAAATCAAAGCTTTGAAAGTATTGCCAATACTATGAAGTCGATTTTCATGAGTTCACTTATGCCATTCAGCGTTATATTTAATCTAATGCATAAACAGGGTTTGATTTCTGATAGAACGCGACGGAACGGCGTTCCACTACCTCGGGAATAAAGATTAAATTACATTATAAATATATAACCATTTCTATTAAATTAATTAATTTGGGTTGCGTTCCGGAACCTAACATTTTGTGAATGAAGCATTGTTTATACATATTTGAAGTCTTCCAAGGGTTACTTTAAACGTGTCACAAATACAGTCCTTGCATGCTCTCACTTTGCGCGTACCAGGGTTCAGCCAGTACACAATGGTTTGTCGTCTGGAAACTGCTGCGTCAATTCGCCGCCTTTCCCGTCCTACAAGTTCGATGATGTTGTAAGTCAGATATCATGTTTGTTTGTTGTAGTTAATGGAACAGAAATATATATATATATATATATATCATTTTCTGATGCACTGTAAGTCCTGCCGAAGCAATCATTTCTACAAATACAAACTCGCCCTTAAATAAACATTGTACTGAAAAAATTAATGCTCCAAAAAACGGGTAAATGCACTCTCGTTTTAACACTGATATATTTTGGAAGTAAAATTACACATTTTTTATTAAAATGTTATACATTAAACTAAACAAGTCCTAATATGCAAGAAACTACGTTTTCTACGCACAACGTCGATGCACGTAATTCCTCATTTGGTTGTGGAAACGTAGATTTTGGAATATTTCTGGAGCTACGATACTCTACCTTCATCCCTGCACTTTTCCTAAAATTATGTTTCCAATTAATCATCTCTTAATCTGTCTCCTCTGTTTGACACTTTTTTAAATATTATAATGCAGAAGTCGAGAACGCAATCCACCTAGTGCCCTTCGTTTTACCTATAGCATTTTACAACTAACAATTTTCTCACCAAACCAGTGCCTTTTTGACCGTATTTCTATTTTTCAATGAAGAAGAGTACATTGTTTTCGTAAAATTGTCGCTTACAACAATGTTACGTACTAAGCTTCACATGTACGGTTTCGACTTTTTCAAATAATGACCGATGTCTTTGCTGGGCAGAAATTGCAATATTATAAAATTACGAACCGTTCCCAATTATGCGAGAAAGTATGTGCTATTGAAGCCCCTCTAGTTTTCAAAATGTCCCTCCGTGTGTCTGTCCGCCCGTCCGTTGTGTATGAACAACGCCGTCCCTTAAACTGTTCGTAGGATATTTCCCAAAATGACTACTTCCCAATCTTTCTGGACTGGTTCGAAACCCTACGAGTTTGAAACGAATTCTTAGTATTTTGGAGACACTTTCATGAAGCCTGTGAGTCTTTTTCAAAATTTTCTCAAAAGTGGCTCCAAATTATTTCTTTAAATTTCTTGTAAGAATAGACTTAAGCATAATAGAAATGCACTTATAAAGACCTATTTTCACGGCTTAACTCCGAGTTTTCGAAAATTGCCAATGTTTGAAGTTTCTTAGGCATCTTCCCACAACTTTAATATTGAAGATGATTTTTCTTCTTAATAGATTCTGATAAATGAATTTTATTTGATGATGAGTACATTTTTGAGTGTTAGTAGTTTCGCGCAATTTTGAATGAAATGTGATCTGTAAGATTTTCCTAAAATCCTCTCCAACTTTTTTCTTTAAACATTCTGTATGCATAAATTCACTGAATAACATCACATAAACTCCATTCTGATGTATCCTTTTCTTTTTACAGATATAATTTCTGATACATCGCTGACATCGTTAGTATTTACCCCACGAACATTTTTAACACATAATTGCAATTGTTTTTCAAGCGATATATGATTAAATTTTTCGAAATTGAATTTTTTATTAAAATGAATTCTAAATTTCTTCTCAGAAACGCTCCAACAACGTTTTTTCCAAAATGCTATAAATTTTTCAGTAAAAATTGGCGTACAAAAACAGGTTTCACTCTTCTTTAATACTTCTTAAAGTCATATTTCAATACAACTATTATGGGAACAAAAAATTGAGAAAATATGAAGAAAAAAATTAGACAGCAATAGCTAGATAGCTGCTGGGAAAAGAGGGAGGAAAACGGAAAAGCTAGCATGGACTGATCAGATTACGAAACTAACTAGTACGAGAATGTATGTGCCATTGTGTAGCACTACTAATTATATCTGAAAAACATTAGACAACTAAAACTATATTTTCATCATGAGGCACTGCTTATCTCAATCAGCTGCTTCGGTGTCGTTGATAAATTTAATTATGTATTTATGCAATTTGTCATTCATTCTCTATAATTTTTTATTTGTCACTTCGACATTGATTAAATTAAATTAGCATTTTGGGGTGAAAGGTTCATACAATAAACGATATAACAATTATAAGAACAAAATTTATTTTGTGTAAGTTTTACAAAAGATACCAACTACAATTTTAACACTCTCTTTATTCACAAGCTTCCAGAAGCTGCAAAACAAAATAAAACAGATCTCGGCTCGTTTAGGATTCAGTTTTTATTACAAAATTAGCTTTTCGTCGAGATAGTTGTTGACAAACAAACATGTTAAGTTCTTTATTTGGCATGCTTTGTATGCCGTTTGATCATTTAAGTAATACAAATATTGTGAGTTTATCCCGTACTGAATTACATTAACTGCATTAAATGAAGAATTTATATTGAAAATGTGATCAGGTCACTGAAAGACATCTCTCATTGAACATCCAAAAATGACGCCATATATTCATTATTTTCACAACCAACACTTGTCTGCAGGGTTCAGTATTGAAGTGTGTCAAAATCTGTTTACAAAGAGAGAGCATTTGAAGATTTCTTTGTTATGCATAAGCCCTCTCTGAGATGCCCATTCCACACGTTGTCTCAGACATCGGCCGTTCGTCGTCGTTTGGTAAACATCTCGTGTACGTAAGTGTAAAGGGGGAAGTTGCAAATCATTAGCGACTTCGTGCACCACGCAAGAGGTCATGAATTGACTCCAGCTAAATAAACTCAATTCAATTAGGTCCTTTTTAGCTGCATCTCTAAATCATAGGCGGAAGCGTCAGCATCCAGAATATTACGCGTTTAGCGTAAAATGTCCTTGTTTTCTAGTTTTCAATTTACACTAAGAAAAACGTACGGCTAATACACGATTTTCAAGAGTCCGTTTTCTTACCGAAAATTTTATTCTTCTCGACACTGGCCAGTGTTTTTTTCCCATCTGAAGAAAACTCGAAAGAAAAGAAAAAAATATATATACATTCTTGTTCGTTGGCGACGCTCTTAGAACGTAGCTCTGGCAGTGATGAAAATATATACAAGACTAGCACTAACGTTATATCTGTTGGTCTTGGAAATGTCGGTGAAATGAAAGAGCGTCCCTTCATTAGCGAATTAACGGGCGCAAGCCATCACTGACAACCATTCCGTCGGTGCGAACGCAAACGCAAGCGACGAAACCCAGGACGATGTTGAGGAGCTCTCGCAGTGCGAGGCCTGCGCGAGGAGTAGTGGTGGCTCTCAACTCAACCTGCTCCGTCGGGGAGTCACGTTGAGCTCTGTTGAGCACGTCACACGTGGTGTGCTAGAGGAGATGATAGCTTCTCAACTCAACCTGCCTCAACGCTGAGCGCCACGCTGCCTTGGACAAGGAGTTTGGGTCCATAGCTTCTCAACTCAACCTGCTCCTCAACGCTGAGACGCCACGCGTGCCTTGCGCAAGGAGTTTGGGTCCATAGCTTCTCAACTCAACCTGCTCCTCAACGCTGGACCGCCACGCGTGCCTTGCGCAAGGAGTTTGGGTCCATAGCTTCTCAACTCACCCTCAACGCTGAGACGCCCCGGCCCAGCACGAGGGGTCTAAGGGGCGGGGGAGCGGCGCGGCCGGGCCCGCCGAGCGCGCTGCGAAGGGGGCGTGGCTAGCAGAGGCCCGGCGGGGCTGCGTGTTGGGGGGGGGGGGGGGCCGGCCCCCCGGCTCGGGCGGGGGCCCGGGGAGGGGCCGAGGCGGCGGCCGCGGCCTTCTGCCCGCCTGCACGCCGCCCTTGGTGCGCTTCCACTTCATGCGGCGGTTCTGGAACCACACCTTCACCTGCGGACACACACACACGGTTAGATTGGTGATTCCGGGCGCATCAACTCCTATGGTTGTTAGTCTTGTAAGGGTAGTGCGCGTTTTTATCGCGGGAGTTGGCGGTTATCTTCCTCTGCCGGAAGTTCCAGCGCCGATCTAACCGTCAGCTATTGAGGTGTTTCCCAACCAGGAATCTCCCATCAGCGGGGCACCGCGGCGACTTCCTCATGAAAAGTTCTGTTCTGACTCGTATGTGGTAGTGTAGCGCAAGCGAGAATGTGTGTGGAAGTAAAGGGTTAGGTTAGGACAAGAAAGGGGAAGGAAAGATCGCGCGCGGTAAGTAGCCCATATATTAGGGTAGTGTTGGGGCGCGCGCCTGGTGTTGATAGGAGAAACCACAGAAAGCCACAGTTCAGAAAAATCCGCCACACCATCATCCGATTAACTGATTTCTGAGAAAGTGTATCAAGCAGCCGATCGGGCAACAAATTGAATACCGGTTTGGGTCGTTTTTCACTAATTGTCTGAATGCAGTATATAATAATCTAATGGCTGCAAACAAGTATTTTTCTCAGTGCAATATTTATGTATGCGATAGTATAGTAATATTTTTGTATGCGACGCAATGAGTTATGGACGGTAAATGTGAATACACCAAGAAATATTTCTCGAGTGCCAGAAAAATAATTTTCCAGATTCGAGTCAGAACCTAAAAGTTTGGAATCTGTTTTTCAATCACGATTTTTGAATGTATAGTCTCTCTTTTGTACCAATGAACCTTGTTTGCCATTCATTGCAGAACTTAGCATTCTAATGTTTTATATTTTCGGCAGTTTTAGAATTATTCAATTAGATGGCAACATTACAAAAGTTGCACTTGGAAATCGTTAATTTTTGATAGCTCTATTCTTGATGAGTTGATTTGTATTTGAAGGGGCTGCTTTTGTCCACATTAAGCAAGCGTAGCGCATTAGTGACCTCATTATAGTTTTATATATTGTTGCAGAGTTCGTGTATGAGAGGAATTTGTTGATTAGTGATCGGAATCGAATTAATTTCTTTCTTGCTTAGTTAATTTGGTTTGATTGATTGATTTTCGTGTTTCTGGGCGCGTCAACTGCTTTTGTCATCAGTCCCGTAAGTGTAGTGCATTTTTCTCTCTCGGGAGATGGCTGTGATCTTCCCCCGCTGGATGACCACATCCGGCGCCGACCTACCGTCGGCTAACGGGCTTTTTCCATAACCAGGTACTTCCCACCAGCGGGGCACCGCCCCAGCCGGGACAAGCTCTAAGCTCCCGACCGGTCTCGGAGAAACCACGGAAAACTACCGATCAGAGCAGCCGGCAGCTAGAAGACCCTTATCCAGACAGCGACTGAATTTGACCTAGCTGAAAAGCTAGTGTTGAAAATCCCGTCACTGTCGGGACTCGAATCTAGGACCTCCCGGTCAGACATCAGTTGATGCACTGAGCTACCGCTCCCGGTTTTAATTCGGTGTGTGTGGTGTGTGGGGTTGCGGGTTGTTCGCATCCAAGTGGGTGGTGGCGGTGGGCGTGGCTCACCTGGCGTTCGGTGAGGTCGAGCGCCACGGCGATCTCGTATCTGCGCAGGCGCGTGAGGTAGTTGGAGTGCGCGAACTCGGCCTCGAGCTCGCGGATCTGCGTCTTGGTGAAGGCGGTGCGCTCCTTGCGCATTTTGCCGCCGCCGCCGCCGCCGCTGGCGGTGGTGGTGGAGGAGGAGGAGGCGGCCACGGCCACGGTGGGGCAGCCTCCCGCCTCGGCGACGGCGCTGCTCGAGTCTGCCACACACACACGCACACGCACGTTAGGGGACCCATGGTTGCAGAGAATGTGAGGTACATCATTGAAATAAATGCTGGTTGATAAATTCATTGCAATGGATCAGTATAATATCATAGTATTTCAGCTTAATGTTGTTTTTTTTTTCATTCAAAATTCAAGTAGTATATGACTTAGTGTAGGGATGACAGAATTTTGAAAATGTGCACAGAATTCACTTCCCCCCATAGCACGTCATACAGAGTTTTAAGTGTTTTTTGATGTAAAATAAATAAATAAATAATAAATAAATGTTTCATTTTTTCAATTCAATTCCAAATTGAAATTGAAATTGTGATGATAATGGTGTGATGATGATCTTGTGTGTGTTGATTATTATTTAAGCTAAAAAGGAGTTTGAGATTTACCACTCGATATTAATGATCAGTTCTTTTTTCTGCTTATCAATTCACTCATTTCGTTTTGTCAACTTACGTTGTTAGTAAATCTTTGGTCAGTATTGGTTTCGGCCTGTTTATTTGTTTTACAGATTTTTTTCGTAGTTGTCTACCTTCCAGATAACTGATGCTAATTTCTTGCACATAATGTAGGTAGTGAAAGAATAAAATCGATATGAACCGAATACTTTTTCCAAAAATGACGGAAGACGGAAATATCCTTCTAACTCAAATGCAAATTTCTTTAATACGATTCCAGTATCTGGATCTATATGTATCAGTATCTGACACACGGAATGGAATGTATGAATGATTTTAATGGATATATGAATATTATTAAGAGGTCGGGAAACGGGGGAAGTCGGAGAAAACCTGCCGGGAACAGTCTTGATCATCCACACATTCCACTTGGATTCACAGGAATTTGCAGCCCGGTACCCTGCGGTGTAAAGCGGGCGCATTTGTCGCACATTTCTGAGGGAACACAGATCATTGCAGCGGACCACTTTGCAACAGTGAATATCCCAGGGAGCTCACGCCCTTAGTTAAGGGCGCCTATGGCTTTTGGCTTTATCCTCACCATCTCCTAGGTGACAGAGCACTGATATCCGGAAATCAATGCTCTGGAAGAGTAACTACGCACTGAGTAGTGTCACGGTACCGCCTCGAAACTATCATCTATCGTAGGAGGTACCGGAATCATTAAGAGTCATTCATATGCACCAGGACATGTCCTAGTTACCAGCGATATGCAGCACGCAATTTTAACGGAATATCTTTTGCGCTCCTGGAAGGCAAGCCGCCCGAGTGCGCCTGTTTTTCAGCTTCCCCTCCGCCCGGGGAGGTGTACCAAGCCCCCGTCAGATTAGCGCTCGGCTATTTCGGAACGCAACACTCTCAAGAGCGTCTTCCGAATTGAGCCTGAGTAGCCCCGCCGGAGCTCGACCTATCAGCTTTTGAGGTTGGTGCTCCCTCCGAGGCGCGAAAGGCCCTCGAGTATCGGGCTCTGCCCCGACGAAGCCAAGAGCCCAACTGGAGAGCGGGGGTGGGGGGAGGCACGCGGTGCTAGAACCGGGGACTCCGAAGGGAGAGTTGGAGGCGCGCGTGTTTTGCCCGGGCGGCACGTCCGCCCTCCGCGGATGCCTGCGGATGCGTCACGGCGCTCGCATGCAGCGCCCAGTGCAAGAGGCAGTGCGCGAGCGCAGCGGGGGCCACTTGCGCATCTTGCGCATCCCCCGCCCCGCCCCCTCCTCCGCCACGGCTCCCGCCCCATTTTTCTCTGCCCCGCCCCACCGTTACCCGCCCTGCCTTCGCCCCCGCCTCCGTCCCTGCGTCCGTTCCCGGCCCTGCTCCTCCCTCCCGCCCTGCCCCGCCCCTCCCGACCACCGCTCTCGCTCTGCTCCGCCCTGCGTTCGCCCCCTGCGGCCAGGAAGCGGCGCTGCGATGCGCCCGCGACCTTTCGCACATGGCGCCCAACTGCCTGCAGCGATCCCGGGCCCCGGCGCGGCGCGGTGCCACGGGAGCAACGGCTCCGGCCAGCGGCGGCGAGGGGTGGGGGAGCGGGATGCGACTTGGATGCCCATGCTTTTATAAAATTATCCACATATTAAAAACGTACTATCATAATAAAAAATTGTAATAATTTTGAGATATTCATAAATTAGATACCAAAGTGACCAAAAATGAAAAGTAATTAAAATAAAGTTTTCGTCGATTAGTGAATTCTATATTATTTTTCCAATCAGATAAAAAAAGTTGCTTGTGCTGATAATTTTTTGACTGTTTTATCAGTCTTAAATAAAAATTATTAAACACGACCAGCGTCAAATTACTAATATGCAAGGTTCTTAAAGCAGTTTTAAAAATATCGATTTTTCTAAACATCCAGGTTTTTGTGGCAGAGTCACATTCCTTACCTACTCACACACGCGAAAATTACTCTAGGAAGTAACACTCTTAAAGCGGCGGATTCAGACGTTCCAGTGTAAATAACCGATATTTTAGGTGAAATCGCGATAACCGACACCTGTTAAGAAGGAGAGGTAACGGCTCTCTTTATTCTTCAAGTAGATTTGAGAACAGGCTACGATTTGCAATTAAAACTCTTTCGTTCATTATCGCTTGAATAATTCCTTTCGTGTATTCGCTGGCGTCACATTGTGTTTTCCTACCAAACGTGAAACTTGAGAAAGAACTGTTTACACCCAAGGAAGGCCTGTTTTTATTGGCTCATCATCCCTTTTACCATTTATGTGGAACGTAATTCAGGAAAGGTAGAAAAAGCGATAGTACTGAGGTTTTTAGATGTTTAGTTGTGACATCCCTAAAACGGGCCAACTTCAGCCAAGGCACCCAAGTCAACGCTTCGGTCCGAAGGGTCGCGGGTAGGTTTGTTTGTCCCTTGTCTCTCATGTATGTGTTGTCGCGAAGTGCCGCACGTTCTGCTGACCCCGGATAAGAGGAGCCGCAAGTGTGTTGGTGGCTAGTGTATGGTCGAATATGCATCTCATCGGAACGTAAAAGATAGTCGGTAGTCGGCCGGATGAAAGCCATAGAACAAAGGGGGAAATCAGGAGTCAATCACGTTTACCGAAATAAAATGTTTTATTACGTTGGGCTAAAAGGACTCCTATCAAAATGTCCAGGGGGCCACGACCTTTATGCACGTGCATAGGAGGGGCGGTCATTTGACGAAAATCGCGGCGCTGTCGGCACTTTGCGCGTCGGTGTGGCGCATCCGGGTGGCGGCGGCGCGGCGGGGGCGACAGTAGCGCTGTGTTTACAGGCGGGCGGCTTCCCCGCGCCTGACTCAGCCGGCGACCTCCTCCGTTCCTTTCTCTCGGCGCGCGCGCCGCCACGCAACGCAACGGCCCCGTGATGTCATAAGCCGCCGCCGCGCGCACGCAGTACGCTCCAGTTGCGCCGGGCCCACGCGCGGACCTCGAGGCCGCCGTCGCCAGCAAAACGTCGATGCGAATAACCACCCAAAACTATCGATGTTTTTGAACATTCATCCTCAAAATTAAAACATCGAATACTCATTAAACATGTTAATGAAACATCATGTTAATGAAACATCAATGTTAATGAAACATCAATGTTAATGAAACATCAATGTTAATAAACATCAATGTTTAAACATCGACCAAAATATCGATGTTTAAAACATCGACCCAAAACTATTGATATTTTTAAACATAGATTTTTTTAAACTGGAATAATAACCATTGTAGTTCACGCGGCGGAGAGGGATTTAGTAATTTGACAATGTTATCGTTTATTAATTTTAATTCAGATTTAACTAACGATAGAAGCTTGAATCTGATTCGATTATTTTGAAATAATACAGAATTCTTTATTGCTAAAAATTTTTTTTTTTTTTTAAAAATTTTTTTTAAAAATTTGACTGCAATAAAGAAACAAATATCGTTGTACAAAAACCGGATTAAAAAAATCGATGTTTTGCAATCATCGACATCGATGTCGCATCTCTTTGTGAGCCGAGTCGCGGTCCGCAGACGCGGTTTCGCAGGTCGCGTTGGGTCAGACGACGCGGCGGCCTCCGCGGTTGTTCGCTGGCGGCTTCATTTTGTTGAGGAGAATCGCGGACTAGAAGTCTCGTTTCTGTCTCCAATGGCTGTTTCTGCCCGGTTACGGATTCTAGTTTTTTCTTTCATTCTTGTTACGTGAATCGCTCTTGCTTCTTTAATAACACATCGGCGAAGGCAGTGATAATAGACACGGAGAAGGGGGAGTTCATGGGACTGCTGCTCCTACTCCAGAACCCGACAGTTTCACCAGTATTGGTTTAATTTTAAAATTTTCTATAGAATCGAAAGTCTTTCAATATCTTAGTTGCCTACATTATCAGCAATTACAAGCATAATGAAAGCATAATTCTACAATACTTTACAAGGACACATCAAGTCGGCTTGATGTTTTCCCTCCCTCCATCTCACTTTCTCTCTCTCTCTCCCCCCCATTCACTCACTCACTCACTCTCACTTTCACTCTCAGTCTCACTTCATACGCACGCGCGCGCGCGCGCACACACACACACACACACACACACACACACACACACACACACACACACACACACACAAGAAAGCCCTCATTGCTCCACGTTGCAAAGAGGAACTTTAAACGTATTGTGTTTTCAGTTCTAATGAATGAGGAGATTCAAAATGAGAACCGCTAAAGTCTACGCAACGTAGGCGTTTAAAATACCGCGGTTAATAAACTTAAAGCGAAGTTTCAATTGAGAAAAAACAACAATAGGGAAACGTAGTCTTCACACGCGTAATCGGCCCCTTGGCCATTTGCACTTTACCAAATACGACGTGAGAGAGTGGTGTGATAGAGGATTGTGTCTGCCCTTGCCGTCGCCTTCGAGCGTCGCCCGGGGGCGGGGCGCGCAGTCCTGGGCCCCGCCATCGCCGCGTGGGCGACGGGGAAAGCGGCGGAGCGCCGCTCACGCGCCTCGCGCCGGATACCCTCCAGAGAGCCGGACGTGACGTCAGCGTCTCCGACGGGGGCGTTATCGTTCTGAGTAAGTTCCCCAAATTGTGGCTGCTTGATGAGGAGTTTAATTCTGGACAGGATGCTCGAGGAGCGCGAAGTTTTTTTAAATTACAATTGCTGGTTACTATGCCCAGTTTTATTGACTGTCAATGTAACTTATGTGGTGACATTCCTGGGAGTAAATTCAACCGTATGCTTCAGTCTAGAAAATCGACTGGATAATTCATAGTAAAGTTCATAGGAAGTTTTTCGTATCGGAGTTCGCCCACACTTATTCTCATGCGCCCTGCGTTCACATATTCCAAGGAAACTTTAAAATAGCTCATTATAGCTGTATCTATCGATGAAGCATACTCGATTCAGAACGCGATGTTACGAAGTTTTTCGTCATTGCTCGAGGTGTGTGTTATTATCTTTAAGAGAAGATGGAAGTAATCAGCTGGGCCGTTTTAATCAATTGCAGTACGTTGGCTGCCAGACCAACTCTTACGTCATTCAGACCCAGACGAGAGAATGTTCCAGCATGGAGTTGCGCTTCACGATATCAATGGAGTCGTCTTAGTGAATGACTGGTGATTGGGACATAGGCGCGATATCACTCCTCGAACGAGAGAAAAAACATACTGGTGTTGTACTTGAAATTTACTACGGAATTAACTCTCTCTGCGGAGTTCCGATAAGGGTCTTTACATTCAGAAGCGTCATCACATCTCAGTAGTGGACATCGAATTATGTTAAGGATCTTCAAATGTTTCCTCACCCGGAGTGGGAGAGTCTCAGCTCTTAAAAATTATCTTTTCACGTGAACCGGTAAGCTATGGTTAAGAATTCATTGTGGAGAGCTTTCTCTTAAAGAACAAACATTAGCCTCAACATTAAGAATTATTTGATTTATTCTCATTGACTCAACTCTTGTCACATTCTTGTTAAACGAATGAATTACAAACACAAGAAGATGTCACAGGCCCATAACTGTGTTCAGAATGTCGATCGTCTCGGTAGCTTTGTGGTCAAAGCAATTTGACAAAAATGAACAGATTCGGGTTGGATTCCCGGTCGAGGTGAGTAATGAGAATTTAACTTGTATTATAGAACAATCGAATTCATGTCTTGGTCCAAGATGGCGTATTGGTGTACTCGTATTATTCGCTCTACGTAGTTTTGCTTCTGGGAAATGGACTCTACTGTAGAATAGATAATATAATGTAGTTGCTGCTTCTCCAACAGTCGAACACTAGGATCTAAAGACACCATTAAATGATCAGCATGTAATTAACATTTTTTTTTATCACAGATACTTTTTTTTATTAAATTTCCTAAAATAACCGCAGAGTTGCCAAATCTTCTCGGTACCATCGCTTTGTATACGTACGGACAAACATTCTGCCGGAAATAAACACCCTTACAGGATGAGAATGAAGGCTGCAACGGAACACTCCATTCCGAGAAGCTCGTGTATACGAGCCAGCTGCCAGATATAACTCTCGAGATTGCACCATAAAATGCGTCCATATTCATTTGGGGGCGTGGGCGGTGCGTGCGTCACGTGGGCGCAGGCGCGGGCGCAGCGGCCGGCAGCTGGGCTCGAGATCCGGCTTCCAGGTAATCTGCCATCTGGCTCGCGCAGACGCACGCGGGTGGCGGCGCGGGCGGTGAGGTCAGTCGGCACCGAGCCTCATTTGCCCGCGGTCGCGGTCACTTGCCCCGCGGAGGGCGGCCCTCGCGAAAAGACGACGATGGCGACGCGACGCGACGCGGTGGGGGACAGAGGAACCACTGCGTGGGTGGCGGACGCTTCCGCGTTGCGTATTATACGCGTACGGTTTTTTTGAGCCCGGTACCGGGAGCGGTGGCTCAGTGCATCGACTGATGCCACTGCAGTGCCTCTGACCGGCAGGTCCTTGGTTCGAGTCCCGACAGCGGCAGGATTTTCGACACTAGCTTTTCAGCTCGTTCGAATTCAGTCGCTGTGTGGAGGAGAATTCTAGCGGCCGGCTGCGCTGATCGGTAGTTTTTCGTGGTTTCTCCGATCAACACCGGGCGAATGTGCCCCGTTGGTGGGAGATACCTGGTTTGGGAAAACACCGCTCGTCGACGGTAGGTCGGTACCGGATTTCGCCATCCAGTGCGGGAAGATAACCGCCACATCCCCATGTAAAACATGTACTACACTTACAGGACTAAGGCTGCCTTAGTTGACGCGCCCGGGATCAGTAATCAATCAATAGAACCCGGTACGTTTTCTCAATACATTTTCACCGATGTATTATTAACATAGATGTTATTTTAAACATCCATGATTGCTAACATCGATGTTATGTCATCGATGTCGCATCACCAGTGTATACTGCGCTGCACTACACCACGGGCAGGTCTTTAAAGGTGCCATTGGCCGATGGAGGAAAATGGCGGCTCTTTAATTGACGAGGCCTGGCCAAGGTTCGCGCTAGCGGAGGCGGCTCGCAGCTCGATGGCGAGTGCAATTCATGTAGAGGTTCTGGCAAGCGCCGGTCCTCTTGCGAATGCATTTGAGGGGGAATTCGGGCATGGAAGATGTACGCCCCCCCTTCCGCTTCCGGGCTTGCGAGTTCGTAAGCGCCTGCCGGCGAGCGCCAGCTCTGGAAGTGCGCTCTTTGGTCTGGTCTGCTTTAGAAAGGGAGGGGTCCCCTGGATCATTTGCGGGGGGGAGGGGATCATAGATTTTTGTTAAATCATAAGCATATTCGTTATTATATTGTGTATATTGCCAAAGAAAAGATTGTTATGGTTTGGCCATTTACAAAGGATGGATTCACAAAGACTGACCAAAAAGGTTTGTGACTGCACGCCAACATGTCGGAAGAAAAGAGGTCGGCCAAGAATGTAATGGAAGGATAGTGTAAGAATGGCAATGAAAAGAAAAGATATGTTACAAGACACTTGGCATGACAAAACACAAAATGGCGCGTTGGGTGCGATAAACGGGCAATACAGAGCTGAAAACATTGCTACAATGAGTGTATGTATGTATGTATGTATGTGTGTGTGTATAATTTTTAGTAAGCATATGATACTATACAATATTGTTTTTTAATTAATTTTGCCAAATAAAGGAAGTTAACAAACGAAAACTTATTTCATGATGGAACATAATGTAAACGCACGAAGCTAAATACAATCTATTAAAAAATAGTGAAAAAATTCAATGACACATTATACATTAATTACAGAGATTACACGTCGGCCATACTCCAACACGTGGAAGTAGCACCCCTTGTCAATCGGAGTAGCAGAGATATGAGCTGCCACACGCCTCTGGAGAACAGATGAAGAAATTTTTTATACGTATAACCTCTGGGCTGAAATACTGGGAGCATCAGGATTCCCATTCGCAACTAAAAGGCTAAGGACAGAAACGCGCGGTTACTTGATTGATACTTTTTAGGCCATTCTACATTTTTGTTGTTTCTTATTTTTAATTTTCCTAAACTTTTCCCATTTCAATGTATTTCTCTAGGCCTTTTGGGGAGGAGGCCCACCCCCTGGATCCGCCAATGGCTTTAGACACTATGCAGTCGCAATCACGACAGTAAGTGAAACTGTAACTTTTCGGGAAGTGAATAAAACCAATTTTTAGAGTGGCTTTTTTCCGTAAATGTGTGTTCATTCAAATAAACTTTCTTGTGATATCTAAGTCATTGTATATTTGCCCAAAGCTGACAGTCAATTGAAGATATCCATAACGCATTTTCACGATTACATTTCTCATTAGTATTCATACGTAATTATCCATTCATTACAACACTCACTCCTAATATTAATACTACTTCAATTGAAGGAATAACATACGTTTTTTCTTTAATGAGAACTAATCAGTGTATTTCAACTTTGCGAGGAAACGTACAATCGTTATCACTTACAATTCTAGAAACAATTTTTGGGCGATTGCTTAGGCCAACATTGTCTCAGTATTTGAGCGACAGCAGTGTTTTCGTGTTCACACTCCCCGATATAGTGATGGCAAATTCTAGCAAAACATCGACACATAGACACTTTGATACATCATCAAATGGTTTCCGATGTCAATAAAATTATCGACACAATACATGGATGTTCCAAATATCGATGTTTCAAATATGATGAAAAAATTCGAAGTAAAATGTCCTGGTTTTAATGTGATACATAACACGTCAATACTAGCTTAAAGTATATTCTGTTTTAAATTCGACTATCATCTTAATTTTCAAATCCATGTTCTTTGTAGTCAAGGTTCAAATTGCAGTTTAACTATATCTCCTCGTAAAAGATAATCAAAAAAGGTAACAACACTGGAGAAAGGTTGCGAATAGCAAAGGCTTTCGTGTTTCCTGGGGATCGGCAAGAGTGACAATTGCCAATGGCTGTTGATTACGAGCAATCTACAAATAAAATAGGTACTGGAAATTTTCTTAATATCATGAGAATTTTTTGAAGATATCGATGTTTCTGGACAAATATATCGATCTTAAGAAAACATCGATGTTAATACAGTCGACTCCGGTTATAGTGAACTCGGATATAGTAAACCCTCGGTTATAGTTTTTGGCCCGTTTCACCTACATTACAAACAAGCAAAGAAGATTCGGTTATAGTGAACCTGAACCTCGGTTATAATGAACGTAGGAAATAAGAAATAGAAATTAATTGGATCTCGTATGTTATTAGGCGAGTAAAAGGGCCTTCGAAGAGTGTGGCTGTGTTACAACAGTGCAAGAGGCATTGAAAGGTGTCAAGACTGCTTTACGATTCTTAGAGACAGAGGTCAATGCAGAATCAAGTATGGAGAAAGCACAAACTCTGGAGAAGGATCTATAGAAATTAGTAATGAAAAATGTACGAAGGAAACAATCGAAAACTATTTCCAGTTCGTGCTGTTAATGAATTTTGCTGTGTCTTTATATTAATAAAATCATTGTGGAGAAATTCCATTTATTTTTGACACCATCAGATATAGTGTACCTCGGATATAGTGAACTAAATATGTTAGTCCCCAGAAGTTCACTATAACCGGAGTCGACTGTATATCGATGTTATTGCTCGAAAATATCCATGTTTTAAAAACATCGATTTTTTTCTATTTGTTTTTATGTTTTTGTATTTTTGTATTTTTTAAATTTTTTTTTATTTTTTTTATTTTATTTTTTTTCCATCCCTAGCCCGATATCCGTGGCAGTGTCTAGAGGCGCCGTGCACGTCAGTGGCGCTGCGAGCGGGGGCGGCGGCGGCGCCTCTGCTGAGCGACGCGCGCGCGGCCGCTTTTGAAGTCGACGTCGCGCGGCAACTGACGCCGCTCCGACAGGATTCGACACACATGTCACGCGCCCCGCGCAACTGCCCGCCGGCTCCCAATGTTTGTTGAGAGCGTTGACGTAGCTAGCGCCGAGGTTATTTCGAAATGACGCCCTTTCGAGTAGGAACCAAGGTTTAATTGAGCGCTGACGTTAATGATTGTTTTTTTCAGTTGTCAACAAATAATTATTAAGTACCGGAAATATGCATGGTTAAACACGAATATTTGTGACTCGACAAAACTACAACAGAACAACACTTTACTGAATAATAAATGATCATGATTTTCCTTTTATATGCTATTCTAGTTTTCTATTTCTAGGTTGTTGTTTTATTTAAATTTTTTTAAAACTCTAGTCTTCTATTTTATATGAAGTTCTAGTTTTCATTTTCCCTTTCCATTGGTTGAATTTCGTCTATCCTGCTTCATCAATTTCACCTCTGCTTCTTGCTTTCCAACGAAGCATTTCACTCTTTCCTAAGCCTAACCTCCATTTTGTGCATATTACGTATTATCTACATTTCCACTTCGGTCTCTCGTGTAACATTGAGGAGTCGGTCACAAACCCTCGGAACGAGAAGACGCATCTGTCCTCGAAAAACAGTCGAAGCGAAAACTGGAAGCTTCCTCGAGGCTTTTTCCTGCCAACGGCGGCGGCGGCGGCCGCGGGGCGGGGGCGGGGGCGGGGGCGGGGCGGGGTCCGCTACCAGTGTTCGCCGGGTGTTCGCGGGGCGGAGTTGGCGGGTGGCGCGTGACTGACGGGCGAAGGCCGCCGCCGCGACGCCCAGCACCGACGGCTGACGACACCGTCCGCCCGCAGCTCGTCTTCTGTCGACACCACGCCGCCGCCGCTGCGCTTGGATGAGGCGGAGGAGTCGGTGGACTCGCGATGCGCAAGTGGCTACGCTGAACGACCTACTTAACGCACCCGCTGCAACTTTCCGCTTTTGACGCTCCTTCTATTTAATTTTTTAATTAAACAATTATCGTTCGACCTGAGGTCTTTCGAGGGTTTTCAGGTTTACAGGCTGACACTATTTAATGCGAGATATAAGTAGGTACGTTCTAAAAAGAACTCTTTGGTGATTGCTCATCACATTACTTTACTCATCACATACTTTTGACGCTTCTTCTATTTAATTTTTCAATGAAACAAATATCGTTCGACCTGAGGTCTTTCGAGGGTTTTCAGGTTTACAGGCTGACATTATTTAATGCGAGATGTAAGTAGGTACGTTCTAAAAAGAACTCTTTGGTGATGGCTCATCACATTACTTTACTCATCACATACTTTTGACGCTTCTTCTATTTAATTTTTTAATTAAACAAATATGTCTTCTCGTTCGACCTGACGTCTTTTGAGGGTTTGCAGGTTTACAGGCTGACATTATTTAATGCAGATGTAAGTAGGAACGTTCTAAAAAGAACTCTTTGGTGACGGCTCATCTCATTATTTTCTTTAAACCCTTATTGCACTCGTATTATTCGCCGATATTTTTCTGATAATCCACTCATTATCCAGGTTATATTTTTGCATAGAAAAGTATGTTATACATTCTAAATATTATATGCAAATTCGATGCAACGTTTTCAAAAGAATTGCATTTACTTTGAACGTGATTGTGATGGTGAATATCCGTCGCTCTTGTACTGACATCGACATTGGTTCTGTAATGTTTGAGGAACGTGAAGTATACATCAAATACATATTAAAGTATATCTTCAGTAATCACGGTCAACATTAAAATAGAATATACAATCGGTAATTTAAATACGCGAAGAAATAATTTCCACGAATAGTATCTATTAAAGAGGAACACAATATTTCTTTTAATAATATATTTAAATGGCCATTGTCCAAGTCATTCTTTCAGTACCGTTCGGTGTTGAAGTGGATGACAGCACAAGAACATTGTACTTTCTGGACCAAATCTTCCCTACACCGACAATGAGAAATAGAAAAATACTGTTAAAAAAAACGCACGTCAGGAACGTATGCTCTTAGAATAAAGCCAGTCGTCATAAATAACTCTCTACCGCAAAAACAGTCTCAGGGATGACAAAGTGGCAGGTTTTTCCAGTCGATTTCGTGGAATCGCTGCTCGGAGCGACATTTGATTCCTTGGTCTTCCTTTTGCCTCGTCGGGCGTGAGTCAGAGCGGGGGCGGCGGCGGCGGCGGGCAAAGACCAGGCGCTGCGGCAGGCAGCGGTGCGGGGCAGACTCCAACGCTCCAATAACGAGCGTTTTTCGTAATATTCGCGCGTAGTGTGACCCGGCGCCACTGTTATTTTAGGCTACTCGTAAAACAGCTACGCTTCGAGTGATATGTGGGACTTTCAACGCCGCTACGAACTTGTTGATGTTGCCTCAGATAACAACTTCTTGCCGCGTTGCCTTCGCCTTCTATGAGCACGGTCTTCAGTAATAACTCTTCTCGGCGTCGTTTATGTGATGCTCTCATGTTTTACGATAATAAACGATTTATTGTTTTTAGTGTTGATTTTTTTATCTTAATGAAAGTTGTTAAAAAAGAAAGAGAAAAATGAAATCACTTGTCAGTATTATTGATTTTGGAGTGACTGTTGACTCACGAACTGATGAGACATTCACGTGAGTACAGTGTAGCTCAAAACGCATATAAACGTTTCAGTATCATAAGATGTAAAGTCATTGAAATTCAAGTTATCCTGAAGTGCAAACCAAACGAACGGTAAAGAAAATAGAAAGCTGACGGAATTAAATAAATATGTAATTATTTTCAATTGATAATATATACGTTTAAGGTAGAACAATGGTGTTGTTGAATCATTACAGTTTTGGAATGCTTTTCGTCATTCTTAATTCGGCTCTTTTTCATTGTTTTCTTTCTTTTGAAATTTATTTTCGTTTTTCTTCCATAAGCACTTCGTATGTCGCGGGAACATCCTCCAGCACAAGAAAACGTGAGTCACTTTCGTACACTTGAAGGGCATGGGATCCGCGCGAAATCCAATTTCGTTTCCGTTCGGGTTGTTGACTCGGTCCGATCCAGTGGGAAAATTTCGGTTCTTAATCGCGAGCTCCGGGGCTCCGGAAACAAGCGGCACAGGAAGATGCGAAATAAACAATTCGCGCCAGAAAAAAAAAAAGAGCTCGACAAAAACGTCGCAAGGATCGCATCCGCGCGAAAAAAGCAGTAAACAGAGGATTCGTGCAAAGCGGCGTCGGTGGCCACGGCGCGGGCGACGGACAGAGGGGGGGGGGGGGGGGGCGCGCCGCATCTGCGCGGCTTCCGCCCCCGCCTCTTCCGGGAGCTCCGCTGGCTGCGCCTGGGCTTCCCGCCGCGCCGCGCCGAGCCGCGCCCTGCCCAGCAAGCGCCTCCGCCACCTGCTGCGGCGCGTGGGGAGCTCACGCTGGGGCGAGCGGGGGAGGGCGGCCCGCTCAGGGCGGCACTTTTGTGGGGTGGCAAAAATTCGCAATGAATAATAATAACAACAACAACAATAATCCGCGCCCTGCCCAGCAAGCGCCTCCGCCATACCGGGAGCGGTAGCTCAGTGCAGCAACTGATTTCACTGCAGCGCCTCTAACCGGGAGGTCCTAGGTTCGAGTCCTGATGGCGGCAGGATTTTCGACATTAGCTTTCCAGCTAGGTCGAATTCAGTCGCTGTCTGGAGGAGAATTCTAGCGGCCGGCTGCTCTGATCGGTAGTTTTCCGTGGTTTCTCCGATCAACACTAGGCGAATGCCGGAGCAGTACCCTAACAAACGGGCCACGGACCGCGCGCGATCTGTCCTTCCTCTTCCTTGTCCTATCCTCTCCCCTTACACACACACTTACACTAACATGCACCACACTATCACATATTCCGGGGGACAGGTCGGAACTTAGAGGTTGTCCCAGCTGGGGCGGTGCCCCGCTGGTGGGAGAGTCCTGGTTGGGAGGATACCCCACTAGCCGACGGTAGGTCGGCGCCGATCTCACCATCCAGCAAGGGAAGATAGTCGCCATCGCCCGAGGAAAACATGCCCTACACTAACGGGACTAATGACCAGATCAGTTGACGCGCCCGGAAACACGATAATAATAATAATAATAATAATAATAATAATAATAATAATAATAATAATAATAATAATAATAATGTGTGTAGAAGGCGCGATAGCCCGCGTATGGGCCATGGCCTTGTCGTTAGTATGAAGACATCCCCATGCCGTATTCTGGTCTTCTCAACCTGAGAAATGAGTTTTCTCATCGTCACACAGCAACATATACTGGGACATTGCAAGGGAAACGCACGTTATAATCTCGCTCGATCGGGAAGTGTAAGTGAATGGTGAGAATATGACAAGGAAGATGAAAGAAATATCGTGCGTGGTTCGTGGTCCATTTGTACGGGCCCTGCTCCGGCTGCGGTTGGTATTGATTGGAGGAAACATGTAACTCTACCGATCAGAGCAGTCGGCCCCTACACAGCCGATACATTCGTCTTTGCTAGTCGCTGACTCCTCTAGACTATGGCTATATTTTATTCAGTAGCTATGAAACTCTTTTCACCGTCGGAACTTTCACCCTAGAATCTCCCGGCCGCTCTACCCGCAGCGAATCGGTCTTGTGTGGTTCGTCAGAGGAGAGAACCGCCTAGTACCTCGCCCCGGTGGTGCGAGTCGAGATACTCTAGAAGTGCTCGGCACTCACCGAATGCCGCAAATATGTGGGGCTGCTTTTAAACGGAGATTAGAAAAAGTATGTAATGATATTAAAATTTAGATATCTCCCTTCCATTCTGCTTACACTCAAACCGTTGTTAGAAAAAAAATTAGATACGGTAAAATGTGCTATTTATATACAAACAATACAGAAAAAGAATGTTCAAAGGTACTTTAGATTAAGGGATCACATGTTTCAGGGAAAACATGATCAGCCAGTGGTTTCACATTTCTCCGTTAGATATACGCTTGTATTGATTGATTGATCTCTTCGTGCTTCCGGGCGCGTCAACTGCTCTGGTCATTAATCCCGTTAGTGTAGTGCATATTTTTCTCGGAGATGGCGGTGATCTTCCCCGCTGGATGGCGAGATCCGGCGCCGACCTACCGTCGCCTAGTGGGATTCTCCTTAACCAGGACTCTCCCACCAGCGGGACACTGCCCCAGCCGGGGCAAGCTCTAAGCTCCCGACCGTCTCCCGGAATATGTAGTAGTGTAGTGCATGTTAGTGTAAGTGTGTGTGTAAGGGGAGAGGATAGGACAAGGAAGAGGAAAAAAAAGATCGCGCGCGGTCCGTGGCCCGTTTGGTAAGGTACTGCTCTGGCATTCGCCTGGTGTTGATCTGAGAAACCACGGAAAACTACCGATCAGAACAGCAGGCCGCTAGAATTGTGCTCTATTCTTTAGAACACATTCTCAAAATACCAAAATTTGTTCATGTGCTTAGAAAATAGAACACTTTAAAATAAATGATGCACATGTTTGATCACATTTATTAAAGTGGTTTGAACTGTCCTTTGACTCAGGAATTCAATTAAGAATTATATCATTTGACTCATGAGAAGTGGATTATCGTGTAAGTGGACATTGTTTAGATATGAGTGAATTACTTGAAACGAAAGTTAATAAAACTCAATGTGTAGATGCCAAGATAAGAATGTGTGATGCAGAGACAAGTGTGCTAGTAGTAACGTGAACGTGTTTGACCGATATCGATGCTTGCCCACTGTCGAAATCCATATCTGATTATTTCACGTTGGCTTCTCTGGCTTCTTGTAATCCAGCGGTGGTTAGAGTAATCCGTTGTGCTGACGATGACAACCGCTAGGGGTTTCAAGATTTCTTTTCGCTTCACTCTCCTTATTTTTGTTGTAAGTTATCTCCATGCAATAGCAGCTGATCGCACTCTATTCTCATTTTTTTTATAATTTCTACAAATTGATAACTTCTGTGCTTAAGTTTCACTTATCAAATAAAAAATGTGTATTCTGTTGTAAAATTAATAGTAATTGATTGAATATTGAATTGTCCAGTCCTTTTTTTTCTTTCTTCAAATAATAAAGTTTGCAGACTTCATTCATGCTGTTTTTCCCTCTCGTGACAATATAAAGTGAGAGCTCTCCTACAAGGAGCCTCCTCAGTTTTCAGAAAGGACATCGAGATATCAGGGCAAATATGGCAAAGTCCATCGGGCCGTATTCCAGCAAAAGTTATTAAGCATATGGACCAACAATCCTGTTTCCATGTTAATTTAGTTAAAGTAATTCATAAGTTCATAAAACACAAAAATTTTCTCTTTCGAAGGTAAGATCATATGCTTCCTAATCGTATGAATGACAATTTACAAACTGGATTAGAAATGCATTTAAATCAAATGATTTACTGCACACTGAAATTAAAGTGTGCCGTTTACGAGTGATTGGGAATAATACTATGCATGTATTGCAGGCCCACATTTTGTGATTTTTACGTCAAAATTTGATCGGAACACCGAATTCCAAGCACCGAAACTCAAACGAACACAAATAGTCTGGAATTCTAGATAAGTCGTGCAACTCTAAGCAGTGCCGCATAGTAATTACGCGCTGCGGAGGTCATTCGAGTAACGCGGACCTATTAGAAATGCATTTAAATCAAATGATTTACTACATATTGAAATTAAAGTGTGCCGTTTACGAGTGATTGAGAATAATACTATGCATGTATTGCAGGCCCACATTTTGTGATTTTTACGTCAACATTTAATCAGAACACCGAATTCCAAGCACCGAAACTCAAACGAACACAAATAGTCTGGAATTCTAGATAAGTCGTGCAACTCTAAGCAGTGCCGCATAGTAATTACGCGCTGCGGAGGTCATTCGAGTAACGCGGACCTATTAGAAATGCATTTAAATCAAATGATTTACTACATATTGAAATTAAAGTGTGCCGTTTACGAGTGATTGGGAATAATACTATGCATGTATTGCAGGCCCACATTTGTGATTTTACGTCAACATTTAATCAGAACACCGAATTCCAAGCACCGAAACTCAAACGAACACAAATAGTCTGAATTCTAGATAAGTCGTGCAACTCTAACGTGCACAGTAATTAGCGCTGCGGAAGTCATTCAGTAACGCGGACCTAGTTAGAAATGCATTTAAATCAAATGATTTACTACATATTGAAATTAAAGTGTGCCGTTTACGAGTGATTGGGAATAATACTATGCATGTATTGCAGGCCCACATTTTGTGATTTTTACGTCAAAATTTAATCGGAACACCGAATTCCAAGCACCGAAACTCAAACGAACACAAATAGTCTGAAATTCTAGATAAGTCGTGCAACTCTAAGCAGTGCCGCATAGGAATTACGCGCCTGCGGAGGTCAGTCGAGTAACGCGGACCTGATGGCGCCACAGCCATTGAGCGATAAGTGGCGTTGTTTTTGCTAAGGCAGCTGGAGGCTCGCCACACGACGCCACAACGCGCCACGCCGTGGAGGTGGCGGGAGGCATTCGTTTGGGCGGCGGCCATAGCACGCGCTGCGGCGACGAGTGCGGCGTGGCAGCAGTGGTCCACAAGTCGGACGCAGTGAAGTAGTTTGTGGTGAAGGCTTCCGTAATGACCAAAGTGTGCGTGGAGATGAAAATGTTGGCGTTGGCGTTAGCATTGGCGGGAGTGTTATACTTGGAGGAAAATTGTGTTACCGAGGGGAATGGGAATGGTGACAAAAGCAGTGGCAACGTTAGTGGCTGTGGCGTTAGTGTTGGCTGAAATTCAGGAGTTGGGAGGTTGCACCTGTCGAAGCTACCTTGCGCAAATGACGAACAAGCGTTGGTGGGGGCGGAGGATTCGTTGTTGGGCGGAGGGATTAAAGGCGGTGGAGGCGGTGGAGGGGGCTGAGGCGCGCGTGTCGGGGGCGCGCCCCCTCTCCCCTCCCCTTCACGCATCACGTGGCGCTACCGTGAGGCGCCGTCGTTCGCTGCGTATCTCGCCGCCTGCGCCGCCTCCACCGCCGCCGCCGCCGATAAGGGCCCAAGGTTCGCGAGACGCGCGCCTTCGCGTGGCTGGACAGCGACCTCCCGAAACCTCTGCCGGCGGTGGGGCGGCGGCGGCGGCGGCGGCGACGGCGGCGCGGCGGCGGCGGAGGCAGCGGCGGCGGCGGCGGAGGCGGAGGCGGAGGCGGCGGCGGCGGCGGCGGCGGCGGAGGCGGCGGTGCTGGCAGTGGCGGCGGGAGCTGTAGTGGCGCCGATGGTAGCAGTGGTGGTGGCAGTGCTAGCGGTGTCGTGGCGGTGGCGAGAGTGGGGGCGAGGGCGAGGACGGGGCGTTGGGTGAGGGTGTCTGTCGGCGGGAGCAATGGGCCGGGGCGAGGGCGGGGGCGGGGGCGCGACCTGCAGCATCCGGGGGCGCAGTGGTCGTCGCCTGGACCTTGCGCCTGTCCGTTTCGGGCCACCGACGACAGCGCTCGCTCAGGTTGCCTAAGCGCAGGAACTGTCTGCGCCACTGCGACGCGCTCTTCCTCTGAAGACTGGAGACCGCGCTGCGTAGGGGACGTTTTAATTCAGGAAATAGGAAAGGAGGGAAATTGTTTTGAAAACACATTGGAGAGGTTATAACGTAATAAAGAGGGTTTGTCTCCTTCTCTCCTCCTTCTTGTCGTAGTTATTGTTATTGTTGTTGTTGTTGTTATTACTATTATTATTACTACGACTATTTTTATTACCCTTGGCGCTACCACTGCACATATCTTCTCGCATTATTTGAGTCCCTCAAAATTACGCGAAAACTTCTTACATTTTCAAAATGATTTTGCATGACCCGGTTTTAAATATATAAGTTTGAAAACAGTTTTCAAGAAAAATATAACTTATTGCAGTCGTAGGAAGGCGCCGAAACTGTTTTAAACTTGCGCAATTTTCGAAAATTCAGGGATTTCAACAAAAATATGATCTGCACAATTTGTAGAAGCGTTCATTGCCGTATCTGAGAAAAAATTAGAAGAGAAATAATTGTTGCAATTTTTGAGAAAATTTTGAAAATATTGTATCTTTACATAAAGTACCCCCTCCCCCTCAATATATTCCTTTTAATGTCGTAGGGCCACCAAGTTTAGTTAGATCGAACGGGGAATATAAGTTTTCGGGGAAATTTTATGGACGGTTTAGACGGTAGCGTTATTCACAAACTGAAAATAATGTGCCGTAAACCAATATTTCGGTAACAAGGACTCACAGAACGAGAATTCCGTCTTCATGAGTTCCTTCTTATTAAAGGAAGTGATTTGATGCGTATAGGAACAATATTTATCCAATTTTCGGTATCAGAGTCTCATAATACGAGTTTTCAGTCGAAAAATTGCCACCTTTCACTACTGCATTACATTACTTTCTCTTTACTTCGTAAGCAAGTAGTGAGCAAGAAAGTAAAATCTCTGCCAGCACGAGCTATAATATCACATTTCTAATAAGTAGAATTAACGAAAAGTTGTGTAAACTTATGTCCATATATATCTAAAGTTTGCACAAATCCTATCCATGTAACATATTTATGAAAATTTTTATAAATATTAATGTGCATTTTGTGCTTGGGGAATCTAGCTACCTTTCTTTCTAAGAAAAAATAATCGAAATTCAGTTCATTAGAAAGTTCAGACTTATTTGCAAGGGAAAACCTTTAGTGTTTTAAATTTGAAGAGTGTTATTACAAGTGTACGACGAAGTGAATACAACCATGCAACAGGAACCTCTACCGTTTAGTTTCTCAATAAAATATGAAATTAATAATATTATGCATTCATGGTTTATCAAGGCGTTAATGCTATTTACGTTTCCATGATGAAAACACCATGCATTGAACAGTATTCAACAAAAAAATTGTGGATCCATTTGCAGCACACGATCTCCTTATTCTAAGCTGCTTGTGCAATGTTATCTTGTGGAATTGCAGTCAACTTGATTATCTCAGAATATCGTGTGAAATTCTCCCATTTTGTTCAAATGATTGATGTATTAAAACAAATTCTTCTTTTTCAAACGTCATTAAAATCCTTCCCCTGGAAAAATATATTTGCGATTCTCCTGACGACAAACGACACCTCAGCCGGCCGGTGGCCGAGATCGTAGCAGTAGTGTCGTAGTGATCTCGACCGAAGGGTCGCGGGTTCGAGTCCGCCTCGGCATGGTTGTATTTGTGTTCGTCCTTTCACCTTATCATCAATCACCATATCGTTTCATCCACATAGTTACCATACCGTTAAAGCAATAGTGGTCGCTAATGACCTTAGATGTTGAACGACCTTAAATAAACCAATTTAAAACGACACCTTAATTTATGTTTAATGGATTTTTTTTTAATATTTTCAAATCAGGATTGTATAACAAATTGGTCGATTTTATACTGTGTGTCATCCACGAGAGTGACCTTTGTAATTTACTATCTTAGCAAATGATTCCAGGATTGTTCAACAGGAAATATCAGTTATATTAAATAATTAAACCTGTTATTACATTTTTATACTATTTCTAAAGTTTATAATGACGGTGATAATCTCAAAGATTGAGGGACCAGCATGTAGACGTGCGAGGTTTGCGCCTTGAAGTCTATCCTGTTTCTAAGCAAAGATAGTTTGCTACAGCATTCCATTGAATAGCTCACTGAACGATGTGATCAAGAGTGGTAAGTGATAGAGAGGAATGATTGAGAAAAGAATGAGATTCAGAAAGGATACGTAGTGATATTAGAAGTAACAATCAGACAGTGAAAATACTTTACCTTTCACGAGACTCGAAGCTACCGCTTTTGGCTACGATTACCTCAACATTATCAAGCCCTTTCACCCCCCGCACTTCCGAGGCAGTATACTTTATTTCTATTCGCTATGAAATAATCACAAAATATTCAACGGTGGCCACCAGTAAATAAAAAGACAGCAAAATGGTGCTTGTGGCACGCCTCGCATGCGCGCCCCGTGCCGGCACATGGTCCTTGACTAGAGCTCTTGGAATTATTCGGGTCTTCAGTCATGTGGGTACCCAGGTCCCGTATATACGGGTATTCTAACCGGTCAAACCCAGCCGCATTCATACGGGTACCCGTATAATAACGGGACAAAATGGGACAAGGGAGACAAAATAGGCCCAGGGGGACAAAACGGGACAAGAGATAATCTGGGACAATGGGGACAAAATAGGACCAGGAGGACAAAATGAGACCAGGGGGACAAAATGGGACACAATAGGATAAGGGGACAAAATGGCACGAATGGGACAAAATGAGACAAGATGGACATCGGGACAACAGGGACAAAATAAACCAAAGGGCAAACGGAAAAGGGGAACAAATGAGACAAGGGAGCACATGGAACATGGGGAGGAAAATGAACGAAATTGGACAAAAGGAAAATGTTGACATGAGCATAAATAGGCATTTTTACAATCTTAAATGGAATCCTTACTGATCTCTATCAAAATCCCCAATTATACCTGCGACCCGTATTCTACGGGCGACCCGTATGATGCGGGTACCCGTACGATACGGATACCCGTACGATACGGATACCCGTATGAATACGAGTGGGTTAGACCCGCACGTTTCTGAGACGGCGGGTGTGCGTGTATTCAAGCTCTATATCCTTGACGGCGTGGCGCGGGGGCGGAGGTTGGCGCCCGACCCCGATAAACGCGTGGGCGGCCGCACAAGCCAAACTGAAATAATCTGCACCGGTTCGAGCTGTCACGGTGTCGGCGCCTGGCTCGGGTCAAAGGCAGGGCACCGCGGCTCACACCACGTCTCGCTTCGACCCCACCGCCACCCGCGCCTCCGACTCCCCCGCCTCGGCGCGCCACCCGCGGCGGCAAGTGTTGCTAGGCCAACCTTCCCCGCACACTGTCCGCCAAAGGCCGCCAGCCACGCGGTCCAACACCCATTCATTCGAGCGTGCTTCGGAGGGACGAGGAAATAGAACTCCAAGTTGTTTTGCTTCTAAGCAAAATATCAAGGAATATAAATATTTGAGAACTTCGTAATTTTTGCGTTTAATATCCTCTGCAAAAAGTGAATTAATATACAACATGAGAAAAAATAATTTCTTGTAAATTGACTCAAATGGCATAGTTTGTAAAGCTGGATTTGCTTTCCTATCTCATTAATACGAGTAAGAGTGTTTTCTTCCTCTGCGGATGATGAGAAAACTACACAGTTAACAATTATTGCATTGAAAATATCACCTGACTGCATATCTAAAATGAATATTGAGACTTAAAAGAATAAAAATTCTATTGCATGTCAATATAAATATAATATTTATAATTATGATGAAAAATAAACATTTTGTTTCGGTGCATCAAGATCCTCGTTGAACACGTCGATGTCCATGAACTAGTCCTGGCAATGGCCATGCGAAATTGTGTTGAGAGGATGTGTGGCGTCGCCATTTTCAGGCTTCATGAAACACGTAACGTGGTTTCCAATGACTCTGAATTATCGATTGTGAGCCATTTTTATAAATGTATCTAGGCATTTTCTAATAGCGATCATTATTGCCTCGGAGCCATACCATGAATTTAAAAGAGTTTGTTGATATTGGTAAGAATGTAACGTATGTCAGTGAACCTCCATTTCTACCAGGGGATATTTTGAGATTTATAAACTGCAGCTTAATAAAATTAATAGGTAAACTGATAGATATATTTAACGGGCGAATTAACGTCTTAATGGGTGAATTTATTTATATATGAGGATCATTTAAGTTATATTATTTTATTACTTCTAATAATGCTTTTCTAAATTACATACAATATATAGCAATGCTGAACGTTTCGAAGATTATCCGTGAAGTGACAAATGGTGAGGCTATGGTAGAATGCGAAGTAGGGGGAAACGGATATCCTAAAAAAAACGCAAGTACCTTGTCATCTCAAGGAAACAAAATGCGGGACCGCCCGAAGGTGGAAGATTAGCGGTCAAATAATGGGTCAGTACTCTTAAGTCATTCGTCTAATATAATCATCACCATTTACCATTGCTTTAGGAGCTTCATATCTGTGGCGGATCTTCAGAAAGAAGAGTCCAGAAATATTTTATTACGTGAAAGATTTATTACTGACATTAAAGAGCGCATTTTTCACTTCCATTTGTCTCCTCCACACTACTAAACACACTAACTCAGCTGCGACATCAGTGGTATTGGGGAGGTTCAGCAATAAGGAGATCCGCTTGCAACTAGATAGGGTGCCCCCTCCTCTCTCCAGAGCTTCTGCGGCCTTGAGATATCGTATCAGCCTTGGCATCGGTCTGCAGGTGTGATAAGGTACCTGAAAACCTGGAATATCTATCTTGGGAGACAACGTCGGTAATGATGACCTCTAATGCAATTAAGTTGGAATATATTGATTTATTAAAAATGTAGTTATATTAATATGTAAATCGCATTGACTTTCATTTCCGATAATTCTTTAATGATAGTTAAAAAAATTAAAAGTAAAAAATTATCTGTCTTCATACATTTTTATGCCAAAGATAATGAATGATTTTGAGAAAGCGTTATTCTAATTAACACCAAGCGGAGAGACATGATTACATAATTATAACAACTTGTAAAGGAAGCAACATAGTGAACTGCCTAAAAAAAATTAGAAATATTTCGCAGTGTTTCTTCATTGTGCAGTTCGCAACATTTAATGCCACTGAGTTCTGTAAAATATATTAAAATGTTGCTTCTTAATGTGGCTGCTTGAAACATTTTAATAATTAAAAATGTGGATATTTATTTCGTATCCTTCTTATTAACTTCTAGCATTGCCCATTATACACTTATCCTATTGTAAATCACTTAGTTTAAATTAATTTCCAGCATTTGGCTTTAAACATCAACCTCGAGCGTCTTTATATTGCTCCTAAATCGACCCCATATATCCAGGAGGAAGTCCTTAGCAACATATGGTTAAAATCCACGTCTGCGTACTGACTTGTGAAAGATTTCAGGTTTAAACGTATCGGCAACGTCAGAAACACTTGCAGCTCCGGGAAAGACCAATTCTATCTTGAAATCTTGCTTTCGTAGCTCTCCGACAAAAAAATGTGATAAGCGCCCGTCGTTCACAGTCCATCGCTACCGGTCTCAAACATGAGATCTATGCGTGAATCACGTACGCACCATTACAGTGGGCACTGAGTCATGAATCTCTTTCAACAATGCAAATACAAACCTATACAACATATTATCCGACCTATTATGACCTATGCTTGTCCCATCTGGTTAAAAGCGTAAAGAACCAATTTAAACAAAATCCAAATAGTTCAGAATAAATACTTCAGAACAATTACTCAAGCCCCATGGTTCGTTTCATATCTAGAGCGGCGCAAAGAATTAAATATCCCGTATATAATTTCATTCATTACCAAGATCTCTGGCAAATTGTGCTCATATATCAACCAAAACGACCACTTATCCCATTTCAACCTCGCTCAAATCCCAGATTCCCGTTCAAGAATTAAAAACAGGTTCAAGCCGAGTTAGAGAATAATTAAGGGGCTTCGTCCTACCCTGAGTAATTAGTTTTAAAGGTAAGTTAGTTTTTAGGGTTAATTTAAGTTGCCAAATAATACGTATGTAAAAGTACTATAGTACTGATATATGTAACTTGCAATGTCAATAAAAATAAAACGAACAGTTATGAATAGATACTAGTAGGGGAAGAGATGGATAGAGTCTCCCATTATCATTCCCTAGAGGACAGTAATATAAAAACAATATTTTAGGGAGAAAATTATGAAGTTCCTTAAGAAAAAAATAAAGATTTCGTTTAGAATAGGAGTGCAGAAGTATTCTAGAATTTATTTAAAATAATATAATATTTAAATTAGGTTACTATAATAAGTGTTTTTAAATACACTGCTAAAAATTACAAATATTTCTGTCATTAGAAAATGTAAGAAACCGAAACCACATATCTTTAACATTTTATAATTACTTTCGATTGTGTATGGATTTAAGTTAATCTCCATATATTAAAAAAGTCACCGCAAAAATTGGGTGCAGAAGTATTATGGTAGCCTTCCTTTTTACCCCTAATTTACATTTTACACAAAAATAAGTAATTTGTTTGATTTATTAGCTTATGTTTTAAATGTTTACATCTTGACTCTCATTCCTCTTCCCTAGGATATCAAACTCAAGTAGTGAGCAAGCGGATAAAGGGAACATCAAGTTCAAGTTTATCTTCAAGTAAGTGTACATGTAGTGAGATACATTGACTCGTAGGATTTTAAGTAGCCCTGCCTTAAATTCTTGACATTGGAGAAGACAGAAAACAAACTGCAGTGATTGAAAACAATCAGACCCCCTTCACTCAGATGCTTCAACGGCCCAAACGAGAGGAGATACGGATAACGAATTATAGGAAATCGTCCTATGCCATATGATGAAGTAAATGAATGACAGATAAAATGTATTGCGATCACGATCAAAACAACTAATTCATGATATTGCCGAATCAATTACGTTAGTTTTTATTTTCTTTGCTCATACTAAGACTGACTATTAAGTAGATAATTCGTGTTACGATTTAAATGAAAAGCTAAGAGAAGTTACATGGGATTCTTGGGGAAATTCGAGTAGAAAGCTTGGAAACAACGAAAATTTTTGATTTTGTCGAGATCAATGAGGTGTTTTTGATTCTTACTAAGGATATGAATTGATTAAATAGAAATGATATAAAAATGTTTTAATACTGGTTCTGGCAAAGTTACAAGGAAACACGCAACAAATGCAACTTGCAACGCATGTACGCGTGTGGTACTAGCGAAAGCGTTCTTTTCTAATTTCCAGGGATTTTACCATAGAAAGATGTAAAATTGGTTATGTCTTACACTCGAGTCTTATTCAGTAAGTTTGAGAATCGATCTTGTATTTCGTAAAACGTCTTTCAAGTTATCTCTCTCTCTCTTCAAATGTACTGGATAACTTACGAATCACTTGGCACACATCAGCGACAATTACTAATAAATCAAGATGAGTGATGAAAAAGCGTTTGCGGCGAGTTGTATAGGTTAAAATCCAATGGAAACAAACAAACAACAAACGCTTGCTCGTGAGTATGACCCCTGCTTCCTCGGGGAAAATCACCCCACGGCACGCGCCGGTCGGTATCGCGCGGGGCCTGGTTATCACGCGTCGCCAGTCACCGGGCGCCCGCTGGCGCCTCCGAGTGAGGGGACGAGGCGCCGGCGCTGGTCGGGGAGGGGAAGGGAAGGCTCTCAAAGGACACCTTATCGGTCGCGGCCGGGACGCGCCGCCGACCCGCCCCAAGAAAGCGCCTATCACCGTCCAGCGATATAGGGCCATCGGGGAGGGGCGCCCACGTTATATCATCGTATCACGCGTTTACTCTTTTGTCGACGTCACTTGTTCGCCTCTCCAAAGAACAATGCCGGAGATAAGCTTGAGAGTTCTAGCGGCGTATCTCTGAATTCATCGGCTCTTCAAGTTCGAGATGCCGAGTACTCGCGAGATCTCTCGAGAGGGTCTTGTCTGCGCGTTTTTTACAGCGCGAACCCGAGATGTACTGAATAAATGCGCCGTGGTCGGTTTCTTTTGCCCTTTTCGTACTGTACCTTTTTCCTCGTCTATGTATCTCAGAGGCCTCAGAGACCTAAAGAAATCTGTCGAAAAATCAGATACTCAGCAATGGATTAGGATAACCTGAATGTAAGAATCTAATTATTATAATTCCTAGGAAAATTATTTATGCTGTTATGCCGGAGGAGTTCTTCGTTTAAGTGGTTTGTTTTGCACTGCTCTTATTATTTTATATTCTCTTGCAAATGTTGATTGAGAAAGAATGATGTGAGTTTGCAACATCTCTTCGCGTCCTTTCTAACGCAATGAGCAATGATTGAGAAACTTATGAAAGCTGTATTTTCTAATTCTGTTTTATCTGAACGCTCCATAAACATACGAGAATTGGAAAACGAAAAGTTAAATTTCATAGATACATGAATCAAAATGTATTATAAATAAGAAAAAACTATCCAAAAATCGGAAGAATCGGAAATCGGAGAAAAAGCTACAGAACAAGAGTTAAGTTTAGAATGTTGGTACATTCCGTGAATTAGTCCTGCTGAGATTGAGCTACTGACAAACCTTATCACGAGAGTCTAAATTTCACTTATTTTGGAGACAATATTTTCCGCAATCTTTTATCATTGAATATAATGAGATTTTGCACAAAAAAAACTATTCTGATAATTCTGTCGATAACGGATATCTCTCATTAAATTTCGAATAAGTAAGCCAGCAATCAGCATCTTCTACTTTTACTTCTACAGCTTCTTCTTCTTTTCTTCCGTCCGCAATTTCATCAAACATTTTTTCGCACAGTGAATTGAATTTCGTTGATAATGAATTCAGTATACCGAAGAGGAATCCGCTAATTGATGCTTTTTTAAAAAAGCAAATTTGAATATTCCTTTCTTCTTTCTTTCCTCACTATTTTTATTTACAATCATTAATCTATTTTTATTTGCTTATCCCGTTATTTCGAGCCCCCCTCCGTTTGACAAGTTCTATTCTGAAGCATTCTGCCCTTAGTATCTTCACCGTGCAAATAAACTTAATTTTGGCAAACAAAATTGTCTCAGGTTATTGTTCACTTCCTTCGCGATGTATGCCAACCAGCTTAATTGTATAACCTTATAACCTTGCTTGTCTTACTCGTTTCTATCAATGCAACACATTATCTAAATGATGTCGTCTTGCCACTTCCTGCCCGTCCTTCCAGAGTTATTAGATTCTAATGACTGCTGTACTCACGGCATCTCCTGTTGTTCATGAATCCGATGGATATTTTATAGGACAAGAATAATGTTTTTGAGACACGGATTAGCATCACATAATCAAATAATAATAATAATATATTATTTGCATTATATTATATATGTTTTGTTAATGCGATCATTATGAAAGTGGCTATCGTTTGAAAAAATGTATGAACTCCACCTAAGAAAAACTAGACAGCTCTGGATAAAACATTATTATTATTATTATTATTATTATTATTATTATTATTATTATTATTATTATTATTATTATTATTATTATTATTATATCGTTTGTGTATTAAACATTTTGTGGTATCTTACTACAAATTTTAAGAAAAATAATTTTTTACATTAATAAGCAATATTCATTTTTATTTCGTGGAGTTTGCGGTGGCCGTACTGAGCAGCGGATCCAAGTCAAACAGCCAGCACCTCGCACAACGGTCGGCGTTTGCGGCCGTCTCGGGGCGCGGGGCGGCGGCGGGCCGGTGCGTATTTGTACAGCGTGCGTGTAATATTATATTGTAGTCATAACAGGAGCACATGGCGGCGGCGGGGCGGCGGCGGCGCGCGCGTCACATGCACTCGACACATGAAGGCCTTCTGCGCGCACCAGAAGCTGCGTTTTTGTAAACAAACGGTGCCTTGATGTGTTGCGATGTTGATAAGAGTGGCAAAAAGCGCGCCGACTTCTCTCGGCACTTGTTAATGGCTTGTTTAGCGGGCGCTTTGTGCGCGACCCGTATTTCGCGAGGCGGAGCACCGCTTCTCCGCTTCCGCCACGCTTTTCTCCGCGTTTCGGGAGGATTTTCGAACGCCCCCTTTACCTTGCCAGTCCGTAAATAAAGATGGTTGTAAATTGTTAAAAGAATGGGTTCGAGGTAGGACAATTTATTTACAAAAGACGAACAATACACGGCCTAAAGCACATCCGTCTTATTAAATGGTAACAATATAATGAAGAAATAAAACATTTTTCATTTAAAAGTATAAAATGTATACTTTCATTTATTTTTTTTTTATTTAATATACTTTGTGTTTATACTAAGGAATTTGCAAATGTCCATTATATATTATAAAGTAATGAAAAAAGTGAGAAGTGAGTTATTGATTTTGTTGCGCATTAGTTGCCTGAAGATAGAAGCAGAAGTGAGCGAATTAACAAAGTGAAATAATAGGGAATGTACTCGTACAATTCGACTTTTGAACTCTGAATCGGAGTGATTCAAAGTGAGGGGCAACGTGCTATTTTTTTCTTGCTGTGTTCTTGTATTATAGTTTTAGACAGATCTTTGTACATTCATATTTAATTTATGTTCAAATTTTTTGTATTTACTCTGTGCAAGTTAATGATTGCATACACTTTTCGATCTATTAAGATGCATTTAAGACCGTTGAATAATTTCCCTTATTTTATAAGTGCTATCGCTAAAGACGTGTTCATGAAGAGCCTATAAAGTGAAGTGGATATTCACGTGATACTGGAGAACTGTATCAAGAAGATTCACATGCAGGTAGTGGTTCTTCGCGAGGTACACGTCACCAATCTTGTGGGAAGGCCAAACAAAAAGAATTCTGTAGGCTTCAGAAACGCTTTGTTGGGCTCACGGGAGGTGTGCCCCGGTCTCTGGGCCATTGATTCGTTATGAAATAACACGAGTGAGGAGCTCTCAACAAATTAAAATATGTTCACATGAAACGTAGTAGCTGAATAAATTGAATATGAAAGAGACTCAGACGAATAAAAGTGATTAGAGCCAACGGCGATATGCAACATAAAAAAGGGAAGAGACATGTAATAGCTTGTCCATAAACGATAATATTTACTAATTAACGGGATGACATAAAAGGTAAAAATGTAAATAATATGTTCTAACCCTTGAAAGTAATTTTAGAAGAATATAAAAATAAAATTGATAATTGGATCCGATCGAAATATGTTATTGTAACAGTTTTGAGAGCGCGGAGAAACACTTCTGAAGAAGCACACGAAAATAAAATGAACAACAAAAATCAAAAAATCTGATAACATAAGATACTCCATTTTGTTTAGTGTTCATTCATTAAAGCAAATCAATTTAAATCTTCAAGTTAGACTTCAAGCATTTTATGAAAAAAAAAAAAATGAAAGGGTTGTTTTAAGTGTACGTCTTAGTGTAAGTTATTGCATCAAGCACAATATTTAGTTGACTTAAGTTGTCTATTATATAGTTGAGAGTGTTTATTGCCTTTCACATTGAATATCTGCGTGCTGTGGGAAAACAACCGCCCGGGGCCGACCGGCTCTCTGCGCTTAGCAGTGGACGCTCGAGCGCTTTCCGCAACCGGTTGCCTGCCCTCGCTCCCTTCACTGCGTGCGCTGTCGCCAACGAAATCTCTCTCCTGGAGTCACTTGCCCTTCTTTGAATGAACGCGTCTGCGGATTGTTTTACAAATTCTGCCATTCATGGTTGGTTGGTTGATTAGTGATTGCGTTGATTGATTGATTGATTTTTTCATGTTTCCGGGCGCGTCAACAGCTTTGGTCATTAGTTCCGTTAGTATAGTGCATGTTTTTTTTCTCGGGAGATGGCGGTGATCTTCCCCCGCTGGATGGCGAGATCCGGTCCGCTACCGTCGGCTGAGTGGGGTTTCCCCTAAGGACTCTCCCACCAGCGGGGCACCGCCCCAGCCGGGACAAGCTCTAAACTCCCGACCGGTCTCCCGAAATATGTGATAGTGTGGTGCATGTTAGTGTAAGTGTGTGTGTAAGAGGAGAGGATAGGTCAAGGAAGAGGAAAGAAAGATCGCGCGCGGTCCGTGGCCCGTTTTGGTAGGGTACTGCTCCGGCATTCGCCTGGTGTTGATCGGAGAAACCACGGAAAACTACCGATCAGAGCAGCCGACCGCTAGAATTCTTCTGCAGACAGTGACTGAATTCGACCTAGCTGAAAAGGTAGTGTCGAAAATCCTGCCGCCGCCAGGACTCGAACCTAGGACCTCCCGGTCAGAGGCGCTGCAGTGACATCAGTTGATGCACTGAGCTACCGCTACCGGTATTAGTGATTCCGGGCGCGCCAACTGCTAAGGTAATTGGCCCGTAAGTATAGTGCGTGTTTGATCGCAGGGGGTGACGGTGATCTTCTCCTGGCGGATGGTGAGTTTCGGTCTATCGTCGGCTAACGGGTTTTTCTGAACCAGGTATCTCCCACCAGTGGGGGAACCGCCCCAGCTAGGACAATCTCTAAACTTCCGACTGAACTCCAGGCATATGTGTAAGTGTAGTGAATATAAGTGTAAGTGGTAGTATAGGACAAGGAATAGGAAGGAAAAATAGCGCGCGGTCTGTGGCCCGTTTGTCAGGGTACTGCGCCGGCATTCGCCTGGTGTTGATCGGAGAAACTACGGAAAACTACTGATCACCGCAGCCAGCCGCTAGAATTCTCCTCCAGTCAGAAACTGAGCTCCACGTAGCTACCTCCCAGTCAAAGGCACTGCATTGACATCAGCTGATGCCCTGAGCCACCTCTCCCGGTCTGTTATTCATCACTTCGAGAGTGAGTTTCTTATTAGTGTTTATTAAATAAAACATACTGAAAATAAATTACATTTCCCCCTCGGCGAATACCTACGGCTCTCCTTCATTGACACCTCTACAATGAATACGAACATTCCCACATTCAGTTCGAATGTGATATAATTTCTCCACTCATTATTTTAGTTCCTTCATTCAGAGATAATGTTCATCAAAGTAACTATTGAAAGTTATCAATTCCTTTCTAATATGTTTCTATATAATTGTTGCAGCCTTTTTACATCTACATTCAGTTTCAAATTTGCAAAATAAATGATTCAGATTTTCAAACGGCAGATTTTTAATGGCAAAATATTGTAATAAATATAATTTGTATTTATTCTTAAATTTCTAATACTAAGATCACGCGCTCTTTTAATATCTTCCTCTCTTACAATTTCAAAATTTCTTCTTATGCACCCATGTTTGTGCGGTAGGCGACCGACAGCAACCGATATTTGGTCGCCGCTCGCCTAGTGGTTAGTGAAGCGACATCGAGAACAACACATCTATGTTGGTAAACGTGGATGTCCAAAATTCCAACAAACAAAATACATCAATGTTTTTAAACATTGATGTTTTAAACTGGTTTAACAACATGTAACATTAAATTTGAGCACAACCAAAATTAATTTGATAGAGACCTAGTATATTAATTTATAATTAAAATTTAACTTAAAAGGCAGTGCTCTTGCGCGTTCGTGTGGTTCGATCACGTAAATAGTGGTGCTATCAGTTATCATTTCATATTTTAACTTTTACAAAATTGCGATTATATGAACTTTTTATCCAGGAACGAATCATCGAAAAAGTAAAAACATCGATGTTAAAAAATAGACTTGAATAAATCGATGTTTAAAACATGAAGTCGACATCCCTTTGCACACCAAGTTGCCTCCCTACAAGTGGTTTCCGAGAGCTGTAGCGGTGTGCGCGCCTTCCCGCTCTTTCACCGACCGCTCGCCACACAGAAGCTCGAGCGGCGGTTGACTGATTTTTTTAAAATGCAGAGGTCTAGTTTACATGTTTAGGAATGAAAACATATTTCAAGAATATGCGAATTTAGTACCATTTATCACCGGGAGAGGTGGCTCAGCGCATCAACTGATGTCACTGCAGTAGCTCTAATTGGGAGGTCCTAGGTTCGAGTCCCGACAGCGGCAGGATTTTCGGCACGAGCTTGTTAGCGTGGTCGAATTCAGTCACTGTCTGAAGTAGAATTCTAGCGTACGGCTGTTCTGATCGATAGTTTTCCTTGTTTTGTTTTCTTCGACCAGGCGAGTGCCGGAGCAGTACCCTAACAAACGGGCTACGGACCGCGCAATCTTATCTTCCCATTCTTTGTCTTATTCTACCTAATACTTACACGCACTCACTACCACATATTTCGGAAGATCATTCGGGAGCTTAGAGCTTGTTCCGTCTGGGGTGGTGCCCCGCTGGTGGGAGAAACCTGGTTGGAGAAAAACACGCTAGCCGACAGTAGGTCGGCGCTGGATCTCGCCATCCAGCGGAAAATGATCACCGCCACCTCCCGAAAGAGCATGCACTACACTTTAAGGGACTAATAACCTCCGTAGTTGACGCGTCCGAAATCACTAACAACCAACCAACCAAGTACCATTTATTGAAATTAATATTAACGTCAGATATCTTGTATATGTAATGGTCGATAGGATCTCGTATGTCGCAAAATGTCGCTGATTTCTATTGTATAGTGATAAGAACTTTAAAAGGTATGCCAGCTAAACTATTTATGACAGAAATGCCAGTTGTCTAAAAACAAGATAAACTGGGATAGGGAAGATAATACTCCTAAAACCAAGGTCTTTCAAAACGGCGCGTGGCTCCATTCACATAACAAACAAATGTCGAAATGTTTCCTTGAATAGATATCCAAATATGTCGCTACTCTCTAATTGCCAGTATAAGAGTACATTATTTTAGTTTTAATTTTAAAATTGAAAATATTTTAATTTAACTTCAAGCATAAATATTGCTTTATAATGGTTCTGATTAGAGGTTTTTTAAAATGAAAGTAATTAAAATGAAACTAAGTACTACTGATATTTAAAAACCATTTTTACCTGCATATTTTCCCATTTGTTCTGAATATTTAAGTCTAAAAATTGTGATGAAGTTTAATAATATTCCTTAACAAGTCTCAAGAGCAGAAGCTACTTTAATACATGAAATTTGAGGTTCTTTCTCGCTACGTAATATATTTGGGTTGAATCTTTACGATTAGCACAAGATTTTATTACTTAAAAATTGAATTTATTTTCAGAAAATATTTCAAATTAACTGCGTAGTTTGACGTGTAAATATCGTAGAATCAATCATAGTTGTCATTTCAGAGAATGATGAATACGCAGAGCATTAAATGTAAAGAAATCTAGTGGTGATGCAACAGCTCATATTTTCTTCCATTACTTGTATCTTTTGTAAATTTCGAAAATTCAGCAACTCCAACGACAGTGGATTAAATTTTTATAGGCGCACTTTGCTCTATTCAAATAACTACTCATATCTTTGAAAAATTGTACATTTTCTGATTTAAAGATCTGATTTTAGAACAGATTTAATTAAGAAAGAAATGTGTATCATAAAAGTTGTAGTTTTACAATGCTAATATTTTGCAAACTTCTAAACTACAGAAAGTTTATCGACAATGGAACCTTCATCATTTTTGTAAGTGAACTGTGATCTATACAAGGAGAAGATAATTGAAGCCGTTTTCAAAAAGTCTTGTTTTTAAAATTGCGTATATTTCACGCAAAATTATAGGAAAAGTACTGACGTCTTTGAAAAATCGTATACGACCTTATTTAAATATCTATGAAGAAGAGATTTTATTAAGGAAAATGTATCTTTCTTCAGCACTGAAGTTGTTGGATGACGCTCAAAATATTTTGAACTTTTGCAGTTTTCGAAAATTCAGAGTTCAACAAAAATTAGTTCTGCGTCTTTTTGATAACCGTACTTTATCCTGTCTGAGAAAAAATAATCAAATAATTGAAACCATTTTTGAAACAAATTTGAAAATGTTAATGAAACTTCATATAAAGTACTACCCCCAAAAATCAAAATATCCTTTTCAAATTCGCAGGAACTCGATTTCGGACAGATCGAGCGGGAAATGTCAACTTTGGAGACAATTTTCTGAACGGTTTATATGTTTAGTGTTGATCAGGGACATACGGACGGGTAGACGGGCAGGGAAATGTTTCGACGTAAACCAATTTTTGCGTATCAAGGAGCCACAAAACGTGGGTTTTGATTACCCAGCGTGTTAGAGGAATTAAATTTCTACATACAGGAGCAAGATTCATTTCAGGCAAGATTTTTTTCAATATCAGGAATCCACAATACCAGTTTCTCTGTAAAAAAAATCGCTTCTTTCCGTTTCAGCATTACTCCTTCTATTTGCTACGTACTACGTAAATAAGTTTTGGGCGAGAAACTTAAATATGTAAAGTAGGTCCGTTTATGTAACCATATATGATGTAGTGGTAAGAACAAACATTCTATAAAGAAAATCCATATGCATTTTATATTCAAAACAAACAAAACACAGACATCTGGAAATAGAACAACGAGATTTCGGAGCTAGTTTAATGATTTATTAAAAATATAAATACCCATTAAGAAATTACTCCCAAAATCTTAAATTATGAATTTTTAGTGTGTTCGATTATAACATTATTTACTCGAACATTAAGTAAGATAAATTATAGTCAAGGAAACACTCTTACTCCTTTGAAAGGTTTTCTTGTACCCCAATGAACTTCTACACTCGTTACTTTCGGTGAATAACATTTTTATTGTTGCAACCTAAAATATTTTGCATATTTGAACCCTGGTGTTACCAAGCGGGGGGAGGGTGTCAGATTTCCACCGTTGTTTGTTTTTTAAAGGACTCAATTCTTTTAGGAAGATGAAATTATTGATAATGTGTGATGTGCTTTTTGATCAAAATATGATTCAATTTATTACAAGTTTTGTATATCATTTGAGTTACTACAGCGTATTTGGTAGCGAATAAACAAATTCAGGACTGTTTACTAAAAATACTTATTTAAAATACATTTTGGAAATATTTGTAGAATTTTAAGTCTTTTTAGTATAGTGTAGTAATAAAGTAGTTCAATACATTACTGTACGAAAATACGACCTTTATTTGATGTAAAAATGTACTTGGTTTTTTCATTAAATATAAATTATATTGCGAAAATGTCGATTTTCTAACATACATAGAAATTGGATAAAGTTCTTTAAAATAAAAGTAATGTAATAGAACCCCTAGTATTGTAATGAAGCCTTCATACCTCGGTGTTTCTAGGGTTAATGGTTTTTATCAAAGTGAGTAGAGCTGGTCTTGCACATACGGAATAATGAGTGGACAACCTAGATGATTGACTATTGAATAAATGAACTGGTTTCGAGGCATATTACTAAAATGAAATAAATTGTTTCAATAATACTGACAGCTCAATTTACAATAGTCTTAATCGTTGTCGTATGACGTCACTCTACGAGTGGTATCAATTCTTTCGAGGCTGACTTTGCCCACTACGCTGCTTTTGCTATTTAATGCCACGACAACGAAATATTGCGTGTGTATGGATGTACGTTGTATGTTTCTTTGGGGGTAAATTATGTTAATATTCCATCAAGAATTACGGCAGCTTGATCATACGACCACACAAAAAGTAGAAATGTGCAATAAATACTTTCTTTTTGAATTTTTTTGAATACAGTATAATATTTTAAAGAAGGTTCACTGATGAGAATGCTCAATTTCATGTTAATAATTGGTACTTCTTTATGAAAATCGCAGAGCACTTCATCGCTTGTTACGTTCGATGTATCTCGAAATTATTTAAAAAATGTTTTTAGCCATATTATTGGTATTTGTGTTTACTATAATAATGTATGCATTAAATATTAATGAGTAGAAAATTCAAATATCGATTACTTCAATGAATGTAGATAAGAAAGGGGCAAAATATTAAAAATTTTATACATTTTTATTTCTACTCTCGAAAGATGGATATTTGATGGAAAAACAACTTTTTAAAAGAAGTATAATATCATTTATTTGAGGTACGTGTATTTCAGACAAAATAAAAGAAAATATTGTGAACTCGATAATGCACGCAATAACATTTTCCCTATTCGCCATACATTCGCTCTGAGGCGCCATAACAGCTGGATGCGCCAATTTTTTTAAAATAAATGGTAGTTCATACTTTTATGTAATGTAAACGAATCAATTAACAAATGTAAAGTACGTCAAAAACCTCATCTAGTAAGCGAAATAGTTTTCAACCCTTTCATCGTTTGTCTTCTTTATTTAATGTACTAACTTAGAATCAAACATCACAAACGTTTTATTATGAAATGTGTGTAAAATCTAAAGCATGGTAAGTTAATTTTAAAGAATAGCCTTATCCACTTTACGAATAATTTCATAAGTAATGAAGAAGGTTAAGGCTTGAGACACGAATTCAGTGAGTTAAAGGTAACCGTAAATAATTGCTTTGAAAAATATTTGGAGTAATAATTTAAAATCCTGAATATAATAATTGGGCTTATAATACTATTCTCAAAAGATTGTACAAAAAACATGGATTAAAAATTCTTTATTATTCTCCGGGTTGTGTATTATGTTGGAAATAATTATGAAAATTGTACTCATGAAGGATCCGGAAGATGTGTACATTTTCTCAACAAGTGGTGTGATTTTCAAGTTTAATACGTAGCTTCTTGCATTGATAGGCAAACAAATAAGCAATAAAGACGATTTAAAAGATAAGAGCACGAAGGTGGACATGTAAACAATTGAAGATAACTGTGATCGAAACAAAACCGATATGTGAAGGTATTAGAGATAAATTTTAAAATATTTAGTCATTGTGATCTAACTTTTGTAATTTAGTTTCCATGTGATATATTTTAATGTACTAAAATTATCTAGCTTGAATACATTCCTTTCAAATTTGATTTTTTTACTTGAATTTAATGCTAAATGATAGTTTGGTTATTGTTATGCCCTTAAAAATGATGTAAGAATATATTAGTGACAATGTGCCAAGTGGAGATCAGTCTTATCCCCTCATCGGCTATCGAGACTGCTGCTTCTAAATTATGCATATTAAGATATTTTTATATACATTTCAATTCTATTATCTGACTGATTTGTGTTAAAAGTAATTGTACATTATGCCAGCAAATAAAATGTGATGTAATAATTTATGCGTATTTACCCACAAGAGTTTCTTTAGATATTATGTCGCATAATATGTTCACAACTTTATTTAGTAGCAACTTGCCATCAGCTGTGGGTGTTAAATAATAACTTTATCAAATTTGAAGTAGGTTGCTCACGACGTCTTGCTCGTTTTGCAAACGTGCAGCCCGTTACATCCATTGTAATGGATCCCACCACGTTTGTGAATACGTTTCACAATAAGACGAGAATTTTCGAGAATTTTTGTTTGAGAAAATTAATAAAGACATTCGCCTTTTCTAAACTCGTCGAAAGAGTAAGAATATTTCAAATGTTGTAGCGTTTAAATAGTAAGTAAACGTGTTTGTCCAAACGTCAGCCGTTTCCTCCGCCATATTGCCATATATTTGCATGAATATATTATTTATTTGTGTGCTCTAATTTCAGTAATGTATTCAGCACATTTTATGTTTATCACAAACAAGAAATTTTTGGAAGGAAGAATATCGAAATGTGTTCATAAGATTTTTACCCAACTTCAGACAAAAATATTGATTAGAGCTTCAAAGTTGTAATTGTAAAATATAGAAATGACTAAAACATAAATATATTTGTATATTAATGAAAATACCTCTGAAAATGAGCAGTATATATAAATTAGCAGAATTATAGTTAAACTTAACAACAGTAAATGATTAAATGCCAAATAAATAGAAGTTGGTTTTAAATAAAGGAGGCTGCTTCAACTAAATGAAGGTACTCTCTATATTCGATTATTATGTACGAGTACGTGTCGAAGTTCTACTGACTTGAACGCTTTGGGGACCAATTCGAATATTTTTATTAGTCATAAAAATAGATTATTGTTGAAATTGGAAGTTAATTGAACTCAAAATTCACCTCAAGAACTTTTCTTCGGTCGTTTGTGATATGACGTTTCTGAAAATGTTGCTGTGTGAACTCTATGATTTAAAAAGTAATTTATCTCGGTGACAATATATTCTAAAAGTGACATTCTTATTTGCGTGAATGTGGTCTAACAATATAACTGATATGTCAATCAACAGAACCGTGTTTCACGAATATTTTGTGGGTATGGTGTATGAATGATGTTACGATTAAATACATTTTAACAATTAGATATAGAGAGGTTTGTAATAATCTACAATCATGCAAAGACTAATATCTAATGATGCCCTGGTAACTCCTGGAAAAAAAATTGTAAAATTATTTATAAAGTGTGACCCACAATTCTATTAACAAAGTCAATTTAGCATTGACTTTGGATTTCCATAAAATTACTACTTAAATAGTATAAAAATTAGAAAAAAGTGTACAAAATACATATACGCATAATTAACAAAATCAATTTTTTAAAAGTTTATTTGCTAATAGGATTTTCTGATAAAAAACATTCGAAGTAACCTAAAGTTTTAGAGAGTTATCTGTCCATATGTTTACATTTTCGATATTTGAATTATGTAACACTTTTTTATATTTTGATCCAACGTCACCTCGAAAACAGTAGTTTGAACATTTCCAACTCTTAAATATACGAATTATTCGTGTTAAAAGTAGCCCCCTTGTCTTGTTGATTTTTGTTTATATCATTATAATGTTTGAGTTTTTTGTTTTGTCAAGTTTTATCTCCCCTGGTTGCTTCATTCGCTTGTTTCGCTTCAAAATAAAAGCTATATGATTTAATGAATGGAACATTAATACAATTCAATGATAGTTTCACATCATGACTTGTAAATTACATTACTTTTGACTATCCTAAACATAAGATTGAAGAAGCTAAATAATTTTTTAAGTGGGGAAGCGATACAAATCTGGTGCATTGCAAGATTTGTGAAATTATGACGGTTGTGGCAAACAGACATTTCAATTGCCATTCATAAGCACATTACTCCGTCACATTACACGTAGACCACAATATTAAATTCAGTTTTTGACATTATGATTGTGTGGAATTCGAATTCAGACATGTTCTGCAGTCGTTCTGTGTATTAATGTAAAGCTTCCATTAAAAATATTCTTAAGTATAAGTCAATGTAAATGATTCAACGTAGTTACAATGCATACAATACAGACATATGTCGTGTAAAAATATGACTATTAACCGTTGTTATTGATGGCACATATTTCTTTCAAAATATATTTGTTCTGCATTCTCTCCCGTGTCACGTGAGGAATAATCTCGCTAGCTGAGTTCTCTTTAGGGATACTTTTATGAAAGTGTCTTCAGAGTGGGGGCGCGACATCGATGTCGATTTAAAAAAATCCATGTTTAATAACACCTGTGGTTATGGGTAGATGTTTCATTAACATCGGTGTTTTAATTTTGGCATCCATGTTTAGAAACATCGATGTTTAATAACACCCATGATTTTAAGGAGGTTTGAATTTTCAGCATCGACGTTTAGAAACATTGATGTTTAATAACATCGAAGGTTTTGTGTCGTTGTTTCAATAACATCGATGCTTAGAAACATTGATGTTTAATAACATGGAAGTTTCGTGTAGTTTCATTAACATCGATGTTAAAAAACTTTAGTTTCATCATCGATGTTTCGAAACATTGATGTGTAGCAACATCGATGGATTTGGGTCGTTTCATTAACATTGATGTTTTATTAACATCGATGTTTAGAAACATCGATGCTCTGTTGGCGATGTCGCCTTCCCACTCCAGAGCATCGTCGGGGCGTTGTGCACTCACCCGCTGCTCCCACGGCCTGGGGCTGCATCTGCGGCTCTCTGCTGGCGGCGCGGGTTATTGGCGGCGGCGGCGGCCGCTGCGCGCTGGCTAAGGGCCTCCAGGAGCAGGCTGCGCGTGGGGGCCTCTGCGAAGGGCTGCGCGGGCGCCGGCGAGGGCGCGTGCTGGGCCTCGTAGGGCGGCGGGCGGGCCTCGTCCAGCATGGGCCCCGGGGGGGGGGGGGGGGGGGGGGGGGGGGGCGCGCCGGGCCGGGCGCGCCGCCGCCCATGTGGTACTGGAAGTGCTCGGCGCCGAAGACGGCCTCCATGGGGTCGTAGGGCGCGCCGCCCCCAGGCGCCGCCGCCGCCGCCGCGGCCGCCACCGCTTGGAAGGCGTCGAAGTCGAAGAACTCGTCAGCGGCGACGGCGCGCGCGTCGAAGGGCGTCTGCGGGGTGAGGGGCGACGGCGCCCCGCAGCACTCGTCCTTCCGCTGAGGGGCCCGCCCGCCACCCCCGACCCCGCCCTGGAGCAGCCCCAGCAGCGTGAGCGGCGTCTGGTGGTCGTAGGGCGCGTTGCCGGCCGCGGCGTCGCGGCCGCAGGGGGGGCCCCCCGGGCGGGGGGGGGGGGGGGGGCGGGGTGGGGTTGTTGCGGAGCATTGCGGGGTACGCCTGCGGCGTCTGAAGGTACATGAACTGGTCCTCCATCGTGAGCATGGGGTTGTGGCCGACGACCGCCTGCGATGAAGAAGCGCTCAAACGGGTTCACCTGGGACGTGACTGTGCGGCCGTCGTGAGCCAAATAGGAGCCGCGGCGCCGTCACGCGTATATAAGAGGCGCCCCGGGCGCCGTGACGCGGCGACCACTCACTTGCACAATCTACAACAATACCGCAGAAAAAAAATTGTCTTCGCGAGATAAGATATCGCGCTGATAGCATCTGCGGGCCGATCACGTTCCGTGCGTACTCACGTTCTCCACGGAGGGAGTGGAGGCTCGCGCCCCCCGGCCCAAGGGGGGATCTCCTCACGTGCGGGGTGAGCCACGTCGCGTGCCCTTGGCGCGCCACCACCTGCTCCCTCGGTGCCCTGCTGCGCCTGGTCCGCGGCCCCTCTCCGTCCCGCAACGCGGCGCCGTCGCGAGTAACCCGCACGCAGCGCCGTCCGCCTCGCCGCGCGCCCCACTCACTCCCCCGCCAAATCACTGCACTGCTCCACCCCCTCCTCCTCCTCCTCCTCCGCGTCCTGCTCGCCGGGTGCACGTGGCGCGTGCATAATCCCAAGGCGGTTGGGGCGCGCTCTTCGCTTGGAAGTTCCGACCATTTGTTGATTCAAAGAGTGGCCATTTAGAGCCAATGCGGGCCGTCAACCAATGAGCGCGGCTGCGGCAGGCGGTGCTCATTCGCCGCGCGCAGGGGTGGCCGTGCGGAGCCATTGGCTGGCGGTGGAGGACGCCGCCGCCGTCGCCACCGCTTCGCCGCGCGGCGCAAATACCATGTTCCCATGTTCCGCCGGCGGTGGCTGCGGCGAGGGGTCGGCGGTGACCCGCGCCGCCCGAGGTAACCTCTCCCGCGACCCGAGGCGCTCGCGATGCGACGCGACGCGCCCCCCAGGGCGCGGCGGCGCGGCGCGGAGCGGCGGAGGCGCGCCGGGGCGCCCCCCGCCGCGTGTCGCTGCTGGACCCGCCCGAGGGGGGAGGGGACTCTTCGCGGTTGATGTGTTCGTGCTGTGTGATAACACGGTGGCTTGGATTGTAGACTTTTTGGAACGGCGGAGGATAAGGGAATCTATTAGCGAGTCCGCGGAATGTAATATTTGTTTGTTTAGCCGCGATTGTTTTGACGAGCTTCGTAGTTTCCTGATATCGACCGGTTTAGTTTCCGGGCGATATTGTTTTGAGCCAAACGTTCAGGCCTACCAAGTTTTGTCGTGTATTAATAATGAATTAGACAGTTATATTATGAATATCACTGACGCTCCCTATGACTGACGATAATTTCATGAAATTACTAATCCACAAAGAAATATTTTAAAATCATGTTAGTGACGTTGAGGTCTACGTAACGTTTTGGAGATTTCACCCAAATATAAAAAGTAATAATTTACATTTTCTTGCTCACTCCAGTAAGTTGGTTTGAATTTTAATCTATTAAAGTTTTTGTGTGTTATGAGCAGCAAGCAATATTTTCTCACAGATCATAAATAAAAAATAATCAGATTCTCATATAGTATAAAATAATTCGTTTGAAATTGCTCTCGATGGGCCTATAAAACAATCTAATTAGTTTGATAGTACTGGAATTGCAGGTTGCGTAACTAAAGCTTTTACTGGGAACTAATTTTCAAATAATGCGTTTTTTTATATCATCGGTAATTAAGCAGAAGAATTTCGAGAGAGCCTGTACGTGTGTCCATAACAATTCTGTTTTCGGTCCTTGTTAGTATATCAGCACACGCACTTTACCTTAGCCTCTAAGATTCTCTTATCCACTACATATTGTTATCTTTCTGCTTGAACTTGACAATGTGTTATACAACAAGGACTAGTTTTGCGATCGATCAAAAACCCGTGCGAATTCTACCAGCAACACGAGATAACACAAATACATGCGCTCCACATATCGCGAGTTCACTGCCTGTGATTCAAATTCAATGGATTCCCTCTCTGAGTCAACGGCAACATTTTATCAGCATTTCAGAAAGTATTTTTAAAAAACTTATTTGTTTTGTAAAAACCGCACACAATCAATTTTAGCACATTGGTAATCTACAAAAGCTACAAAAGTTTAATTTTTTGATATTATAGTTTGAAACTGAATTTTTATTGACTGTCAGCATCTACTCACCTAACTAAATGTTTGTAAATGAGAAATCTTAATAAAATAAGTTCTACAAAAGAAAAATAATGGAATCCAACAAACTTTGAATGCAACTCTAGTATGCCCAAGTCCTATAAAAATGTCGTATAAAATAGTTGTGATGTAATTAATTAAATCGAATCGTTTCAATAATCCTCTGATTTCGGTATAATAAATATTTCAGATTCGATTTCTGTTTCAATTATCGATAAGAAAGAAAACGTAGCGGTTTTAATTTTGGTTCGATTCCAAACTGTTTTCTTTCTTTTTTTTTAAAGCACTTTATGATGCAACTGATTTAGTTTACACAGTCCATCTTGTACTTGCGTAACGTCACGACTCTTCATGGCAACACGCGCCCGTTTAAATGGATTTTTTAAAATAGAAATTTATTTGTTTATTTATGAGTCCTTTCGGCCATAGTTATATAATGAAATGTAGTTAATATAAATTACAGTGAAAATGAGTCATACATTTTCAATTACTTGCCGGAACATGAACAAGTTACAAGAACAGCGTAAAAAGTTGCACGATTTTATAAAAATATTTTAAAAACAGAAACCGAAAAAATTTAATACGTTCCCGTTTCCAGCAATATTTTAATTAAAGTAAAATATTTAGATCTGATGTCTTGAGACTATCTGAACAGAAATAACAGAACTCTCTGTACAGAACAGTTCATAGAGGAATCATTAAATATAGACTTTAAATACTCTTAGTTAATTTCACGAAATGCTTGTATACCTGCAACAGAACTCGTGTGCATCCAAATGGTTTTATACAGGCTAGTTAGATGCCTTGAAAATAAAAACACAAAACATTTTCCAAGTTTTAAATATGTCTCTTCTAAAACTTCATTTAACATATCTCAGAATGACGGCGCGTCCCGAAACTGCAGTGATTCAAGCAAAGAGAAATGCGTAGTGGGAAGAACAATGCGTCCCTCAACCAATGGTGATGCTGGTGATGGTAGTGGCGGCGGCGGCGGCGGCGACTGAGTGCGATGTGCAGCAACCTTGGCCACCCGATCTCGCCGACACGCTGATGACCTTTCAGCAGGCCAGCGCGTAGAAAAACCGCCGCCACGGCCGCCGCAACCTCCGCCTCCATCGCCCTTGCCTCCGCCATCGCCACCACGCCCGCGTCCGCCAACGCCACCGCGCCTGCCTCCGCCATCGCCACCGCGTCCGCCTCCGCCATCGCCACCGCTCCCGCCTCCGCCAACGCCACCGCGCCCGCCTCCGCCATCGCCACCGTCCGCCTCCGCCACCGCGTCCGCCTCCGCCATCGCCACCGCGCCTGCCTCCGCCATCGCCCCGCGCCCGCCTCCGCCATCGCCACCGCGCCCCCTCCGCCATCGCCACCGCGCCCGCCTCCGCCATCGCCACCGCCCGCCTCCGCCATCGCCACCGCGTCCGCCTCCGCCATCGTCACCGCGCCCCTCGCCATCGCCTCAGCGCCCGCCTCCGACATCGCCACGCGCTGCCTCCGCCATCGTCACCGCGCCTCCTTCGCCATCGCACCGCGCCCGCCTCCGCCATCACCACCGCGCCCCCTCCGCCATCGCCTCAGCGCCCGCCTCCGCCATCGCCACCGCGCCCCCTCCGCCATCGCCACAGCGCCCGCCTCCGCCATCGCCACCGCGCCTCCGCCATCGCACCGCGTTCGCCGTTACCGTCAACGCACTGTTCACTCTAGTGCAGTTCGCTGTACGTTGTCTACCACTCAGCGGTGATTCCCGGCGATGAAATAATATATTAGCGGCCTATGGTGGCTCACGGCCCTAAGGTAACTTCCCGTGGAGCGGTCTCGGGTTCGATTCCCGGTCGAGGCAAGAATAGAGTTATAGCTTTTCTTTAAAATCGTCTCAATTTCTGTATCTGAGTGACGAGGAAGGCAGAGTTTGCTAGTTACAGTGAACGGAGTACATGTTCGCCACATGTCTGTCTTCTCCCACAAGCGTGGGAATTTAATTAGGTCCAGACATGGGGGACACCGTGGGCTAGCCATTAAAGTCGGACAATCGTCCCAAATGCCAAATACATACATGCAAATAGTATCTAAACAATTTTGTTTACTGCAACGATTATGTTTGGGCAGAAATTATAGTATGATTAAAATAAATTGCAAGTTATAAGTGAAGTGACAAAACAACTTTGACAGGAGGGATGGAATATAGGCATTCTCATGGATTAGTGCTTATTAAGATTACTTCGAAATGTTTAACTGAATCCAACGTGCGATAGCAATGACAAGATATACACTGATGTATGGACTGCGTAACTGCAGTAACTGGACTGCACACTGGAGTAATAGTGCCGTCTAATCCCCGTAAGAAGAGCAGTTAAGACCACAGAGTTGTTACTAACTGGGTATTTAAATATCGGTAAATTAAGGCTAAATATTATATGCTAAATGCTTTGGTTGATGCGGGGTAAACAAAGAGAAAGAAACAGATATTAACGGGTAATCGTTGAGAATTTTAAATTCAAAGAGAGGTTTGTAAATGTTTTAACTTGTTAAAAGACGTCATAAAATATTGTTATATTATTAAATGTGTTATATTGACATATAATTTAAAACTTTAAAACATGTTTTGACCGTTTTTGACCATGTAGTTGCAGAGCGATTTAAAATAAATTTACAAAAAGAGAGGTTTCAGTCTAAGGCAATAGGTAGAGCTAAAAGAAAAGCTAGTAATTCTGAAGAGACTACCACACTAGTCAATAAATTCTCCTTAGGGGACGATTTAAATTAGATTGGAAATGCACCGACATGGCGACGTAGAAACATGACGCCGCGGCAACAGACAGAAGTGAAACGACAAACAATATGTCGACATGGCACCAGTAGTGCCGGAAGAACCCGCCAGTTCGGCGTTGCAGCCCCAGCAGGCAAGTGCAAAGGCGTCGAAGCAGAGGGAACTCCGCCTGCTTTAGCATGTTGGTGGTCGTGTCGGTGGGGAGTAGACTCGAGTGCGGTGGGGCGGGGGCGCATGCGCATTCTGATAAGATGATCGGAGATATGGCGTCCGTCTTTCATCTCTGCCGTTGAAGTCGCCAGCGGCGAGACAGGCTCACCGTTAACTTCGGCACGTGGCCAACAATCGCGACGCGTCCTTCGCGGTCGTGCAGGTCCCCGCCCCGCCCCCTCCGCTTGGTGTGTGGCAGCATCACGCAGCTGCATAATCGTGTCGGGAGGGCGGGTGCGTTCTCGAAGAAACCGGTGATCACCGGTGAAGATGCTGGAACAAGATTGGTTGTCATTCTCGATACTTGTGCTAATGTATAATTTTAGTTATGTGGAGGTAGGGTTTTTCAGGAACACGGATTTTTATCGTTTTGATTTAGTATTGGTTTTGTTTGGGTGTTCGCGAATGCCTTAGGGTTGGGGGATTAGAGGGTTGCCAATCAACGCCTTAAATGTTTTACGACATTCGATGTCGAACTGAGAGTCAGTTTCTCTTTAGATCAGTGATGTTCTCAATTCGACTCCGAGGTCACTCCAGGCGTTTATTTGTAATTCATGTAGCACATGTTTTAGTGAGTCGAGATAAAGAAAGGACTGTGACTCTTCCTTAGTACTCTAATTTTACAATGGTCGCCATGCTTGTGTTACACAACACAGCGACTATATATCAACATCACCGACTCGGAGTGTCTGACAAACTAGGCCCAATATACCTGGCCGCTGACAATGGAGTAAAGACTCCATGAATAATTTGAAAAAGATTGCATTTTTGAACAGGTAGATAAAAGTAATTAACAATACTTCTATCTACCTGTATAATATTACGGAGGACTTATTTACTCCTTGATATGACTGGACATTTTGGGAAATATGTAAGCTTTTTTTTAGGAGAAAATGTCATAGTAGCTGAAAGTAAAGTAAAATTAATATAAGTACGTGAAGATGTTTTAGAAGCCCAAATATTTAATGCATCAAGGAGTTTATAACTTCCATCGAAGAAATTTATTTTGAATTCATGAAAATAGTTTTGTAAGAACAGAAATCAAAACGTATTTGGATTAAACTTATTTCTGTTTGGCTTAATAGCTTTAAATTTTTCTTAAAGAATATTGATGATTTGTAGTTGGCTACATTCCAAATAAATGAATCAGATGCGTTGTTTGGCCAACATTATTACGAGTGCAAGAGCACCTTTCGATAGCATTGTTATCATCGTCAGTTACCTCATACAAATCATATGAAATATAAAACATTCAGTTATGAACTAATAGTCGGGCAATTGAACGTTTAGTAAAATATTATTTTAAAATAAGAGAAATTAACGTAACATAACAAATCGAAGAAAGGAAAAAAGAGGAAGACGGAGTGATGAATCATTTTAATACTACAGAAATTTAGTGAATCTACTCAAGAAATAAATAAAAGATGAAAACACAAAATTTATAAAATAAAATAGGTAGGTAAAATAATAAAATAAATAAGGTAAAATAAAATCTTGAAATGCAAGTTCACCAGTTTCTTACCTTCTGTTTGGCAGTCATTCGATTAGCCAGTTATAAGAAAACATAAAGGTCAGTGAATACCTCAGCATACGCTAATGGCTTTCTGGAGGAAACCTCTAATAGTAACTTTCTTTAAAGAAAAACCATACACGGAACTTCAAAATATGCTGCCATGCGTCCAAAATCCATGTCGACAAATTTATCAAACTACATTTACGGAACTTATCACTGGATCTTCCCAGTAAGTTTCCGAATTTCAAGAGGGGATCAGGAAAACTTATGTAATCGTATGTTTTTCTCTGTTTCATTTTTATCTTTGAAAAATGTCATCCTGCGGTTATGTAAAAGTAATTTAATTACTTACCGAACTCCAACAGTATTACAACCTTCATTTTATTAGTGAAGTTTAAAACAAAGAGAAAATGCAATGTGTCATGTATTAACTTAATGAATTTAAAATTAGACTTTCTTATACTACTGTAATACTCATTAATTTTCTGACGCTCTTCGAAAATATTGTTTTCGATGCTTAGAAATTGACCATTGATGTAGTTTATCTTAACATTCTCTTATTGTAACTTGCCATCCTGTGACCCTACGTTTAGTTGGAACATCGTCTGCAAATAAATTGAGGAGTTATACTCTTGGTTAGCACTTTAAAATCTTGGCTCTTAGTGAAATGCATTTTGCCCTGAGGAAGGTCGCAGTATGACAACCGAAATGTTGCCAATGCCGAGAACGTAGAGTCATCTGGAAAGCGAAGATTATATTGATTCGGGCGACGAAAGGGTACGCTTGTATAAATTGAGGGAATTGTAGAAATAAATGCAACTTTTAAAATTTTATCTTGATTTTATTTCATTATATTCTCCCTGCCTCAAGCAGATAATAGCGATAATGATGTCGAGGTGGATCTAACCACAGCGGTTGAAAGCATATACCTACGAGTCTTCCTGGTCGTGAATTAAAATGTTAATAACTGTATTGTGACAGATCACAGCGTATGATAGTTAAAAGATGTGCGGCGGCGATGGTGTAGCGATTAGCGTATCTATACCCAAGTTTGCGGGTTCAAACCCGATCGAAGCCGTGGATTTTTAAGGGCGAAAAAATCCTTCGTACGCCTTCCTTCGGAGGGGAAGTAAAGCCGGCTGTCCCATGTTAGTACATTTACTGCATGTAAAAGATCCTCAAGCCTAAATGACGCCTCTGAGCTAAATTCAAAACGCCTGTTTCGTCGCCCAAGTAATACCTTCTTTCTCCCATGATAGGTGAAAGGAGTGTAACGAAATTTGCGTGGTCAGACGGAAGAGCAGGCCTCATGGCCTGAGTCTCGCCACGTAAAATAAGGCATATTCAATTCAATTCAATTCAAAAGACGAAATTCAATTAATAAAAGATGTGCAATCATAGAGAATGGGCACGGGCGTGATGGAAGCATTAGTTGCGGGGCGACGAATGAAGGCTTGGTCGGAAATGCGTAGAAGTCGGGAGCACAGGATGTCAAGCATGCATCACTGGATTGATTGATTGATTTTTTCGTGTTTCCGGGTGCGTCAACTACTTTTGTCATTAGTCCCGTAAATGTAGAGCATTTTTTCTAGGGAGATGGCGGTGATCTTCCCGCGCTGGATGGCGAGATCCGGCGCCGACCTACCGTCGGCTAGTGGAGTTTTCCCCTAACCCGGACTCTCCCTCCAGCGGGGAACCGCCCCAGCCGCGACAAGCTCTAAGCTCCCAACCGGTCTCCCGGATTATGTTGTAGTGTTGTGCATGTTAGTTTAAGTGTGTGTGTGTGTGTGTGTACGGGGAGAGGATAGGACAAGGAAGAGGAAGGAAAGATCGCGCGCGAACCGTAGCCCGTTTGTTAGGGTACTGCTCCGGCATTCGCCTGGTATTGCATCACTGGATATCCGGAGGGTTTCCATGGCATCATATATACTGCTCGGTAGAAAAAATTAAACCACTATTGAGATTGTGGCTCCCCCGCTTTGCACATCAGACATCGAGTGTTCCATCATACCTGAGAGGGTGCATGTATGCTGACCGCATTGTGCATGTGTAACGCATCAACGTTCGGAGGGGAGATGGTTTTAAAAAAAATAATGGAATAATTAGAGTGGAGTCAATAAACTAAATATCAAGGACAATATTATGACGTCGAGTATTCAAGACAATAGCTTTGATTAATACGGCTATGTCTAGTTATGTTTTAAAATAGTTCAAATGTCTGAACAAACATAGCTGACAATAAATTTTTATTGGGGAAATAGGTAATCGAAATTCTGGTGATTATATTCGATTAGTTATTAAAAAAATTATATTCTGTTAAAGTAGGTAGAATGGGGTAGTATTAGTAAATTACGGTTTTAATAATGTTCAAGTTTTTGGAATCGTGATGGTTTTACTTTTTTCTTGCTTTTCATATTACAATAAAGGATTTTTTTGAAGTTCCATGTGTCGTTTCTGTTTAAAGAAAATTACTTTTAGAGGTTTCCTGGAGAACGCCCGTAATGTCATTGCCTTATTCTTAAACTAATGCAATGGAATGGAATCCATTTACCGCACATCTATGGGATATTTATTGTGAAGCTTTGGTTGAGTAGCAGTGATTTGTTTAAAATCAAAAATGTTTTCTCATTATCCACGTTTCTCCATCTTTAAATGTGATGTTATCATTAAAACAGATAAAATTTACAAATTTCTGAAAAGACTCTCCTCAATAATCTTGGTAGATCTATATTTAGCGAATCGTTGATAAAGAAGACTGAAACGGAAAATTTTCCAAGATATCGTATTTGGAAGGGAATGCAGAAATGTGACCCTTGTGTTTGAGGGTCATAGGCACGAAGAGTTGGTCGGTTGGTGAGAGGGGAATTTGGATAACTTGTTCAAAGTGAGTGGTAGCACTGAGTGAGGTGTCTCATTAATAATCTTCTTCGTGTGACTGCGCATCTTATAACTTGAAGTTCGCTTTATAAACAATGTTTAATAGTTTACCAATCTTGTCGAAGATGCAGCAAAACTGCTATACAGATTTTAAAGATAGGATACGCAATTACTAGGTCTCAACACGAGAAGTTAACGTCGGCAACGAATCATGATTCTGATTATCTTATGATAAACTTCTAGTCTCTAAAAATATCATGACATGCTTGAAGAGGAAATTGAGTCTGGTAGGCATTGTAAAATCGGGTTACTATACAAAATATTAATCCACTTATTCTTTCACTGTTCACTTGAAACTAAACCATCTGACATCTTTAGGGGATCACTTATTCATTAATGGTTTTCCTCTCAAACAACTTAACTTCAGTGATCTAACGGCAAGTAGTGATTCGGGGTCGATTAAAGCGCAAGTAGATGAAATAGTGATAAGATAAATGTTCCAGGAAATTTTATTCACATATCTAGGTGTTAAAGTGATTAAACGTCTTAAAAACAATCTTAGAACAACAAATCTAGATATTTACATGTTTTAGTAAAAATTAATTTTCAAAATTGGAAATTAATATTCGTAAAATTTTAAATTTTAAAAGAATTAATAATGTGAAATAAGAAAAGAATTTAAACTCAACCGATATCTTATTTAGAATATTACCTATGCTCAAACTTATATAAGAAATTATATAATTATATTTCTCTTTAGTTTTCTACGTTTTCGACATGAGTGACAGTGTAGTGCGTGTAAGTGTATGTAAGTAAGAGGTGACGATAGGACAAGGAAGGAGAAGGAAATATAGTGCGCGTGGCCAGTTTGTAAGGGAGCTGCTCAGGCATTCACCATGTCTTGATAGGAGAAACCACGGAAAACAACCGGTCAGAGCCACCGGCCGCTAGAATTCTCCTCCAGACACCAACTGAATTCGACCTGGCTGTCTAGCTAGTGTCGGAAATCCTGCGACCGTCGGGACTCGAACCCTAGTACCTCCCGCTCAGAGGCGCTGGACACCTTTGGGTGGCGCGGTCTTGGGTTGATTTGATTGATTGAATTTTTTCGTGTTTCCGGGGACCTCAACTGCTTTGGTCATTAGTCCCGTTAGTGTAGTGTATGTTTTTCTCTCGGGATATTCGCGGTGATCTTTCCCCGCTGGATGGCGAGATCCGGCGCCGACCTACCGTCGGCTAGTGGGGTTTCCCCTCCCACCAGCGTGGCACCGCCCTAGCCGAGACAAGCTCTAAGCTCCCGACCGGCCTCCCGGAGTATGTGGTAGTGTAGTGCATGTTAGTGTGTGTGTGTGTGTAAGAGGAGAGGACAGGACAAGGAAGAGGAAGTAAAGATCGCGTGCGGTCCGTGGCCGTTTGGTAGGGTACTGCTCGGGCATTCGCCTGGCGTTGATCGGAGAAACCACAGAAAACTACCGATCAGAGCAGCCGGCCGCTAGAATTCTCCTCCAGACCGCTACTGAATTCGACCTAGTTGAAAAGCTAGTGTCGAAAATCCTGCCGCCGTCAGGACTCGAACCTAGGACCTCCCTGCCCAGGCGCTGCAGTGACATCAGTTGATGCACTGAGCTACCGCTCCCGGTACGCGGTCTTGGGTGAAGCTATCTAATTGATGCATCGTGGGTTAGTTCACTCAGACGCTTATATTTTGTTTAGATTTATGCTTTGAAATGTAAATCACTCATTCAAACAGTTTTAAGTTTCGTTTTAGTTTTGCCCATGTAGACGTCATACGATATAAACTCATATATAATATTTTTAAACAAAATAGGATTCTTTGTTCATCCTCATCCACCATGCTTCAAAGAAAAAAATAACTTTAGTTACAACAAACCACTTTTGAAGCAAGCACAAGCATAACTACATATGATTAAATCATAGAGAGCGGGCGGCGATAATTTATCAGCAATTTCATTTTTTTAAAATATTATTATACAACTAAAATTTAGTATAGTATTCTATTTTAAAAAAAACAAAGTTGACCTTATATCTTCTCAGTAAAAAAATAGTACAAAGACGAAGAATGATATACTCAGGTAACCTCTGTTTATGCAATCGACTGTCTAGGCGGCATCTTCGTCTCTGGCACGGTTAAGGAGATACGAGGGGTGTTATCACTTAGTTGTTTAACCTTATACGAGTATTATTCGTATATACAGGTGACTCACGTAACTTTAGATCCTCCTGTAACTTTTGAACAGTTGAAGTTATTGTAACGCAGTTTTCACGGAAATGGATGGGGGATGGAGCTAATTGATACGTGTATTCATTTATATAGTTCATCACTTGTATTTTACGAGATATTGGAGGTAACTTTGTTTTTTCTAATGAAACAACACATATTTTTTCAGACAATCATGGTGAGCGTACAAAGCCGAATTCAATGATATACATATTGTCATATTTTAGATAAGCATTTTTTTGAGTAATTTTGATATTTTAGCGACTCTTGTTTAACGGATATTTTGAATGCTATATTTTGAATATATAATTATATATTTTGAATGTCCGCCACGCAAGGTAACGCCGCGCTTAACCATCAAACGTGCTCTCGAGGAAGGGAAGCTGAGTCTAGTTTTTTGATCGTACAGAACATATTCCAAATATTAACAAAATTGTTGCATTTTTTACTGAACTTTGCTTTCCAGCCCGTCCGCATTTTCAGATTTCTTGTCTTTCTTTGTATGAAGGAAATGAAGAATTAAAAATAAGGATTTGTCATAAGTATGTATTGCAATAAAATTGTTTATTACTTCAACTCCACTTAATGGGATATTATATCATAGGATATTAATGCGATATTGAAAAAAAACACAATAATAATAAATAATTAAGACTGTACATAAGTTAATAAAATAATAATAACAACTTAGGGATAGAAACATAGAGATAGCTTTTGTCATTATCTTCTTGCATTTTTTCTTTTATAAGGTGTTGTTAACAATAAAACTATTTGCTTAAAATATGCAATTTTGTTTGTGCAATCTTAATGATTTATTCTTATAGTGTTTAGTTTTCAAGATCACATTAATATCCTGTGGTATGACAAAATTAAAAATAAACCATCTTATTTCAATACATACTACTTATGACAAATCCGTAGTTTCATCCCTCAAACCTTAGGTAATACCAAAGATCTGAAAATGCAGAAGAATGGAAAGCAGAGTTCAGAAAAAAGCTGCAACAATTTTGTGAATATTTGGAATATGTTTCATATCTTCAAATACTAAGATCCTTTCCCTTCTCCGAGCCCACGTTTGCTGGTGGAGCGCTACGTGACCTTGGGTGTCGAACTGTTACATTCAAAATACCCGTTAAACAAGAGTCGCTAAAAAATCAAAATTACTCAAAATATACTTATTTAACATAAGACAATGTTTATATCATTGAATTCGTCTTTTGACGCTCGTCATGATGGACTGAAAAAATATGTATAGTTTCATTTGAAAAAACAAAATTACCTTCAATATCTCGTAAAATACAAGTGATAAAATATAAATAAATACACGTATCAATTAGTCTCACTACTTCATGCACTTTCGTAAAAAATAAATTGCACTAACTTCAACTGTTCAAAAGCTACAGGAGAAAGTTCCATGACTCACCTGTACATGTAGGTTAAGTTTATTATTTTCAGAAAAAAAACATCGTACTTAGCCATTCAAGATCTTTGCACAACGTGACTAAAATATAATTCAGTGGTTTGTAGAAACCCGTGAAATTACTCTCCTGATGGAAATTGCCTACAATTCTTCTTCCACTGATATAAAAGATTGTCTCTGTATTCTACAGTTGAAAAATTAACCGTGGCAAAGAAAAAACACGAATGCATCTCAATTCTCATTTCTGGAAAATAAACAAATTTCTTGATGTATGTACCTAAGACACGGTAAAAATCTGTAATGAATAAAATCAAGTAAAATCAATAATATAATTTGTAAGAATGTTACGGAAAATACTGAAATCCAGTTCATTTTATAGTAACCCCGAGTTTACGTTATAATACTTCGTTGTTTGAAAGGCAGACGAAAGGTACCGATAAAATCGCCGAAGACGCTTGTATCAAGGAGATTAGCTTTCTTTCATGAACTTTTTTTAACAACTTTATTTTCTATCTGTTCAATCCACTGATTATACAGAGATTTGCATGATTTATAACTATAACTGGGTTAGGGCATAGGCAGGCAGGGAGTTCATTTAGTCGAAGCTCCCTCTTACTTTCTTACTGTTCTCTTAATTTAGTGTTTGGATTTAAATATATATTCAAATTGTGACATTCTATTGTTTCATTTTTAGTTTGTATGTTTAATAATTATTTCTATTCGATTTGCATTCCATGAAGCGTTTACGGTGGGCGTAATTTATCCTTGGGGTATCTTGAAATAATTTTAATATCTTATGCTGACAGTCCTAGATCGAAAATTTTAACACATTCTGCTTTCGGTCGTTCATCAAAAAAATTTTCTGAAAGTCTTCTAATGTATGTATTTATGTTTTCTATTTTCAGTTCGTTTCTAATTTGTCTATTTGACACAAAAAATGGTGCTTTAATTATGCATCTTAAAAATTTATTTTGCACTACTTGGATTTTCTCTAAGTTACTTTTTGCGGCCCCACCCCATACAGGGCAGCGTAAGTACGCGATGGTCTAACAATTGATTTGAATAAGCTTATCCCACATTCTATTTTTAGTCTAGAGTGGCTATTTATGAGTGGATATAATTTTGCTATTTTCACGTATGTTTTATTGGCAATTTCTTTAATACGATATTTCCACGTTAGTTTTTGGTCTAGAAGCACGCCTAAATATCTTACTGGTTGATCTTTTTTGATCTATTTTAAATCTACATTTTTAATTTTTAGTGGGTTGGGCATTTTAGGTCTTCATAACGTAAATATCTTGGATTGTGATTTAGTTGGGTATATTTTTATTTGCCATTTTGAGCACCAATTTATAAACGAATCTAATGATTTTTGTAGAACTTCTCTACCTTGATCCACAACTTTGTTTGTTGTGAACAGTACTGTGTCGTCAGCGAAACATGCTATTTCTGTTCTTTCCATCTCAGGGTAGTCTGCGACGTGGATGTGAAAGAGGGTTGGTGAGAGCGGTGACCCTTGCGGTAATCCTGCTTGCGTGATTTTTTTATCTGATAAGGTATTATTCACTTTCACATTGAAAGAACGATTTTGTAGAAAACATTTAATTATTTCTTATAGATAATGGGGTATTCCTAAATTTCTCATTTTATATAGTAGCCCTGCATGCCATACTCTCATGAACTGAAACCCCAAGAGCGTGTTTCCTCACAGCAGTTTTTGAAAATCTACCGTCCTCGACTAAGCAATCTCAACGATCCAGGAAGAAGTAAAGCATTAATAATAATTATGTAAATTTTATTAATATTTTTTAGTTTGCGGCTGTACATTGTTCTTACTTTGACTATTTTAAATGTGGGAAGAATATGGCGCGGCAAGAATTATGCTTCAAGAGAATTGTTGGCAAAGCTATCAGATAATGTTGTTATAAAAGTAATTTGGAGAAAAAAGAGGAAAGGGAAAAGCCTTCTTAATATTACCAAGGGAATATTTGAAAATTTTTCCCCTTATTTATTGTATAATATATATTTATTAGGATTCTTTTGAGTGTGATGAAATATTATTTCCTTAAAGATTGGATATTGCATGAAACTGTTGGACCTGAACAGATAATTTACATTTTTCTAAATTAAAGAAATTCAATTTACGTTATAGTAATTAATATGAACCTGTCGTTTTTTATGTTCATATATTTTTTTCGAGATTCATTCTTTAACAGCCTATTTCGTCATCCTTGAGATTCTCTTCACTATTGCTACGGTTCATTGCTAAATTAATGCGTGGCAAATTGCTATCTGTAGGATGTCCTTGTCAGTCTCATTTTGAGGCAAAAAATTATCAGTATTGACTCTTCACTGACTGCAGAGTCACTGTTCGTAATTCTAACAGTAGTTCCTCAGATTGATGAGTTCTTCTATTATACTCATTCGAATAGTCTGCGACACATGGATGAAACTAATAAAAATCCTCACCTTATGCGTAAAGAGATGTCCTTTTTCATCTCGTTGGGTGGAGGAATGACGCTTACAAGGTTATTGAAATATATTCTATTAGAATGACTATTATTCATTGGTTTGTCAATGTTTAGAGCAAACTAACATACACTTTTCGTCTCATGTGCTGATTACACCGTAAAAAAAGCAATGTTTTAATTTAAAAAAGTTACATTTTGAAAATAAAAGAAATAACATGATTTTATTCTGTTAGCATTTCAGTTGGTTTTATCCCGAGCGGAAGTGCCACATAATACAAAAGCGGTCTCGTGATGTTATCGACATCTACCACCCCCGACGTGCGTCTTGTTATTTCGGGACATCAAAGACGTTTCCCGCAAAAAATGGAAACAGGAACTTAATAGAAACGCTACACAAAGACTTAAAAGTACAAACTGTCTTTCAAAGAATCGAAACAAGCAGCTCAAGTAATCTTCAACGTCTGGAAAACCACCCAAACCCTTTAGCCATCAACCTCCTAGATAGAAGTGTGTGAAGAAATCACAATAGTGAAGAAATCACAAATCACTTCACAATAGTGAAGAAACTTACCGATTACCCAGAATTACACCCTTACGACTTCATTATAGATTCTCAAGTTAGTCACAATATATTCCTGAACTTTGGCTTCTAACGAAAAGACATTAAATTGACTCTTTCTATACTAGGCTCAAGAAGGCGTGAAGGAATTGTTTTATCGTATTTACTAATTATTTTCAATGTAAAATGGGTTGTAAATTTACCTTGTTCAAAATAAAAAAAATGGAATACGGGTTATAAAGAAATTTTATCATTTTATTTTGTTTATGATTCACAAAATTTATGTTGCTTTATATCATAAATTTCCAAGAAATAAATTTGTTTCAATCGGCTGAACGTTATAAAACTTCGTTGTTTGAAAGGCAGAAAGGCAGGTCTGTTTTCTTTTGTTTGGTGATGTCTCTACTCTTTCAGATAAATACTATTTTTTTAAATTGAAAACTCCTCTCATAATTCCAGAAGCGACTTTCACGTCCAAACCAAGAATCGTTTCAAAATCAATCCTTTTCCACTGTCCTCTCCAATTGATTTTGTGACCATAATCATTAAACTTGAAATTTCAATAGAGCACGAAAGGAAATTATAATAAGAGGAAGAAGCCAAGTGCTCTTCAGAGAAAAGATCACATACAAATTCATCAAAATATTCATGCACAAATACTTGCCTATCTGCTCAGCTTTTAAACTGTTTAGTTAATTAATTCCAGTCAAAGTTAATATTACCTACTATATTGCACTCAATAGATGAACATTTTCCAATTTTTCATTCAACTTCATGTTAACAATTATATCAGGAAATCGAGTCCTTTGGTGGCAGGATTTTCGTCACTAGCTTTTCAGCTAGGTCGAATTCAGTCGCTGTCTGGAGGAGAATTCTAGCGGCCGGCTGCTCTGATCGGTAGTTTTCTGCGGTTTCTCCGATCAACACCAGGCGAATGCCGGAGCAGTACCCTAACAAACGGGCCACGGACCGCGCGCGATCTGTCTTTCCTCCTCCTTGTCCTGTCCTCTCCCTTTACACACACACTTACACTAACATGCACTACACTACCACATATCCCGGGAGTCCGGTCGGGAGCTCAGAGCTTGTCCCGGCTGGGGCGGTGCCCCGCTGGTGGGAGAGTCCTGGTTAGGGGGAAACCCCACTAGCCGACGGTAGGTCGGCGCAGAATATCGCCATCCAGCGGGTAAAGATCGCCGCCATCTCCCTAGAAAAAACATACACTACACTAACGGGACTAATGATCAAAGCAGTTGACGTGCCCAGAAACACGAAAAAATGTTTCAATCAATCGAGTACGTAGTTGCTAGCTGACCTGACACTGAAGTTGTCTAAGGACAGCATTCTTGATGGACACTTAAAATGAGTGTTATTTAAGTGGTCAATCCTTATCATAAAATAACCGTTCTTCTCAAATTAGTGACAAAGAATCGTCCACACCCCTAAGAGTTCCTCATTCGGCGTCCTCTTTTAACTCACTGCTCATTTACGCTATGGAGAACGAGGACAACGATTTCGCCGAGAATTTTGAATTCTGAACACAACGTTATATTCGTGCTACGAAAACTTATATAATAAACGCAATCCATTGAAAATATACAATTAGTAAGACTTTTCAAGCGTACAAGTGAAGTTTGACGCCCTCTGAACGAAACATATTCAGTGTGGACTATCCGTGGCCACCCGAGGCGAAACAGCCGGAGCAAATGGCATGTTGTCATGTTCCAATCACTTCAAGAAGCACTCATTTGTTCTAAGACTAAGAAAATAATACGACTAAGAAAATAATACGGATGGCTATAAATGGGGATCGGGAGCGGTGGCTCAGTGCATCAACTGATGTCACTGCAGTGCTCTGACCGGTAGACCCTAGGTTCGAGTCCCGACGGTGGCAGGAGTTTCGACATTAGCTTGTCAGCTAGATCGAATTCAGTCGCTGTCGGGAGAATTCGAGCGGCCGGCTGCTCTGATCGTTAGTTTTTTCGTGGTTTCTTCAATCAACACTAGGCGAATGCTGGAACAGAACCCTAACAAACGAGCCACGAACCGCGCGCAATTTTTCCTTCCTCTTCCTTGTCCTTTCCTCACTCCTTACACACACACACACTTATACTTATATGCACTACACTACTACAAATGCCAGGAGACCACAAATGCAGAGAGCTTAGAACTTGTCCCGTCTGGGACGGTGCCACGCTGGTGGGAGATACCTGGTTAGGGAAATCCCCGATAGTCGACGGTAGGTCGGCACCGGAATCCGCCGTCCAGCGGAGTAGATCACCGGCACACCACGATGAAAAATATGCACTACATTTTCGGGACTAATGATATCTATACTTGACGTGTTCAGAATCGCTAACAATCAGTCTTCAATCAATCAATCAGGTATAAGTAGCGACTTATTTTAAGTAACCATATGGTGCTTAAGGATTCCCATGTTTCGTAAGTGTTCACTATGAATGCGGGCCGAAATTACAAGTAGCAGTTAGGAAGAATATCTCTGAAACTATCAAGGAAAGTTTTCATTGATATGCATTTTAATTTAATGTATTTAATAAATGTTTTACGTATTGAAAATATGTAACAAGCAAGTTAATTTCTTGTATTGAATTATAGAACTGTTCGTGAAACAGTGTTACTATTTACAAATTATAATTGCTGAACAATAAGTTACACTATTTCACTATTTGATAATTATCTACAATTAAAAAATTTTTTGGTTTTGAAAGAACAGCGTGTACATCACTTGAAATTTTATTCATGACTATTGTGAGGATCAAAATTAGTACATACCGTTTGAATTTTGTCTAAGTTAGTTGGCCTAAATTTTGCTAACGGACGGACAGATAGAGAAACATTTTGCCGTAAATCAATTTTTACATGTACAGGACTCACAAAACGTGGATTCTGACTACCCAACGTGATAAAGGAAGTTATTTACTACCATACGGGAACAAGATTTATCCAGATTTTGGTATCAAGGACTCACAACCACTTTTCTGTCGAAAAATCCCAGTTTTTGCGGCAGCATTACAACACTTTCTCTATATTACGAAAATAACATACGAGAAAGAAAAAAATACACGAACAATAAACGCCTTCTAAACCTCCAAAGCATTTATGCACTAGAACACGTGTCCGAAGGAGAAGCGCGTAAAAAAATACCCTGAAGGTCGGCTTTGCGAGCAGATTAGACAGCAAAATACTCGAAGCAGGAGAAGCTGCGGCGCAGTTCACCCACGCAGGCCGGGCCGTTGTTTTGAAGCCGCCGCCGCGGTCACGTGTGTGAGGTGACGTCACGTGATAAGCGGCCCCCCTTGGTGCGGCCGCCGCGCAGCGAGCGCCCGCGCGCGCCATACCGCCCCACGTGTGCGCAGACGGCGCGGGCCGCTTTCACCATATATATATATATATATATATATATATATATATATAATAGAGAGAGAGAGAGAGAGAGAGAGAGAGAAGAGAAGAGACACTCTGGGATGATTCATGGGCAGCGTACTAGCTTCCCGTGCGGTGGTCCAGGGTTCGATTCCCTGTCGAGGCAAAAATAGAGTTATAGCTTTCCTTTAAAATCGTCCCAATGTCTGTAGCAGTGTGATGAAGAAAAGCTCAAGCAGGCGGATCTGACTAGTTACGGTGAAGAGAATACGTCATATTCGCCTCATGTCGCTCTTACCCTCCAGCATGGGAATTTAACTAGGCCCAGGCATGGGGAACACTGGTAGCTGACCGACGAAGTCGGACTATCGACTAAAAATGCAAAATGTTCCCAAACGCTGAAGAAAAGTAAATGTTTTAACCGATCCGGAGAGCCGCGACCGATAAGATAGTAGTGCCGTGGCGATTTTGGACGGAAGGATCGCAGATTCGAGTCCCGCCTCGGCATGGTTGTGTCTGTATGTTTGTGATTGTCCATTCACCCTCCATCATCATCTCATACCTCACCCCCCAGGGCACCCTGGGGAGTAAAAACGGTTTCGGCATAAAAGTGCTAGTCCCCCCCCCCAAAAAAAAAGGTCACGTGCAGTTGCCCATGGGAGAATATGACTGAGCTTCGGCGGGTAGAATGTCTGTCGTGCGCCTACCTCGCACTTGTATTTTACCAGGGGGAATTCACCCCGGGGTGGGCACCTAGACGCTAGCTTCTATCCGCACCCCCGTAGACGTGCAAGTACGCCTTTGGGGGTCACGACAGAAAGTAGTTGACCTCCACGGTAACATCCCCATACAATGCCTGGGTCGGGCCGTCCTGCCAGCTCAGACCTCCTAGCTATCCAGGATAGTACCGGAGTCAAAACAGTGCCGTACTCACATGCGCCGGGAACAAGTCCCTCCTCTTTACTCAGAGAATCGGACCACTTCCTCAACAAAACTGAGAGCCCATATGGGGGCCACCCGAACTGAGGTCCTAACGGCTCTGAGTCTCCATTCAGACTACTTACTACTGGATTAGGCTAATGACGTGAGTATCGTCAGAACCTGGGCAACCTGGCGGTAGGTATCAATTTCCCGCCGGACTTTGTATGTGGGTTCCAGAGTATTCCGAAGATTCTCCTTCTCCCAATCCAGCCTAAAGGTCGACGCGCCAGGGACCCAAGTGGTGGGTTGCCGGGCAGACCGTAGCCTCGCCTACTCACAGCCTCCATCTTGAGGCTAATGACGTGAGTGCCGCCGCGAAACTCAGGGTCGTCTACAACTCTCCGCCAGAAATCAAGGCAACCTACGACACCGTGATTCCCCCCTGCGGGGGGTTGTCGGTGGGTACAAGTGGCGCGTTCGCGTGGTCCTAGGATGGCCAATTTGCTTTACGGTCGCCGCCGACCTGGACGGCCGAGGTGGCTAGAGCGTGTCGGTCGGAAGGGTCGCGGGTTCGAATTCCGCCGTGGGCACGGGTAGTTGACACTTGTCTTTTATGTATGTGTTTTGTCGCGAAATCCCTTTTGAGTCTGACCACAGACCGAGGAGCCCGCAAATCTGTACACTGTAAAAAGTTAATATGTATCCCCATGAGGGACATAGTGGGTACCTGGCGCGAATAGTCGAAATCGGCCTCCCCCCGAAGCTGGAAAAAGCCTCCGGAAGAAAGAAAAAATGTTTTACAATCGCCGCAGTGTATTTCTGAATGTTTTCAATCTGCGATAAAACGCGAAATTTACCGCAAAATGCAAAATTACTTACAAACTGCGAGCTAAAATGCTTTAAAATACCATTTTCTTGTTTTGAAAATGCGATTTAAAAAAATTAAGAATGGTATTTTACCATCACTAATAGTAATTCATCCGTAACGGCTCAGGTCACTGCAGTGGCTCTAGACGGAATGTTCAAGGGTTCCAGTCCCTATCGCAAGCTTCTTCCACATTTGCTAGGTAGCTGTGGGTCGAATTCATCCGCTGTTTGGACGAGAATTCTAGCGTGTGATCAGTAGCAATCCGTTGTTTCTCCAATCAATCCCAGGCGAAAGCCGAAGCGGTTCCGCAACCAACGGGTCACGGACAGCTCACGATGTTTTCTTCCTCCTCTTTGCCCTCTTCTCGCCCCTTACTTACACTTACATAGCACTTATACGCTAGCATACATTTCGGGCCACCAGTCGGAAGCTTAGAGCTTGTCCCCGCTGGATCTTTGCCTTGTTGGTGGGAGATACCTGGATGGGGAGAACCTCGCAAATCGTCGCGTAGATCGGCGCCGGTTCTCAACGTTCAGCGAAATAGGAGTACTGCCACCTCCCTTGATAAAAACGCATTAAGGAGAGCATTTTCCATAGTTGACGTGCCTGAAAACACGAAACATCAAATAATCAATCCAAAGCATTCACTCACAATCCACCTGTGGCGTCTGTACGTGCAGTGTGGCCACCGCCGCCCTCCACGACTCTCACCCCCTCCACTAGCAACCACTGCCATCGATATCACCATTGTGACGGACGCTGCTCCCATTGCCAGCAACAAATCATCACCATCGCATTAGATTCAACGAGACATGTGACATTTGCCCCTGCCAGACGAATCCTCATGCACCCACCTCTGGACACCTGACGCAGTCAAAGGGATTTCGTATTCCTGACGAACACCTGGCGGAAAAGCATAAGGCGTGTTTTACAGTCTAGTGTAAATGTAACATGTGTAAGTGCGTAATACAAAATTACACACCATATGTTCTTTGACAAAACGTGACCATCTTCTACCACTCTATAATCAATAGACGTTTGTAACATATATTCTGAGGGATACTGTTCAAAGATGAATGTGTGTTTGCATGCCTTCTTGATTTTGATGCTTCATTTTTTTGTTAGGTCAATAATATCCTTGCCCAAATAAAGCATCATTGATTGATTAATTTTTCAGTTGCCAATCGCTTCTGATATTAATTCAAGTAACATTTACTAATGCGCATTACGTACAGAATATCATCCGACCCCTTATGTGGCATGCTTTGCAGGGTCAGGAAAATATGGCTTTTCAGTCGGTCATTGCCCGTCGTCCCATTTGTGTAACTTAACAATTCAGTGATCGTGTGGATTGCTTTAAAATAGTTTTACAGAGAGAGAGAAAGAGAGAGAGAGAGAGTTGACGTGCGGATTTTTCAGTACTTTTCCTAGATGGCCTAACTTGTTGACTTTTATCACTCAATTCGACTAAAATGGTGATTGCTGCGCTTGCGACAAGTTCCGTTTGCCGCTTGGATCACCGAAGTAGTCCGCGCGGCCTCTCGCGCTGCAGTGTTTGGGCGACGACCGTCAACCGAGACCCTACGGGTTTCGTGGGTTGTAAGGGGTTTCTGTACGAGGTAGTATTTCTCGAATATACGAATGCTTTTTGTTGATCAGTCAGCATGAGTGCAAGACTAATATGTCTGAGATTGGAAGACGAGGAAGAAGAAGAATGCATTGATATTTCGTAAGGGGGTTAAAAACATTGCTGGTGACTAATTACTAGAATCAGTGCACAACAGTGAATGTGATTAGAAGGCGAATACTAATGACGATGAAATGTTTGATAACACAAATAGATTCTTTGTGGGCAAAGATGGTAGTAATTTGGAATTCATTAACTTCACGCCGCTTCTTAATTCTGTGTTAAAAAGGCAGACTTCAATACACTATCCATTCTTTCTGGACTAGAGAATTTCGTGGATTATCTTCCTTGCTACAATGTGACGTAGTGACGTAGGCATACATACTTACATACTGACATAGGCATACTAATTTTTCATCAGCGGAAATGTAATAGGAAATTTTCCGATGTAGCAAACTTAAAAGCTCTCCTCTGAATACATTATCCTGCTGGGGTATCAATGTTATCCAGACAAATCACTATTAACATCTCAAAAACTGTCGGAATCAGTATTAAAACAATACTTAGTAATGGTTAAATGAAATAAAATGATTTTTTGATTAAAAAAAAAAGTATAATAATATGATTATAATAAAAGTATAATAATAATATGAGTATAATGAGTGTTTGGGAAATATGTATATTGATACATTCAAATTTGAGATTGGAATATATTATACAATTCAGAATATCTAAAAACGCCATAAATGAAAGAACAATGTTCAAGAGAAGAGATGTATTCGCATGTATGCAGTGTTGTTGTGCCTTTGGCTCATGAAGTGCTTTATTTTGGAATCCAGCGTGACGTATAAATTGCTGGTCACTACCCCCATACGGTAGGAAGCCTTGGGAACCCTATTTATCTTATCGCAATCCAGTCACTACCTTCGCCTTGAAACTAAAGATAGGGGAGCGACATGATTATGTCGGAGAGAAGTTTACAGTCGGGATAGTCAGCATTGCTGACAAATTCCCTAAAACAATGTTCATCTGTTCCTCCTTTGGCCTCATGTTTGCGCAGATAAAAAAAATTAAATTTGAAAATAATTGCGGAAATTTGTTCATCAAGCAAAATTTAAAAATATAATTCATTTCAAAATCGATATGTCGTCATATACCCACATATTGCATCATCCCATTATGTAAATCGTTAAACGGCCACAAAACATTTAGTATATATCGAAAGAAAAATGAAATTACGGATAGAATAAGCAAAGGGAATGTATTAAGTAAAACCCATTTATAATTAGTTTCTATTAAAGATGCTTCAGTTTAACTTAAAAAGTTATTAAGACTACATCAGAGTAGTTGTTAGGGCTCTGAATTTATTGTGGTTATCGAATTAAATAGTTTTCTATGGGTCGAAAATGGACGTCACCCTAATTTTGTGTTATCTTAGAAAGGCAGAATTAAAATGTAATAAGAATAGTAGCGATGATTATTAAATATTCTAAAACGGTAGTACATGAAAATAATATTTGTAAAAAGAATGAAAAGGAGAATTACAACCGACTTTATTAGAAATATTTCATCAAAACCAAGCTAAGATCAATATACCATAATACTTTAATATAATTAAAAACATGTTAATTTCCGTACAATGTCAAACGTTTATGGTTTACAAAGATTACAGTGTCATTTTCATGGCAATATTTTAGTCTTATTTTGATGGTTAAAACTGTAACATTTTTTGCTCATTAGTTAATAGGTAGAAAATTATTTTGTCGAATTTTAATATCCGAATAAATTTTTACAAACAAGGAGATGTTATTTGAATGAAAAGAAATGTTTGAAATTCAAGATTGAAAAAAAACAACAGTTTTGTTATTTGTAGTTCAGATTTCGGGCGATGTGTGAAGCTTCTGCTTTGGATAAATGATTACTTTATCATGTGCACGTTTTAGTTATGTTTTGTCATTTTAAGTAAAAAATATGATTCACGCAGTATTTTAAAGCACAGTAGCGTAAATTAAACTGAAATATAATCAATATGCTGTACAGTTTGTAAATGAAGTGTGTCCTGATATTCTGATAATAACTATTAAATTAAGCTGAACTAATCGACCTATGAAGTGTAGGAACACCTAGAAGTCTCAAGATTAGAGAATACCGTATTTAGGTTACCGTCTGTCTTTAGTTACTTAGAAGCATTGTAAACTATTGAGGATTTTTTATTTCTCTCGGCTCACCCTTTCGCATAGAATAATCATCTTGCGACTGCACAGGTAGTAATAAATACTGAACATCAAATATACTTTTTTATTACTATGAGAAAGGAATCATCGCAAGATTTGTATGTCAGTGAACTCCTATTTCCAGCACTTCCACAAATGAATTTAGGAAACACACTGTACGTATACCTATAATTATTTTACTATACTTGGGTTTTCGTAATGTGGCACCTGGGGGTATTATCTTCACGATGGAATATGGCACGACTTTTCGCGTTTTTTTCGGTAGTGCCGCTAGATGTCGCTTGATCTGCAACACTGCTTGATACGTCGCGATCATGCGACATCTGGCGGCACGACCGAGAAAGACGCAAAAATCCGTGCCATATTCCATCGTGAAGACAATACCCCCAGACGCCACGTTTCGAAAACCAAAGTATACCTCCAAGTATACGCAGCCCTGATAGGACGATTGAAAGTCGAAAGTTGGGTACGCGAACGTAGAGTACGTGCAATATCGGTTTACACAATCCTCATTGATTCAGAATATTGTCAGTTTCGACGTAATTATCAGTTGGTGGTTTTCTTTTATCAATTTCAGATTACAAAATACATTTATCTCAGGACTCCCTGTACTACACGTGCCTTTGAAAATATGTCCTCAACCTTGTCTTTGCACGAAATCGAGATGCAGAGTATCTGGTTCAATCAAGTACCAAAAAAACTGTTTTTTCTACAGTGACATTATACAAAATATTTTTATCTATGAAAATTCAGTGGGATAAGTGTAAGAAATAGCGATATTTGTCAGATTTTTTGTTGCTTCTTTTATTAGTAATGTATTTTACGATATGCCAAAAGAAGTGTGAAACAATACAATAATTATATATTTCTCGTGTTTGATTCTTTACATTTTTCAATAAAACTACCGATTGATTAACAAGCGGTACAAGTTCCAAATTACCTGCGAAAATGAAGAAAATGCACAACTATGAAATCTCGAAAAAAACTAAGTAAATAAAAATAATTTGAAATTTATCCAAGGAACTAGTCAGATAAGTACACACCAATATTGTCAAATTATGTAGTTGTGAGATGTAGAAATTAAAAATGTTAATCGAATCAATTTAATAAAATAAAATTAACATCCGATTCACATAATCAAATACAGAGATCAAACCCAAAGAAAATGCTTTTATTGCACTATACCCTTACGTTCACTTTTATGCTCGTGGACACAGTAGGCCCACTTGTAGACGCGCTAGTACTCAAAAACATGCATTAGCTTTTGACATCCCTTGCCAAAGGTTGACCCTGAGAGATCAACATAGTTACGGACTCTATAAATAAACATAGTTACGGACTTGCAATAAACCTCTCGCACTATTTAATTTTATGATTTTTATAACTGTCTTGTATATTATTTAATTTCTCTCTTTTCACTCTTCTACTTTCTTTGTTGTCCTTACTGTCCTACGTGCAGACAGTCAAGTTAGTCCATCACACGGACGAATTAAAGGACTTGTTACATTCCGCAATAACCTGTACTTATTGCACAATGTTATCTCAGAATTACGAGTCGAAAATACAAATAAAAATAATAGATAGTTGTACTATATCAGGCAAAGATAACGGATAAAATCAGTAAATAGATAAAAGAAAATACAGATTTAAAAATATTATACAAATGAAAAATTCGAACATTAAATTCTTGTAAAGTCTTACATACTTACGTTAGTACAGAATTTTTTATTGTAAATTTTACTGAAAGTAATGTTTTCACGAAATATATTACTTTTAAGAATTTTAAAAATTTATTCTGAGTTAATAAATAATCCAGTTTTTACAGATACCTGAAGAAGGGAAGAAAGTGTTCCCGAAACGTTGCGTAACAATATATTTTGAACTTGTGAATATGATTTTAGTACTTTAATATGTCCGCGTGGTCACATAAGTTGTTTGTCTATAAGCAACAAACAACGTCAACTAGAGAAATCACTCACATTATTGTAACATCTCATTTCAAACATTCTATAAACAAAATTCATTTCCTATGGTTCCTACGATGAGAAAGTCACATCTCTTCATGGCACCACAGAGACAAGTTTGAAGTTGAACCCATTCTTTCAGATTTGTTAATCATTTATTTTATCATCCATCGCGAAATAAACTCAAACTCAAAACTAAACTCAAAAAGGCAAATTTATAGAACGATAAGAGAATGTAGACACCATCTGCTCGGAGAGTGATAGGGTATCTCCTGGCAACGAATAGTTAAACGCTTTGTCAACGTCTTTGAATATACAGACAAACAATTTTTCATTTCAGAGAGTGCTCACTGTCTCCCGACTTCCGTCACATTCAGCGAGACTGATAATGGCAAAGACCTCGAAAGCCGGCACTCTGAAGAAATCTAGTAAGTTTACGAAGTCTTTTTCACCATTTATTTACGTCAACAACACCTCGTCACCATTCCCACTATTCGTTTCGCAAAGCGCCAACCACTGCTTTGTCAGCCGTCCTTCCTCCCTGAGACGCGCTGATGTCTTTCGTATCGCGGCAGTTTCCGCATAGCTTCGAAACCTGCGCCACCACCAGCTGACGGTCAAGGTGAACGCCTTCGGCTGCTGCGAGCATGCCACTCGACGCGTGTGCGTTTCGCGAATGTAGATCAGTTTACGAAACGCCGCCGCTGCCAAAAGACTCCGAGTGCCTTGTACTGAACGTTCGGGTTGATGCAACTGCGCTAAAGGAGAATAGGTGAGAAATAATATATTTTATTTATCATAATTCTGTTTTTCGTTTAAAGGAAGTGAAATGTAGGCAAATGTATAATGGGCGTTTCCCGGGTGTGCAAACATCAACAATATTGTAGGGAATTGCAAGGAGGCCATGATATTCAACCTATTAATCGTGCAACTTTTCTGAATCAATGTCTTTCTGTACTTTAAAAATCAATACCGAAAGCGAATTATTAATTATTTGTTAGGTCACGTGACGTATGTGTGTTGGAAGGCATTTTTTTACGGTTTTGGTCGTCGTGTATGTTTCTCAAATATTACACTTATGGATATTACGTGTTATTTCTAATAGAATATATTATTTGTAATGAAAATACGTTAAGCAACAACTGAAAGAAACGTTACCAGTTCAGGAAATTTCCTGGAACTGGTTATTTCCTTTCATGAATATGACGTTTGTTGCTTATAGAATGTTAATTATCGCCTATGGAAATGATAGGATTATTGTGTGTAACTCACCACAATTTCTCTTCACAATATTTCCTGAGCATGTAATTGAACTATTTTAATTGTATTTTCTAATTTACTAGCTTCTTCTTTAAATTATGTGACCTGGCTGTCCTCCTACCTGTTTGGTGACGTTACCTTGTAACGGAATATTAGATTAACCCGTAATTGGAGCACCCTATTTTTATTACGTATGTGGAGCACCAGGGTCCTCAGGACTAGACTAGAATGAATCACCTTTTTTGCATGCCTATTTTAGTAAAAATAGATGAATTTTTTCCTGCTTATTTAAGGTAAAATAAATGTCTGAACTTCCGGGCTCTCGTAGTAACACTTAAGAAGGCGAGAAGTTTCGGTAGGCCATGCATTCCCACTAGCTTGGCTTCAATTCGATTGATTGATTGATTTGTGATTCCGGGCGCGTGAACTGCTAAGGACATTAAGTAGTGTAGTGCATTTCATCCTTGGAAGGTGGCGGTGATCGTCGCGCCCGGCTGGATGGTGATTTCCGACACCGACCTTCCCGTCGGCTTGCAGGGTTTCCCTCAACCAGGTACCTCCCACCAGCGGGGCACCGCCTCAGCCGGGACAAGTTCTAAGTCTCCCGACATGTGGGATAGTGTAGTGGATCCTAGTGGAAGTGTATCCGTCAAGAAGTTATTTTAGGACAAGAAAGAAAAAGGAAAGATCGCGCGCGGTCCGTGGCCCGTTTGTTATGGTACTACTCCGGCATTCACTTGGTGTTGGTCGGAGAAACCACGGAAAACTATCGATCAGAGCACCCGAGCGGTAGAATTCTTCTCCAGTCAGCGACTGAGCTCGATATATCTGGCTAGTGCCGAAAATCCTGCCACCGTCGGGACTCGAACCTACAACCTCCCGGACAGAGGACATCACGTGATTTCGACATGCAGGAAACTGTAGAGGCTAACTAATTCTTATTTCGTTTTCACATTGGAAACTGTCGCGAGGTTTCCAGTTGTCGATGCGCCGACGAATAAGTTAAAAAAGAAATTAGTTATTAGTATTAAAATAAGTAAAGTAATTAGTTATACTTTTTATTGAAGGGTGAATTGTGTTGTTTGTGTTGTGTATTGAAGGGTGAATTATACATGTCTCTTTGTTTTTTCTTTGAACGATTACACAAAATATATTTCTCGTTAAGGGGGTAAAATGCCTTCAACTCTGAAAAATCGAATTAAATATTTAAAGTAATTGATAGAACAGAAAATATTTCCCTCATTGTGGAAAGGGCGATACTTGCCACCACTCACCAAAAACACATAAACATTGATTGTTTTTTACCTGCTCCACGTTCTCCTCCGTGGCTAATTCTAAGGATCTTAAATCAATTCATAAAATGTAGCTTTTCTTTTTTCTATTAATAAAGTGATATCTTGTCGCTATTTTTTGGTAATTTTGGTGTTCTGGTAATTTTGGTGTTGGTGAAAAAAAGCATTTTTTCAGATATTTTAAAGTGATATGTCAAATCGAAAATATTGACCGTTCTGCTTTTGTGATACTGTCTTGTTTTTCATTATCCGACAAAAAAAACTTACATAAACATCTAATGGACAGTTTATGATTCAAATGTAATACAAGTAATGTATGTTGCCATTATTTTTTACGTTCTTCCTAAGCGAACTACTAACTTAACCAGAATACAAAAAGTGAAACAAAAAGTTGTATCTTTAGCGAAGCTTTTTTGTGGGTACTCAAAGCTGTTAAGTTAAATTTTCTTGCCTTTACCATCGTCCCATATTTGGAACTGGGTCTAATGGTTTCAATTCTGACATTCTAAGGCAATAAGATTATCAGAAACCAAAATGTCCTTTCTAAATATCATTTCACTTAATACTACTCCAGCTTAGTTAATATTTATAATATGATGTAAGGCAATAAAAGTTTGTTTTTTTTTTTTTTGTTTTAAGAAATTTTAAAATAGTTGAAATATTTTTTCTTGTGAAAATATTTTCATAGATCGAACATCGTTAGAAATAACGTTTTAAAAATCTCAACAAACTATTTTTTCAGTAAACAATTTCTAAAATATATTACCTACACAACCAAGATATGGGACCAAGAACGTGCTCGAACCATAGATAATTTCAGTTGCTCAGTAATAGAACAAATCGAAGCAAACTAGATTACTATACTAAAAGTTGTTTTATGATTCCGGGTAGACGTGATTCAAGCGTTCAAGGATTTATTGTTTTTTTTTTAGATTCGTTTTAAATTTTTTTAAACAATTGTACTATAGAGCAAATATATTTCTAAATATTTTTTCTATTTTGAAAAATTCAATGCATAAAATCTTAAAAAATGAAACGAAAAAAAAAAAACGTTTTCTTTGTAGAAAGGCGTAAAAAGAGTGCCTTGGTATGATTATCATTGGTATATCTTGGTATATTATTGGCTATAACTTGGTATAACTATCAACAACTAACATATTCCTATAATATGGATATTTCAGCAGGCATGCGGTAGCAACAGGCAGACATCGTATTTCGGGCGAGGCGATTTTGTGTTATTTAACAAGTATCAAATAATGCAAAGGAAGAATTGTGGATTTATTCCTCAGAAATATATTTCCGATGCAAGATCACACCAAAAGATTGATGTAGTTCCTGTTTGCCTTGAAACGAATTATACTTAGGATTATTAAATAGCAATGATTTCTCATTATTGTTGCAATTTAATGTAGTACTTATATTGTTCTTCATTACCTGCCACCGACTGTATCGAGTTCTCACGTCATCTTCGCATTTGTAAGCGTCTGCGCTCCACATTTTCTGGGCTTCACATTGGAAATCCGTCGTCGGGGGCTCGCGAGGCGGTTCCGGCATCTCCCCCGCGCGTCGAAGCGCAGCGGGGCGAAACCGCCCCCTGGCGACCGTCGACGGGCGGCTCCCAGGAGGCCCGGGGCGGAGGCACAGGCGGAGGCGGCGGCCGCACAGCGCGCCGCCGGAAGCGGCCCTCGGCTGCGGGACCGGCCCTCTACGCCCCGCCCCTCCGCCCCCGCCCATGCCCCGCGCGCCGCGAAACAGCCCGTTCCGCCCCGCGCTTCCGCGTGCTGGCCCTCCCGCGGCTTCTCGCCTCATCGCATGCTATGCCGCGTCGCGGCTCCGCCCCACTCCCCGCCCCGCCCCCGCGCGACTCATCTTGTCCCACCCACCCCACCCCGATACACCGTGTCCCTCCAGTCCACCCACCCCATCCTAACCCGCCCCAGTCCAACCCATCCTGTCCTGGCCACCCCCACCCCATCCCACCCCGCCCCAGGCCGACCCGCCCCACCACGCCATAGCGCATATCCCGACCACCCTACACAGTCCCTCTCCACCCTGACCCATCCTGCCCGCCTAGCCCGCCCAGCCCCCGACCCAGCCCCACCCTAGCCTGACCCCAGGCATCCTAGCCCGTCCCATCCTACTCCATTCCATTCCATCCCTACCACCTCGCTTTCCATTCCCCGTCCCGATCCACCTCGTTCCTCACCGTCCTGCCCTCCCCACCTGCTCCGCTCCGCTCCACTCACTCTGTCCCTCCCGGCCCCACCCGTCCTGCGCTGCCTCGCCGCCGCGGGCGGGCAGGAAGTGGCGGCTCGCCCGGCCCGTGACGCGGCCCGCGGCGGCGCGTTTGACTCCGAGCGCGCACGCAGCCATTCGCCACACTCAGCCCTCGTTTCCTGCAATACGGCGGACGCGAACACGTTCCGACGGACGCGTTTTTTTTCATTTTAATGCCAACATCCCAGGTCCTGGGGATGCCTCCCGACTGTGGCGGATTTGTTCGAATCCGATCGCTCACTACACTTCAATTTTTTAAAGTGGTCGATGACATTATTTTTTTGTTACACCTCCTGCCTTAAAAAATGTATCTTTTTGACAGTGGTAAGTACATTTCTGAGGCCACGGCCTCGCTGAAATGGACGTTCGCAAATTAATAAGATTCATTTTTTAAGGCAGGAGGTGTGACAATGACCTAATGTCATCGGCCTCTTTAAAAAGATCGAAGTATTGGGGAGAATCGAAGCAGCCGGCTGCTCCGATGGGAGGTTTTCCGCGCTCTCTCTGGTCAATCCCGAGCGAATGCCGGAGCAGTACCATAACAACGAATCACGGCCGGCGCGAGAACTTTCTTTCATTATCTTTGTCCTCCCTTCCTTTCCTCTCACACACACTTATGAACTGACTATAGTTTGGTTTGGTTTTTTCGTGTTTCCGGGCGCGTCAACTGCTTTGGTCATTAGTCCCGTTAGTGTAGTGCATGTTTTTTTCTCGGGAGATGGCGGTGATGTTCCCCCGCTGGATGGCGAGATCCGACGCCGACCTACTATCGGCTAGTGGGGTTTCCCCCTAACCAGGACTCTCCCACCAGCGTGGCACCGCCCCAGCCAGGATAAGCTCTAAGCTCCCGATCGGTCTCCCGGAATATGCGGTAGTGTAGTGCATGTTAGTGTAAGTGTGTGTGTGTAAGGGGAGAGGATAGGACAAGGAAGAGGAAGGAAAGATCGCGCGCGGTCCGTGGCCCGTTTGGTTGGGTACTGCTCCGGCATTCGCCTGGTGTTGATCGGAGAAACCACGGAAAACTACCAATCAGAGCAGCCGGCCGCTAGAATTCTCCTCCAGACAGCGACTGAGTTCGACCTAGCTGGAAAGATAGTGTCGAAAATCATGCGGCCGTCAGGACTCGAACCTAGGACCTCCCGGTCAGAGGCGCTGCAGTGGCATCATTTGATGCACTGAGCTACCGCTCCCGGTGACTGTAGGTAAGATGCCCAGTCGGGAGGTTAGAGATTGACCCGGCGGGGGCGGTGTCCCAATGGGGAAGACGACTCGAGCCACCCTCCCGAGCTGACATGCAGGTCGACGCCCCTACATCGGAGGAGGAATATGCCCATCTCATATCCATGCCCTACGTTCACTGGCGCGCCCTGAAACAATGAATTCTCGCATACGATCAAAAATAGTAATCATTTTGTACCGATCATGCATTTGCAAATGCCGTCGACTCCAGTTAAAGTGAACGTCTGGGCACTAACATTTTTGGTTCACTATACTACAGGTTCACTGTAGCCGATGATATCAAAATAAAATAGAATTTCTCCACAGTGATTGATTTGATTAATATAGAGAAACATTAACAGCACTAACTGAAATTTTCGTTTTATTCAATTCATTTATTTCCTATCGCTACGTAGAATTCTATGCGCTTTGTGCCCCGGAACATAACACCAAGCATGAAACTGATGCAAGGACACGCGCCGCCAATTGTAGCCCACGCAGGACACGGCCATTGTTTCCGCAGAGACACTGAGTGGCATAAGGTCATCAGTAAGGTCCCCATTTGAAGTTCTCTATCTTCACCGCAGGGGAGACTTCTTGGATTATGAACTTTGGATTGTACTTTTTTTCAAGCTGTCTGATGTTAGAATTGTGGTACTGAGGCTATATATTCTTTTGCAGGAGGGAATTAATTTCCAGGAGATTGTATTTCCTACGTTCACTAAGGCCGAGGTTCAGGTTCACTGTAACCTAATGTTCTTATGCTCATTCGTAATGTAAGTGAAACGGGACCAGTGACTTAAAGTTCACTACATCCGAGTTCACTATAACCGGATTCGACAGTATATACCTGACTGATATTTTGCACTTGAACCTCGACGGTTCTAGTAAGATTTACACTAGGATACTTTAAGGCAATCCCGACTTTTTTCTTTGATTCTTTGAGCGTAAATCGGATAGAGTTAATGTTCGCCATTGTTAACTTATCACCTTCTAATCAGGCGAAATAATTGATTCGTCTACTACAATTTTATTATGAAGATGGTTTGTACTCAATCGGTCGAATTCCGTGTACGTTTGGGGTCGACAAACTGTGGTTTAATTTGTACATGCTGTCGCGTTGAGAATAAATCAAGATACAGAATGAAAGGATATTGAAATTTTCGTCTCTCCATAAAATGACTCATTTTTACGTACTAATTTCGGTATAAAGCCAAAATATTCGGGGAACGACTCTTATACAGGAACCCCCACATTAATTACTATTTTCAATTCCACACCAACAAGCTCAGTATAGAAAAAATCAGTCTATTCATTCAAGGAAAAATGAAAGTTAGGATAATGAGAATTCTGATTTTCCTATTTAATAGTTTTATAGTTTCCTTTTCCACAATATTAATAAAATTCATTTATAAAAATCATTTATACAGAATGTCAAAGGAAGAAACGACGAAACTAGAAAACTTTACTTTCCAAGTTGTCCTGAGTAAAAAAAACTCTCTATAAATATGGTCAATTCTTCGTCCATTAGCCATTTTTTGCGTGATTAATTTTGTTCAGTGTAGAAGTGCTATAGCTGGTACTTACTCCGCAGAGCGCGCGATTCAGAAAATAGATTCAAATAATAAGCCAGATTTAAAAGTGACACTGTTAGTGAGCCAGAGTCGTTTATTTAGAAAAAGGGCTCTACATGTCTATCAGAGACGATTTCCTAATCGGATTGTGCGCCGTAATAGAATATTTATTAACACCTTCGGAAGATTGTGAGAAGTTCATTATCTCTGACCTATGAGTGAGGTCTGTATTCAGATTCGGAAGAAGTAAGTGACGTGATTGTGAGAGAAGCCAAAGAAAATCCATCTACCAGTGTAGGAAGAGTTTCTGTTCGGTTGGGTGTTGCGAAGAGCACAGTATGAAAATATATTTTTCTTCACACGGATTACAAATTTGATCGATAACATTAAAACGTTTGTAAAATTCAACACTTTCAACCACAAGACAGAATACTTGCACGAGTTTCAGATGGTTTTAAGGACATCCGGAATAACCGGGGACAACTACAGTCAGTAACTACAACCGAACGAGGTATATATCAGAGGAGGAGAATGACATTTTGAACAACTACTGTGAGTAATCACAAACAAAAATTGAAAGTCGTGCCCAAGAAGACATAACGCGATCAATGCTATTAAATAATTCGAAAAGACTCGACTTGCACTTTTCAATTGCAGTTTTTTTCTGTGTCCATTTTACTTTTTTAACAGATTATTTATTTATTTTGTAACTAATTCATAATTTGCATACTCCTGGAGTGTTTATTTGTCTCCACAGTGTAAATTTTGCTAGAAGGTATTTTTTTCGAACAAACTTTTGTCGTTATTGCAGTTCAACCACTCCAAACCCATTAGGAGTTTATTAGACAAAACATGCTTAAAATCAACGTAAGAGCTTTTTTTTTTCGAAATTTCGTTGCTCTTCTTTAGACATATGTAAACAGAAGAAAACGTAACTTCACGCCCATATCATGTTCTCATCAATTTTCTAAAAATGTCTCCTATTCGTTAACGAAGCGAAAGATTTGTAGTCCCACAACTTTGTTTATTTGTGAGAATGCCTGTGTCTCGCCTCGTTGAGCCTCTTGGGGTCGAGATGTCGTTCTCAGGCCATTTGTCAGTTGCACGCATCACTTGCGAGGGAGCTCCCTCCCACCCCCCTGCCCCCACCCCTACACCGCGATCGCTTCCTTCGAAATGAGTTGACGGTGGCGATTTATTCGTCGTTTGCCTCGCGCCGGTGTTTGTTCACGTGGGGGCGTTTCCTGTGCGCGCCACCGCGGCGCTGCTGTCCCACCCTCCCCTCCCCCACTTCCCAACTGCGACAGAAGCAACCGCCAAAAGTGACGCTAAGATCTCATTTCGTGTACTGGATATAAAACCATACCTAGAGCTGGGAGGGGAATGCAATCTTTTAGCCCTGAAATATGCATGCAAATATACCACAAACGTTGAAATATGCACAGAAATTGTTAAGATATGCCTTTGGTCACGGACATGTATATTTCAATGATGTTTAATATTTTTGACGCCTAGAGAAACATGATAAGCAAGGGAGAGAGGACAAATATTTTGAGTACAGAACATTTTTAGAGAAAGTATTTTGCTACATACGTAAACAGGCATTATCTTTTCGGTATCGGGGACCTACACAATACGATTTTTTCTGCTGAAAAATCGTCGTTTCTCCATGCAGCATTACATAACTATACTACATAAAAGTATGCGAGAAAGTAAACTACGTTAGAATCATATTACAAAATAAATAATTCAACTTTATTAAGACACTAAACTTTACAGCCTTGTTTATTAGTGCAAAATGTCCGTTTTGAATGATAGTGTAATTCGGTTTTTAGATTACAAAATGCACACTTCTTAAATTTTTGAGATCTCTACGCGAGGTGCCAGTATTGCCATGAAATGCAAGTTGAATTTTATTTTAGGCATGTTTAAAGAACAAACATTTATACAATGAAATAATGTTTTCATTTCATTGTTTTTCTTTCATTTAATGTAGCAAATCACGTTTACAATAATTATATTTACTTTCTCTTGGCAGCTTGAAGTTGGATTTTTATTTCTGTTCATCGTGAACTGAATCCTTATTTCCGACATTAATTTTGTTTATAAGTACAGAAAGAATTACCAGCAAGGAAGTGGCATGTAACACAGGAAGTTCATGAGGAATGAAGAAAAATGATAAATGAATTTATCGAGGAATTGACAGGATATCTAGATTTTCGAAGACAATCGAAATAAAAACATTAAACAAAAGTTTTTTAAAATTAAAATGAAACCCAAGATAATCATAAGTTTATTCTTCAGGACTCAGTTCGGCCAGATGAGCGTTGTACAGTCGAGAGTCTGCAGGTCGAGGGAGACTTGAAACATGCCGAATCTGAAACTATCAGGAAGGCTAGTATTTTGGAGACTTAGATACGGAGATGCAGGGTGTGGATGGAGAAGATCGAATTCGCAAGCATAATAGGACGACGTAGTGATAATGTTTTAAAACTCTTCAGTTTTTATTTGCCAAAACTCTGAAAATAAGAACAACCCACCCATTTGTCCCTTCTCAGAATTTAAAGCATTTTCGAAGTAGTACAACCTAAAATGACTAGAATCAGCAAGTAAAACCTACATTCTCACCCTCGGCAGTTTTAACTCTCCTGTAAATTCAATCTCATTCGTCTTGTGCCTAGGAGCTTCTGTAAGAGCTCAGTGTTTAAGGATAGTTATTGAAGAATGTACAGAGATAACAGAACGCGAGGGAGAGAGCTTTACAGAATGGGCATTTGCAAACCTACCAGCAGAGATGTTCCGAAAAAGTAAAGCAAGCCTGAAGTCGAGAGCAAAACCCTATTAGTAGCATTTACCATGCCCACCCCCTTCTGACCGGTAGCGGTAGCGCAGTGCATCTACTGACGTCACTGCAGCGCCTCTGACCGGGAGGTCCAAGGTTCGAGTCCTGACAGCGACACTAGCTTTCAGCTAGGTCGAATTCAGTCGCTGTCTGGAGGAGAATTCTAGCGGTCGGCTGCTCTGATCGGTAGTTTTCCGTGGTTTCTCCGATCAACACCAGGCGAATGCCGGAGCAGTACCCTACCAAACGGGCCACGGACCGCGCGCGTTCTGTCCTTCCTCTTCCTTGTCCTATCCTCCCCTTACACACACACACACTTACACTAACATGCCCTACACTATCACATATTCCGGGAGACCGGTCGGGAGCTTAGAGCTTGTCCCGGCTGGGGCGGTGCCCCGCTGGTGGGAGAGTCCTGGTTAGGGGGAAACCCTATTAGCCGACGGTTGGTCGGCGCCGGATCTCGCCATCCAGCGGGGGAAGATCACCGACAAAAACATGCACTACACTAACGGGACCAATGACCGAAGCAGTTGACGCGCCCGGAAACACGAAAAAATCAATCAATCAAATCCACCCCCTTCTGAAAAAAAAATGCATCCTTCCTGTTAGTCCCGCCCGTAAACAGGTGCCCTCTCTGCAGATTTCTAATCTGAGGAGCGCGTGACAAGGAAGCGGTTCCGTAGATGGCAACCATCCCGTCCAAGCGGGACGGCTAGATCTTCTGAAATCAAGATAAAACCCTGTGAATAGCCCTTCCCAGTCCCACCAGATCGGAAAAAAAATTACAACCGACCCCCAATAAGCCCGGACTCTCAATTTCTCCTCAAGTTTTACACTCTTTCAAATCAGTCATGGCAGAGCTGTGTTCCTGTCTTCAAATCCAAGTGCAAGTTTTAGATTCTTTGAAAATCTTAAAGTGTTTTGTACAAAATATAAAACATCTGAAAAATAAGAAAAATGCTGTTACATAAAAGATTAGTTATTTAACTTCATCAATTTTGAAGATTCACTGTTTCCTAACCATGTTTTACAACGCTTCTTGAAGACTTCTTTTGTTAAATAACCGAAGCTTTAAGAAAGATTAGCAACAATGGAAATCCCACCCAACTCTTGTGCCACGTCTATTACATAATTTTTACTTTCATTTTTCTGACGGTTTCTCGATAAAACAACCTGCAAGTCTTGCATCTATAGGCAGACCGAAAATTTACATTCCGAGGAAAAAAGAAATCTTTGTTCAACGCTTTCTTCTAATGGAAGTTTCGGGGAACCACTCCCTTCGAAGAAGATTGATCAGTGATGCACCTACGCTCTTTTGGCAGTGGGGGCAGACCTACGGAAGTTTGCTTGTGACCCCCGACTGTCAGTCACTGGCCCAAAGCTAACGATGTCAACAGACCTACATAAGAGCCAGACTAAGAAGGGTCTCTATAGTGTGACGTCGTGGGAATACACAATAACACAGACACGAGCTTCAATGATAAATATGTACAGGTTTATTCACAATATGTACAATAAATATTTAAGTTACTTTTAGCTCTTGGAAAACGTTTACTCCCCTGATCGCAGGAGCGATCCTTAAAAATGTAATCTGACTCGTGGCCCGCGCCACTCCTCAGCGAACCTTATGCACACAGCACGTGGCTCCCGTGACGTAGGTCACCCGTGGAAAATCTCCACCCCGGCGTCCCAACACATGGGTTGCCGTACGAGCCTCGCTCGGCTCCGCACCGCCCTGGGCGCAAGTTTGTGCATTCGCACGAGGGTTCCACTCAGCTCGACAAACCCCACCCCCGCGCTCTCCGTTCGCTCTTATAGCCCCACCCACGTGACCTGAAACGTCACTGGGTTTTCACACGGCCCGCGCTAGTCGCGTTGCCAGGCATTTTGGGCATCCCTTTCCTGGATTCTAAGAATTTTGCACGCGGCACGCGGCAAAAATGCGCTGTCCGTATTTTGGGCATCCCTTTCCCTAGCTCTCGGAATTCTCCCAATACCGCATTGTTCTTACATCCTGCCTGGCCCTTGCGTCTAATCCCTTTGGCGCCGCCATTTTGAGTGGAGCGTACAATACGTTACAATAGGCTCGCTTTCCGCACTGCTACTCAACGATGCTGCTACTCACCCCATCCAGAGATTACTATGCGGATCTAATATGGCACAAGAGGTCCCCGTACATTTAACTGGACAAGAACATGACCATACTTCGTCCCTGAAGACTCATGAAATTTTAAGTCGAGGAGAAATCGTGGAGGGTAAAAAGTTTTACTAATTACGTTAATTGAATCTGTTTCAATATTGAATTCAACTTTATTTTAACTGTTTACATTGACATTTACGTAAGTATTTAAAATATTGAAGTAAAGCCGTCTAAAGAATTACTTTAAACCAATATTATGGCTGACTATTAGGTAGTATGAATCATTATCATTTAATTAATAACTAATAAGCTCTGCCCTATTACTCCTGTGTAAAACTGCGCGCGCTCCCTAGTACAGCCAAAGGGGAAGGGAAGGGATACAAGCCAATATAGCCACAGCATCACTCATTACAGATCACTCCAACTAGGAGAGCCCACCGCGTGGCGAAGGCCCTGCCCAGTGTTGAACACTGAACGTTAGTCGCGCCCCAAACGGCAGAGTGAGGCGAAGACGTCACCCTTGCGCATAGCCTTTCAGCACACCCTGGCGGGCCTCCGGACCAGCCAGGCCAGCCATCAGAGCACCACGTACGCAGCTAAGAAAGCGTGACAATGCCCGGCTTTATGTACGATTCATTTTCCCTGAAGAATGCGCAGCTTTCCCCTTCCCGATATCCAATTGGAAGATGGTCAAGTGATTTTGCACGAAAAAACAAAAACAAAAAAAACACTGTGTTAATCGTGATTTCTATAATCCTAAAAGTAACTTAGAAATTCATAATGGATCCCTGCAATTATGTTGTCGCATTTATTGGCAAAATATATCATAATTTTGCAGGTTACTAGTGGTGAAATAAAATGTTCCGCAGAAATGCCAACTGACGCCTTAGAAGACACAGTACGGACTCGTGGAGGGAGAATTGGAGGGGGGGGGGGCAGAAGGGGAATTTCTCGCAGTTCCCAAGCGACCGTCAAGGAAGCATGTTACAGTCAACTTAATCGTTTCGTGGGCTTATTAGATTGACATTTAAGAAAAGGTCCTGACAACCACGAAACGTTTATTTTGAATGAAATATATTTGTGAGTTACTATAAAATATTATCTTGAGAAAAAAATAATTCGAGATATCAATATTTTTAATATTTAGTATCAGCATAGCTAATCTGATGATATGTAAAATATAAGAAATTATTACTAAACAATATTGTTAAGTACTATGGCAGATGTATGGGAAAACCGAATCGTATAAACCTTGCAGCGTTTTCTCCTCGGTGAAGTAATTTCTTGTAGTACATATTTTCAGATTAGCTCTAGTAAGTGCTATGCGAACGAAAAGATCTCTAGTATTAAAAATATTGATACCTCGAAAAAATCTATTTCCTCAATTTATCACAAGATATCAACTCATCAACAATATGATTAATATTAGCTGTTTTGTACGTAATTTTCATTCATATTTGTCATATTAGTGTTAAGGTTACGTATATTTTGTGTACAAATCGTGTCATTGGTGATAATTTTAAGTATTTGTAGGTTTTATCATTTATTAATTACGTTTAAGACGCCTTATTATTTTTTATTCGGTGTATTGTTGAAATTTTACGATTTTCCGGAATCGGTTGAAATGGAAACATTCTACTTTACTTCGAATCCAAATTACACATATAGTGGGATTTATATTCGGAGGTTATTTGGACCTCTCTACTCAATCTGCACCGGGCGAAAAAACAAGTACTCCCCAATAAACTAAAATAAATAATTGAAAAGCTTCGTAATATTTCTAAATACATTTGATTTCTTTCTGAAAAGATAGCGGAAGTTTTACAATGAACTCGAAGAGCCACATGTATTGCGCAATCTAGAGAAACCTGAAAGAAAATAAATCGGATAGAGTTCAAAGGTATTTTTTCTTACATTCACTTCAAATGAATTATTTTGTGTTTCCTTTCGAATAAAGTCTCTAGAAATGCTCGAACTGGCTGACATGATGTTCACTGTTCTGTATTGTTTTTTGATGGTGGGTTGGTCGTTGACCTATCCTTCAATTTGTTCGAGAAGTTAATTATGTTACCTCTTGAAACAACTTCACTAGGTGAAGCCACTCAGTTGCAGCTATGACAAACATATTTAATGAGGCAGGGCATTCTATTTCAGCACGTCAGTTGTGAAGTAGAAGGATTATATTCCTCAATAAATTAGCTAGAATTTTAACTACATTAGTTACTATCAATTTTTTCAGGTAAATCATGACACTTCCGCACTCGGAACGAAATTATCCTATCTGTTATGTTGTACGTAAAATATCAGTGGGATAATTTACATTAGTTTTATCATACTTTATTTAACTCAATTTAACCGAATAGTTCTTATCATTTACATACTCTAATGAAAGAAAAATTCATGATACTCGTTATTTCTATTTCAAATGTTTGAGTTTGATTCTAATTGTAATAAATACGGATTAATTAGAGCGTTCAAAGAACAAGGTCTGATAGTAATAACTCGAGTGATTAAAGGTTTTCATTTAGTTGCGAAATCGTTTTCAATGCACAAAACTCGGGAATCTCTGCTCAACGTTAGAGGGTTTACATCAACATTAAATGAAGAATTTATTTACCACTTATTCAGGTTTTCTTCAGTTGTGATCTTTTACTATTCTACATTTTTAAGTTAAATTTTATAGTTTCTCGTTGTCAGTGTATTGGTTCTCAAACTGCTCAAACAAAACTAATTAGTTGTCCATTTTAGAAGAGCAGTATTGCGTAAGTATATAAAACATCCTGCCTGATAAGCAGGATTTTGATCGTTACATTAAATAAATAATACAAGTTAAAGATGGATCTGGAAACACATTTTTCCATACTATCTGTATTTGATGAATCACTAACAAATATTTTGTGTCGGTACCTTAGGGTTTCAAAGAATTTCTACATCGAAAATGTGAAGGTTAGTAAAGGAAAGGCGTCAAAAAGTTGGTTTTTCTTACGAAATATTTCAAAGGAACTTTTTGTCAAAAAATTGGGTGCAATATTAATTTTAATATACCTTTTTACCCTTCACTAGATAGAAGCTAGTGAATGAAGATAGAAGAAGAAAGTATTTAAATGCTGCCCAACCCTGTTTATAGGACATCAGCATCTGAAGCCAACCCTCATTTGTATTACGGAACATCGATTCGTTCGTTGCTGTCGAGTATACTGTTCAGATCGTTTTGCGATGTCTCACTTTTCGCCGATTATATTTTATTAAAGATTTCTGACTTACGGCAGAATGATGGAAATTGTTGATATTGGACTATTGCAGTTTTTTAACTTTCAAAATTTTATTTTTATTGTTAATACATTGTTAAAAGTGTCATTTTGATATTTTAATTCGTCTACGTTATAAATAAACTATCTTGCAAATTTCAGAAAAATTCCCAAAAACATATTTTTTTTCGAAAACTAGTTTTACATTAAAGGAAATTGATTATAAATAAATTATTTTGCAAAATGCATTTCAACGGAACAGTGACACTAGAAAATTGCCAATTTATTGCATGTTCCTAATTAAAAATATTGCAAGAAGTTCTTCTATCGAATTGTTTTCTGGCATTTTTCGAAGTCTCGGTTTGAGCTCAGCTGGAGAACGTTTCCGTAATAGAATTCCTTCGATCACTATTACCGTCAAAATTGCAGAAAATACTACTCCGTACTACGAGACTGTCGGAATATCTTAATGATACATCGTGGAGCCTGTTTTTACGTTTTATTAATAATTAATAAATAGTGAAGTTTGAACATAAATCATTTTAACATTTAATTCACGAGGCAAGTGCTATGCATCAGATATATTCTTAGGAATATTTTTAATTTTGCAGACATTGAAACACATTTGAATTTTTAAATGGATCTACACTTTTGTTACCTGAAATAAATAGATTCTTTGAAGATTCATACAATCATACCTATATTGTTCATAACTTTAAAGAAATTCAGAATTTTTTTTTTACTCTTTGAAATTATGAACAGAAGTTGGTTCGAAAAATATTTCTTACAGAAGTCCGTGCAGCGATCGCTTTTGCATCTCTTGACCTTCGCGTCGCCAAGAGCCATGGACTGAAATGAAAGGAATGGCGCGGTGGAATGGGTGCGTGAATTGTGTAATCATGGTCATGACAGGAAGTGTATAGAAAAGGACATCAATATTAAAAGAATCAGTCGTCGAAAAGACACAGATAGCATAAGAAAGAAAACGGCAAAGGCTATTTTTCAGATTTAACATGCATTGATCTCGATTTGTAAAGGTATCAGAAACAAGTCTGCATTTTAAAACATTTTTACTAGAACGGAAAAAAATTCAATCGTTTAAGATTTGTTTACAATATCTCGAAATAATTCATCAAATCGTAGATTGACAGCAAGTTTTTAATATTCTTTACTGTTATTCTAGTTCCTCTTTAGATCATGAATGTGATCATGAAACATTTACACATATATAATTATTAAAGAAAACAAAATGTGCATTGCAGTACTTCTCTTCTGAAATGTATTTGTAGCATGACTGTTGTCCAGTTCTTTTACCAACCTGTTACCAATCTGTCAAGAAACAATTTGAACAAAGAATATTCAAACCAATTGTCAGGGCTGGAAAATGTGATAAATTGACCTACACGTTTACCAGATTTAATTATTTATGAAAATTTTGTGGGAAAAATGAGGGAGATTATTTATGAGACTGTGCCTTCGACTCCAGATGACATGAAAACCGGCTTAGGTGGCTCAAAGCGTCAATTAATGTCACTGGAGCGCCTCTGACCGGGAGGTCCTAGGGTTCCACACCCGACGTTGGCAGGATTTTCGACTCTAGTTTCACCGCTAGGTCGAGTTCAGCCGCTGTCTGGAGGAGATTTCTAGCGACCGTCTGCTCCGATCGATACTTTTACGTGGTTTTCCGATCAACACCAGACGAATGCCGGAGCAATATCCTAACAAACGGGCAACGGTCTGCGCACGATCTTTCCTTCTCCTTCCTTGCTCTATCCTCACCCTTTACTTGCACGCACTTACACTCACACGCACTACATTATCACAAATGTCGGGAGCTTCGAGCTTGTCCCGGCTGGGGCGGTGCCCCGCTGGTGGGAGATTCCTGGTTGGGGGAAACCCCGGAAGCCGACGGTAGGTCGGCGCCGGATCTCGTCATCCAGCGGGGGAAGATCACAGCCACCTTCCGATGAAAAAACATGACTACACCTACGGGCCTAATGACCTCGGTAGTTGACGTGCCTGGAATCACTAACTAACAACCAACTAACCAATCATAATAATAAAAGAGTATATTTGACATTCAGTATTTATTCACACCAGTGCAGCCGCAAGATTATTCTATGCGAAAGGACGAGCCGAGAGAAATAAAAAATCCTCAATAGTTTACAATGTTTCTAAGTAACTGAAGACAGACAGTGATCTAATTACGCTATTCCCTAATCTTGAGACTTCTAGGTGTTCCCACACTTCATAAACCGATTATTTCAGCTTAATTTCGTAGTTATTGCCAGAATATCATGCCATACATCATTTGCAAACGATCCAACGTACGTCGCCATCCAGCGGGGGGAAGATCACCGATTCCACCCGATGATAAAAAACATGCACTACAGTTACGGGAATAACGACCTCGTTAGTTGACGTGCCCGGAATCACTAACCACCAACCGTTTGCCTCGAAGGGGGTCAGAGGGCCACCGTCTCGCCCGCAGGGGGTCAGCGCGGAGGGCGACATGGAGATTTATGAGGAGCTTTGCGCCGTTTCCGGACCCCGTTTAGAAGGCGGAGAACGCGCGCTTTGAGGAAACGCAGGCCGTTTCTGAGAAGGCGGTCAAGACGGCGTTGTTACTCCAAGCTATTTTGAGTGGCAGAGCTCGCCGCCACAGAGATGGAGGGCGAAGGACAGGGCAGTGGGGCAGGAGATTCGCAGTCCGAGAGCGGTGATTGACCTTGATGCCCTGGAAGTTGTAAGGACAGTCACCTCCCACGGGATATTGGAGGTGTAAATCGCAAATGTGACACAGACGACAACTTTTATGAATATGAAAGAAATACGAGTATTACATCAAAGAGAAAATAAAAGTATTTATCGTTGCCGAATGCCTGGGCCCTGGATTATTATGTTTCGGCTCAATCTTGACTTACTCTAAAAATTGGTTGTTTCGATATTCGCAGCACTGGGCGCTCAGTGCTACCTGGTATTTTAACTGCAATGTTCGCCGCAAGGGACTAGGATAACAACGGTCTCTGTCATGTTTATCCGTTATTTGTGTCGTTCCCTGGTTGAAAGGAGATTGGATCGTCGGACAGCGATTAACATGTCACAGAGATTAACATGTCAATTAACATGTCACAAATATGACTTGAAACACTGACAATTTTTCACTTTTTCAATATCCGTCACCCTCAGTCGGCATTGAACTTACTATCTCGAGCTTTCCAAGTCAGAATACTAAAACACTCCACAGAGTCTGCCATGTGAAATATAATTTGAACCCCCGTGATGACAGTTTCTAGGCTGTGAATTGAAATTGCAGGTTGGAATTCTTGAGATTTTGGATCATTTCTCATTCGGATTTGGTCCAAGAAGGAAACGAAGTGCATACATTGTTGTGAGTTGAAAAGGAGACATTATCATAGACCCCAAAATCCTCTTTACTCTAACCTATTTTCTCTAACGAGCTGTTACGAACTTCAAATGTCTCTTAACCAACCGTCCGGGTTTTTCCGTAACATACCGTCATGTTTCTTCCTAAAAAAGGCAGAATTAAAATAATAATAATAATAATAATAATAATAATAATAATAATAATAATAATAATAATAATAATAATTAGTGGTCTGCAACAGCGCAAATGCTGCTGAACAAAACCACGCAAAATGATTTTCCAATAAGTAGCACGAACGCTGCTCAAGACCAAAAAATTAACTAATTTCGAATAACATTCTAATAACAAAATAAGATTTTAACAAAAACAGTCTTCACGAATCCTGCCATCACATAATAAAGTATATGCACAGTACAACAGTTCTTTACAAACCAAGAATACCGAAGAACTAGCTGTTCCATTCCCCAGCATGTAATTAGCAAATATCGCTCACCCGTATCCCATTTTTTTCTCCCCACTGGCGTGAGAACATCTATTTGCATTACTCGTGAATTGATACTTAACTCCAATGTTTCATCTTTCTCCTTCCCGACTCATTAGCCTGGATGCAATCACGCTATGCCGTGTGAGGTAGCCAAAAGTGAAAGCTGATTAATCGAGAAGCGGATGCGTGGGAAACCTCACCGAGGGATACAATCGGACGACTTCGCGCTGACCAGGTATCATGACTATTGGTCACTGATGGCAAGACAACCGACTAGAGAAGACCGTTTGGGCTGTTTTAGTTTGCATGCTAATCACACACGCTAACGACATCCTTTAATTTGAATTATCCCTATTTTTCGGGCCTGTTTTACAATTCGACATGTGAATGTCGAATGAAACCCTTTTGAAGAATGTTTGAAATGGCTTGCACACTAAAATCTGATAATACACTTCGGAAGGGGAATATAGTTTGTTCAGCCATATTCCAAATTATTTTGCCACTCAATTATGCCAAACTAAGTTGGCGTCGTGGTCGATGGGTAATATGTAGAAATGACACGAATTCATTTCAATAATGTTGATTAACTTGTGGTGGGGATGTGGTATTCCGTATTGTTTAGTTATTCCCCAGGCAACTTTTCGCATGAAAGCCATTCATGTAATTAGAATTCAAGCAAAGTTCACTTGAAAACTTCTATTTGAAGACATATTATTTACATGAATTATATTTTGATTAAAAGTGATTATAGCGAGTTTAATAATGAAAACATGTAATAGTCAATAGTGAGCTCTTTGGTATTCTCTGAATGTGCCTTGATCGGTGGCCTTCGACGTGCATAGCTTCACTTTTAATTTCTCCAGCAGATAATTTATTTTAATATTCTCGCATGCTATCCGACATGACTTGAAACAAACCTTACAAATATTATTTTTGGTCGCGATGACGGAACAAAACTCTGCCACAGCTTACGAGTGTGGCGGAAGAATACATATCGCAAGGCGATGCCGTTCTCTGCAATACTCAACTGTTTTTGAATATATAAAAAAACGTTCGCGAGACTGAAACAACTTGAGAGAGAAAATACCGATGAGAGGTATTATACACGAACGGTTTCTTGACACCCGAAATACCTACCCCCAATACTTGACCAACATTCGTTGAATTAAGAATATATTACAGCAACGAGCGTTGTACACAAAATCTGATCACCAGAAATGTTCGCTGTCGTGTAATAGAAACTATTTTTTTTTATACCATCATTATAAACGACCCTTTTCGATACCCGGAATCGTGCATAATCCAGTATTTTATCGCACGCTAACATGACGTCATCGCCATCATTAAACGCGACATGACGTCATCACACATTCAGCCAATAGTAGCGAGAAAATCGTGGGGAGATAGAAGAAGACGGAACAGCTGACCACCGTTTTCTCGCACGGATGTCAACAATGCCATCTTGAATTTGATTTCCAGAGGGCGTTGGATGTCAAGCACCCGAGACGTCAGAAGAAAGTTGTTTCGCGAAATTAAGTTTGATTCTCTTGTAAATTTATAATGCTGTTATACAAAATAGCGTATGCAACTCGTTTATAATGTTGCTTTATTGCATTCGTACAAATTTGAAAACTCGCTCCTGGCGTCGCTCGTTTTCAAAACATGTACTCATACAATAAAGCTTAACATTATAAACTAAATGCATAAACTACTATTGCATCAAAAAACTATCTACAAATTTGAAATGAAATGCCTTTTGTCAAAATAATTAAACTCCCCACTCCCCTCGCCAAGCGAGGACTCAAGAAAACGTGCGCGGATAAAATCTGTAGCTGCGATGTCAAGTTTTGACCAGTTGCGACCAGAGGGAGGCGAAGCTAGGGCAACGTGCCGTTTTTCCTGTTTCCCCTCCACAGTAACCCTGAGGAATAGGGATTTATTAACTAAATGGCTTACGATTAAACTGCTGCCTTGCGGCTTAAGCAGTTGAGAGGGAAGGATTTCCTTAATAATTAGCTAATACTAACTAAAGCTAAATTAAATTTAGCTTAAATCTAATTTGCTAGTTATTGCTAGTTATTTCGTAGCACTTTGGCATACTTAACTTCCACAAAATTATAATTATTTTTATTATTTTTTTTCTTAATTCTAAGTAATGTTTTGATCATGTTTTCTAGGCGAATTTTATTTTATTTATTTTTCATTCACACATCATTCATTCATTCTTCAATTCATTGTATACATAACCATGCATTCTACTCATTCATTCCCACAGCACTACACTGGTAGTCTTCTGTTTGCCACGGCACTGACTGGGGCAACTTGCCCCAGTCTCACTTAGTAAGTGGAGCCCCTGAAATTTACACCAAATGTACGAAGGGGCCCCACTTACTTAGTGGGGCCCCACTTACTAAGTGAGAGCCTGGGGCAAGTTGCCCCAGTCAGTGCCGTCGCAAACAGAAGACTCGTATTTCCTTCAGTACATATAAAAAGAACTGTAGTTGAAATATGATTCACGGTAAATATATAAATAATTAATCATAATAATAAATAAGGAGACCACCTGAGGACCGAGATCACTAAGCCAGTAGTGTCGTAGTCATCTCGGACCGAAAGATCACGGGTTCGGGTCCCGCCTCGGGCATGGCTGTATTTCTGTTCCTCCTTTCACCCCTTATCATCACCATATCGTTTCATCTCCGCAGTTACCATAACGTTAACCCCAGTAGTGGTCGCTAATGACCTAGATGTTGATGTGACCTCAAATAACCAAATAAATAAACAAGGGGAAGTTTTGTTAGAAATTAGGCACCCTTAGAGTGAGTAAGTGAGAATGTATTGGCGCCTGGTTAGTCAACTACTTTCCAAGATATTAGTTCTAAACGTGTAGTGTATGTTTGTACCTCCGGGAAATGGCGGTGTTCCTCCGGTGAAGCGTACGACCCGGCCCAGGCCTACATGCTATGGGGCCATGGAGGTTATGACCCTCCTAAAAGACCTACAGTTTGCGTTTGCTACCTCCCTCTATTGGGCATATTGATTTCAATATTTATGTAGGAATTGTGTCATTATTTAAAAAGTGATACAGTATAGTATACATCTATACACTACAAAAATAATACACAATATAATAACAAATATGTTTATTATTTAACAAAAATCCATGATCCCCACCCCAATGATCGGTTGGATCCGCCCCTGATATACGAATAGATGTGTGTTAAGGGGAAAAGAGGGCTCAGAGATGAAACACGATGGCGGGGTCTCTGGATCATTTATGCGGCCTTCGCCTGGTATGGGTCGAAGAAACCACGGAAAAGTATTGATTAGAGCAGCTGGCAGCTAGAATTCTCCTCCAGTCAGCGGCTGAATTCGACCTACCTATATTGCTAGTATCAAAAATCCCGCATCGTTGGGACTCGAACCCCAGGACTCTCCGGTCAACGATGCTGCTGACGCAACATGGTTGTCATTCATCTCATCGACTGTAACGTAATGACACGGAGGAGAAGAGGCAGTGGGAGGGACAGAGACAGAGACGTTCTCCTCGAACGCGCAAGCTGCTCCTGTGCGCGCCCACGCGCCGCCATCGCCCTCCACTCAACACCCACTTCCCCCACCCGCTGCACATCGCCCGCAGCCCGTTACCTCTGCCCTTCGCCGCCGCCCTCGCCCGCCTCTTGCCACCCGCCGTCCAGCCATCGTTTGATTGATTGATTTTTCGTGTTTCCGGGCACGTCAACTGCTTTAGTCATTAGTCCCGTTAGTGTAGTGCATGCTTTTTTCTAGAGAGATGGCGGTGGTCTTCCCCCGTTGGATGGCGAGATCCGGCGCCGACATATCGTCGGCTAGTGGGGTTTCCCCCTAACCAGGACTCTCCCACCAGCGGGGCACCGCCCCAGCCGGGACAAGCTCTAAGATCCCGACCGGTCTCCCGGAATATGTGGTAGTGTAGTGCATGTTAGTGTGAGTGTAAGGGGAGAGGACAGGACAGAACCCGCGCGGTCCGTGGCCCGTTTGATAGGGTACTGCTCCGGCATTCGCCTGGTGTTGATTGGAGAAACCACGGGAAAGTACCGATCAGAGCAGCCGGACGCTAGAATTCTCCTCCAGACAGCGACTGAATTCGACCTAGCTGAAAAGCTAGTGTTGAAAATCCTGCCGCCGTCAGGACTCGAACCTTAGGACCTCCCGGTCAGCCCGCCGTCGTCCCGCCCGCCGCCGCCCGCCCACCACCCACTGCCCGTCGCCCACTGCCTGCCGGATCTCGAGCGGAAGGCTTCGCGCGATTTAACGGCGAGCGTGTCATGCGCCTTACTTCATTCAGGAGCGCCGCGCCGCCCGCTGCCAGCCGCCTCACATGCGCGCCAGACCTCTGACCTATGCGCTGCATTGTGGACAGGCGGATGTGGGCGGAGCGAAGGCGGGAGTGGAGACGGCGGCTTTGGAGAAGAGAGGCGCCGACGGACTTCGCCTTGTGTATTTACACACCATAAAGTGTGTCGCGCTATTAAAAAACGAATGCTTATCGAGAAATGTGGACATTTGAGGATTAATATTGTTGATAGTTCTCAAATTAATGAAGGGTAGTATATTTACTTACGGGAAACATTGTAAAATATTTTATCACAACGTTGAAAATTTCCTTGAAACTTGTGGTACTAAAACATCCCATAGTTTATCGCCCTTAGTAATGGTTACGAAATATTATTTATACCGCAATTTCTCTCCAAATTAACGTACCTCAGTCATAATTGTTTGTAAAATTCAAATTTTCGAAAACTTGTACATAACCTTATTTCAAATTCTACCTTTACCTAACAGATTTCATTAAGGAAAAAATCCTTATCTTTTATATTTTAGTTGTAGGAATACGCTGAACAAGTGTTGAACTTTTGCATTTTCGAACAAAACGGAATTTTCAACGAACATACGACCTGCACCATTCTCTTATAATTTCATTCATACTATCCAGTACCAAAGTTTAATGAAAAACATTGAAGACTTTTTTCGAAAATTTTGAATCTCGGCAAACGCTGCTCTGAGTTTCTAGAAATGCATGAGATGCCGGAACTAAGAATGCGAAAGTGTTAGGACAACACAGAGGGTAGTACTGCGTTTGTTTCATTGGAGGTGCACGTGTTTGCATTGTTGCTAACAAGATAATATGCTTTTTAGCAGTGAGTGTTTAGTCATGGCTAGTCATAGTTGTAATAACAGTCCTGACAGTTTTTGTTATATTTGTGACGAATTTCAGATTAAAAAACACCAACGGAACATTACAGACTCTGATAGAAATGTGCAATTTTCTTATTTTGGAATTAAACCTGATCAGGGAAAATCTTGGGCGCCTCATAAAGTATGTTATATTTGTGTAGAGGACCTTAGAAAATTGTCAAAAAGGAGACAGCATCCTTTAGATTCACCATTCCAGTGGTATGGAGAGAGTCAAGGAATCATTCAGATGATTGCTACTTGCTTTGATGTTACTGGTTACAACTCAAAAAACAAAAACGTACTAACCTACCAATTGCAATTTGTCAAATAGACCAGTGTCCAGGTCTGCCTGTGCCTGAACCACCTCTGGCTATTGCAACTGTTAATCTGGATAATATGTCAAGTGATAGACCCAGCTGACAATGAGTTTCCGTGTCCGTAAACAGTGTGGAACCTCAGTTGTTTAGACAAACTGAGCTGAAGGATTTGGTCAGAGATTTCGGCTTAACAAATGAGAAAGATGAACTGCTTGTCTCAGGCTCAAGGAAAAGAATTTGTTAGCAGCTGAACTTCAGTTCGTGTGTACATGAGAAGAAATAAGAAATTTGCTCATTTCTTCTCATGTACACACATTTCATGTGCTTCAGACAAGAACAGGATTTAGTATATTGATCAAATATTGCCGGTCTGGTGAATGAGTTCGGAATTGAATACATAAAAAGAAGAATGAAGGCTGTTTGTCGATTCCTCTAAAACTAGTTTAAAAGCTGTGCTATTAAGTAGTGGTAACGCCTACGTATTTGTTGCTTATTGCGTACACATAAAGGAAATTTACGAAAACCTCAGTGTTAGAGAAATTAAACTACTCTCCTCATGGATGGATGATATGTGATGATTTAAAAATAACATTCATGCCTCTTGGCCAGCAAAGTGATTTTACTAAATTCCGATGTTTACTATGTGAATGGGATATTAGGGCATGAAATCAGCATTTATGTAGAAAGAATTAGCCTGTAAGAAAATCGTAAAGACAGTGGAAAGAACTTACAGGAACATCTGGTAGATCAACACAAATTCTGCAGCCTCTATTCCACATAAAATTAGACCTCATGAAACAATTTGTGAAGGTGTTACCTAAAGATAGACAGTGTTTCAAATACATTTCTGAAAACTTTCGTCATTGTCTGAAGCAAAATTAAAAGGTTTGGGACTGATATTAGAAAAATTGTTTGATTCCCAATTTGAAGTCAATATGACAGTGAATTAAAAAAGCGTGGGTTACATTTAAACACGTTGTAAATAAGTTCCTAGGCAAAAAGACTATCAAGCAATTGTTGTCAATATGCTGGCTGCTTTCAAGAAATTGGGATGTTTAATGGGCCTCAAGGTTCACCTTTAACCACTCATTTACAATTCCTTCCGGACAATTTAGGTGATGAAAGTGAATAACAAGGAGATTGTTTTCGTCGAGATCTGTAAGGAATAAAACAACGTTATCAGGGACGCTGGAACACCAACATTATGGAAGATTGGGTGTAGGGCACTTCACTGCAGAGCAAACGGCGGATAGGAGAAAATGTATATCAGGGCTTTACAGAAAAGAACAAAGAAAATATACTTCAGTGGACACTTGAAGCCTTCGTAGAATGTAATGTTAACAATATAAAGACATCTTCTATGTTTAAATAAAGTTTGATGGTATTTTAAAAGTCGTTTCATTTCCATTTTTATTTCCATTCATAGCATATTTTCGATTACCTTAATAGATCAAATTCTCACTAAACTGTGGGTGAGGGAAACAAATAGACTTCAGATGCGGATTCAGCACCCAAAAATTAAAGATCAGCTATCAAGATTTAAAAGTTATTACAAACCATTTTTGTTGGCCTGTGTAGTAGAAGGTTCACAATGTGTCATTTAGTACAATCGTTTTAGAAACATAACTCGAATTCCACCTCTCCCTGCATGTCACGACCTGTCTCTGCTTGTCCCCATGTGCCCATAATAACTCATGTCCCCACAAAAGTATGTTCACAGAAAAAACTTATTTTAAGTGTTAAGGGTCTAGCCGCATCGTTTCGAGTTATGTACGATTGTAATATTTGCTGCAGTAATGTTTTGTAAGTCATATTAAAAACTTTCTATTTTTCACCTAACATGTCTTTGATGCAGGACTGCGAATTAATTCCCTATTCAGCAGGATAGCAGGTTTTTTGTCGATGGTTTCTTATAAATTGCAAAAAACTTTCATTTACGATGATGGGTTTTCTGAGAGACAATGACAGAGTCAGAGGGAGACAGAGAGGGAGATAGAGAGGGAGACACTGAGAGGGAGACACAGAGAGGGAGACACAGAGAGGGAGAGACACACACACACAGAGAGACACAGAGAGAGAGACACACACACAGAGAGACACACACACAGAGAGAGACACACACAGAGAGAGAGACACACACAGAGAGAGAGACACAGAGAGAGACACAGGAGAGAGACACACAGAGAGAGACACGGAGCGAGAGAGACGGAGAGAGCGACAGAGAGAGAGAGCAGACAGAGAGAGAGACACAGAGAGAGAGACACTGAGAGAGAGACACTGAGAGAGACACTGAGAGAGAACACTGAGAGAGAGACACTGAGAGAGAGACAACTGAGAGAGACACTGAGAGAGAGACCACTGAGAGAGAGACACTGAGAGAGACACTGAGAGAGAGACACAGAGAGAGAAGAGAGAGACACAGAGAGAGAGACCCTGAGAGAGAGAGAGAGAGAGACAGCAGAACGACAGACAGGAAGACTTATATATGACCTGAATAGGTGCAGATTTTAACGATACTAAATTAATGCTGTTTCCACCGCACCAATTGATACACAAACTCATAAATATATTAATTCATGCGTTCATACATAGTACATGCATGCATGTGTACTTTATACTTACACGCCTCACGCACACAAATCTAAAAATCTAGAAAGAAACCTCGAGTAACAAGAAATGTTATCCAGTATCTGCCTTCCAAAGAAGTCATTACAGGGTTCAAACTGCAACGTCAAGTACGCGCCGGAGGCTGTTCAGTGTTAAATATAGAGCGCGCACAAGCCGTCACCTGCGCCGCGCCGCCTCAAAGTGCCGCCGCCGCCGCAGCCGCCGCTTCCTCTGACGTCACGCCCCCCCCCCGCCGGGGCCCCCACGCTGCCTCGAGACAGGCACAGCGCGCGCGTACCAACGCAATCAATGGGGAAAACGCCGGTGGCGAATCCTGAACATTATTTCAAGCATACCGCAGTTTATGGAAGCCACCTTCACCCTTGTCTTTTGTGTTTAGCTTTTCTGAAATCGCTATACTAAGAAATTCCGTCTTTAATAATTGTTCTATAAGACAATCAAATCACTAATTTTTGCCGCTAGTCGACGGTAGGTCGGAGCCGGATCTCGCCATCCAGCGGGGGAAGATCATCGCCATCTCCCGAGAAAAACGTGCACTACACTAACGGGACTAACGACCAAAGCCGTTGACGCGCCCGAAAACACGTAAAAATCAAAATCAAAACTAAGTTTTGGATCATTAACACACTCCATTTTCACCAAAACTTATCGTAGTTGGCATGCAGTGCCTTCACCTGCGCTAGCGAATTCTCTGGACAGCATTAAAAACTGTTTGAAACTTCTCACTCTGACGCAGTTCATAGCGCTTACGGATGCGGAAGACTGACTGACTCTTGGTAGCAACACAGTTATTTTTTAGCTTCTGTTTCAAAGCTTTCAAAATCTCTATCTTTTAGAGGATTGCCAAAGTTATGAAATATTTCTTATACACTTCGAATTATTTTGTATACCGGCGGTATACGCGGTGTATCGGAGATTTCGCCTCTGGAAAACTTGTCTCTGGAGATTGCGTAAATACACGAAAAAAAAAGCAGTTGCTGTGAATTTCAAAAGGAAGAAAATTGTTTCTTTGGTCGTCGGTCCACAGATACTCGGGAATTTTCTAAATGGTGTTTTGAAACCACGCTCGAAAATTGCTAAAGTGAGGAATGTTTGGGTAAAATCGTCATCCGTGAGATTCGGCAATTAATGAGATGAATCTAAAATGCTGACATGAAGCTATTTTTCATAATGGGAAAAGGTGCGACTTTCCATTAATGCCAAGTGTATTGTGCATTTTTGTATTTTACTTTACACACAGATTAATCCATAAAATTGAAATTCCAATCCAATTCCTTTTATGAAGCCATATGAAAAGCAAAAACAGAGGGATGATACGACGTTGTAAGCTGTGTGGTGTATTGTCTCAAGTCACATTGGGATATCTCTCATCATAAAAATGAATGGTGAAAGTATATATACACAAGCTTCGGGTAAAGTCACTGACGTACAAAGCAAAGCAGATCAGTATGTTTAATTGTCCTTACAAATGAGTTACATATTAAACTTTTTTTACGGACGGACGGACGGACGGACGGACGGACGGACGGACGTTTTGCTTCCAATTGGTTTTACGGCATCGGATCCACAAAACAGGGATTCTGGCCACACGACGTGTTAGAGGATTTTTTTTTCTTAATTTAGCAACTGGATTTATCTACGTTTTCGTTATCAGGGCCGGGCAATGAATTTTTTTTCTGCCGAAAATCCGCCGTTTTTTTGCGCACCATTACATAAGTACGTCTATCCTACGTATAATACTCCGTGTATACGTACGTATACGAGAAAGTAAAAATATGATTTGAAATTGTGACTTGAAACTCGCCGGAGCGATGCTTAGCGCAGCTGGGAAGAGTTTGCGCCCACTGTGCGCCTGCGAGCCGCGCAGTCTGCGCCGCGGCCGCCGCCCCTGACCCCGGACCACCCCTTGCGCCGCACTTCCGCACCCGCCACGCCCCCCTCCCGCCCCCCAGCCCCCGCTGCGAACGCCCTTGCTAGCGGCGATGACGGGAGCGCTAACGATGGCGCTCACCCTCCCAAACTGTGTGCTCTACTGTGTCTGTGCGCGGCTCAGGACATCAACCGATGTCACTGCAGTGCCTCTGACCGGGAGGTACTAAGGTTCCACTCTCGATTGATGGAAGATTTTCGACACTAGTTGGATAGCCTGGTCGAGTTCGGCCTCTGTCTGGAGGAGAATTCTAGCGGCCGGCTGCTCTGATCGGTAGTTTTCCGCGTTTTCTCCGATCAACACCAGGCGAATGCCGGAGCAGTACCCGAACAAACGGGCCACGGACCGCTCGCGATCTTTCCTTCCTCTTCCTTGTCATATCCTCTCCACTTACACTAACATGCACTACACTACCACATAATCCGGGAGACCGGTCAGGAGCTTAGAGCTTGTCCCGGCTGCGGCGGTGCCCCGCTGGTGGGAGAGTCCTGGTTGGGGAAAACGTCCACGGGCAGGACGGCGTCGGTACTGTCCACTATCCAGTGGGAGACTATTACTGCCACCTCCCGAAGATGAAACGTGCATTACACTTACGGGACTAATGACAGCAATCGACACACCATGAATCACAAATCAATCAAACAACCAATCAACGCATACGAAAATCGGTTCTTAGAAGTATTGCACAAGCATTGTAGGCGCATCATCTTGCATATTTACAACGAACTCTTAGACGAACCCTCATAAAGGTATATTTTCGATTTCGCTTTTCATTCAATCTCGAAGTAGGGAAACTGATCATGTTGATTGGTTCCGATACATATGACTTATGCGGAGGCAAGGAACGTCTGAATTCTCTTCAAATTTCTACTCTACTAATGCTCCTCCTCACTAAACATTCTAGAAACTTCCATTCTAAACATCATGAATCTTTCTGTAAGAGATTAAAACATGACCATCTCTTACAATGACATCTACACAGTTTTTTGTTTATTGTTGAAGTACAATGAATAAGGATAAAAAGAAAGATAAAGATAATTTTACTTCGTTTCTCACAAATTAAGAAACATTGTTAATTTTTTTCCTTGGAATACCAAATGCGAAATAATACTTTTAAATTTGTTATTAATTGAGTACCCTGGATTTAAAATATTGTTAGAAAGAATTGCATTTACTGGATCCTGCATTATATTTGTGAAACATTATTATGGATTCTTTTATATTCAGATATTTTATTTACTGTCAATAAGGTAAGGTACAAACAAATGAAAAACTAAGAAATTTTGAAGATTTAAATATTTTATTAATAAATAAAACGCAACTCTTCAGTATTCGAATTATAAAATACATACAAAAAAATCTGCTTGGTATGGCTTGTCAAAGGAAAAGACAGAAATAGAAGTGAGCTCCCGAAGCGACTTTGTGAATAAGGATCATGAAGAGGAAGAACGCGTAGGCTAAATCGACGAGAAAACATTTCCTTTGCGGTAAATTATTCTATAAATAAAATAACATTAAATTGCGTTAAAGTGCATTTGATTTCAGCATAAATTAGTTACAAATGAAGAAACCATTACAACATATGGGTCAGGGAGGCAAATGTAATGTACAAATTATGAAACAGACGACAAGTAGTAGCAGGTGTTCAACGTTAAAAAGAGGATGTGACAGAAATACGTGAAAATGTGTTGGATGATCAAATATAAAAAAAGAACCTTTAAAAAGATAGCTTCCAACTGCAGTAGAGGTTCTCACGCAATCCGTCGCTAAGTTTTTATTGCCCTAAGCTGAATAAACAGTTGTAAATGGAAGAAGTGCCTCAGTGACAGAGATGATAATTTGAATCAAATTGAGAGAAAAGTAGCTCTTCTGAGAAACCTGTAGCCACTTTCCCACTGATTACATTCAGCTGGTTCCGTCTCTTAATGCTGTTTTTATGCGTAGTATTGAAGTTTCTGAATACTTCAGGGTGCAGTATCAGAATATTTCCTTTTAAGATTTCGTTTCTGTATTTCGTGTCATTTTGTGTATTAGCATAGAATATTGAAATAATAATAAATGATATTGTTCCGATTTTTGAAAAAAAATACTATTCAAGTAAAACAATTGACTAAATTGAGTAAATGAAATTATAAATACTATTTTTCGTCATATATGAGTTAATAGAGGGGGAGACGGGTCTCAGGGCATCAACTGATGTCACTGCAGTGCCTCTGCCGGAGGTCCCAGGTTCAAGTCGCGACGGCGGCAGGATTTTCGGCACTAGCTAGTCGTCGAATTTCGACACTAGTTAGATCGAATTCTTTGGCTGTCTGGATAAGGCTTCTAGCGGCCGGCTGCTCTGATCTGTAGTTTCCATTGTTTTTTCGATCAATATCAAGCAAATGCCGGAGCAGTACCCTAACAAACGGGTCACCGACTGCGCACCGACCGGTAGGGAACTTACAGCTTGTCCAGGCTGGGGCGGTGCCCCCTGCAGAGAGATACCTGGTTAGGGAAACCCCGTTACACGACGGTAGGTCGGTGCCGGATTTCACGATCAAGGGAAGATCACCGCCACCTCCCGCGATAAAGTATACTCTACAGATACAGGACTAAAGACATCAGCAGTTGATGCGTCTGGAATCATCAATCAATCAATCAATCAGTGAGTTATTTGCTCTAGACACCGGCGTTGCCCGGAACTTTGCTCCACCCGCTCCTCGCTGCCCGTCACTCATTGGCCCTCGCCTGACAGCGCCCAAACATCGTATTCTCGCTACATTGCGAGTTTCCAGAAACACAAATTTTGTAGTGGAACAAATTTGTGGCAACATTTGATAGACAGAAATCCCCACGGTTTGTCTAGCCTTCTCAAGCGTTCTTCCGAAGTTTTAAAGCAGTTTCTTTGGTGATGCAAACGTTTGTGTGAAATCTAAACGAGAAACGTATAGTTTTACAAAACAGGATCTTTTCTACTTTTTAATATAATCCCCGCAAACATTTATTCACTTCTTCCAACGGGATACCACCTTTTTTATAATGGCTGCAAATAAATCTTTATCTTGGTGTTTGAACCAATTTCTCACATTTTTTGACAACCTCGTTAACCTGGAATTTCTTTCCACGTAATGCCTCCTTTAGTGGACCAAACAAATGGAAATCAGATGATGCTAAATTAGGACTGTAAGCGGGATGAGAAAGTACCTCCCAATCCATTTTGTCGACAGTTTCACGGCTTTGTTAGGCAGTGTGAGGATGTGCGTTATTTTGGTGAAGAATTCCGCATTTACTCGGAGATCCCCGACGTTTCTCTGTCATGACTGGCATCACTTTGTTCAAAAACATTTCTGATCGGTTTTAGGTGTTTACAAGTATTATACGCTGTTCTTCGAGATAATCACAAACAACCGTAACTACAGCGTTCTCAAACACAGTCAACATGACTTTTCCTGCTGATGCGGCCAGAACAGTGTTTGCCAGTCACTGAGCCTCGACCACTTTTGAACTGTTCAACCCATTTGTAAAAATTCTCGCGGTTCTTACCACTTTTACCATACACTTTAATCACTCTAGAGTGCATATTAGCTGGTTTTTCACCTTTAGCAAGAAAGAAACGAATCACAGAACGTTGTTCAATCAATGTGGAATTTTCAAGTGGACTCGCCATCGTTTAACTTAATTTTGAGGTTTTGAACACAATCATACTGATCCTCCAGATGGTCAGGGCTCATCCCAGTGATACCAACTTAAAGTCCTAAACTTGTCCGACCCACTGTTTTTTCGCCAGATCAATTTGTCTCTTTAAATATTGAAGAACCTACATATATTATGTAATATACATTAAAATTATTCCTGCAAAACGAGTATCTACAATCCGCAGTACATCGCTGGAATTTCAAATGCATTGGCACATATGTATAATGATGTTAAGTGAAACGAAAAATGTTGATTCTAGATCTTTTAACACAAATAACACTGTTTTCATTTACATTAGATATTGAATTATGTTAATAATTGTTCATTTACGCTTTTGCTTGAATTTTAAAGACATTGTGTATTGGGATGACTTTTTCTCATTTATACAAGTGAATTTAAGTTGATATATTGAATCGATACATTAAGAACATATTATATAACTAGCGGCCAGGAGCAGCAAAATTAGCTAAATGAGACAATACTAAATGGTTTTCCAAAAGGGAGCACGAACAAAGATCAAGAGCAAATAACATACTCTCGTATATCACTGCAATGAATTAAATATTTTACCAAAACAATCTGCAGTAACATAGTGTAGTAAAACAGTTCTTTACATCCAAAGGAGTTTAAAAAAATGTTATTCAATGTCGGAACACGCAAATAACAAGTCGCCTGTGACGTATTGACTACGAGAATTCAGTCGATAGGTTCTTTATGAGATTGGGCAGACTAACGCAATCAACTATTCGTATTTTCACTGAAAATCTAAACTGTTACAGAGTTTTTGTATTTTTTCTGAGTTTTGGATATCTATCGTAATCATAGGCAACTCTCACATGGTCGGAGGCTGAGTTTTCTTTCAATATCTGCGCGCATTGTAAATTAGTCGTAAAATATTTTGATATTGATGTTCAAACAGTAGGACGAGCTTCTAGCTTTCTTTAATATTCTTAAATAATATTTAGGTTCTACTATTTGGAAACCGATAAGTTGAAAAAAAATTTTTTTTAATGTATTTTGGGCGGTGATAGATGGCAGCGGGCAAGAAGGAAGGGGAAGACTGCAGAGTACCAGTCCATACCAAGAAAATTAGAAAACTTTACTACGGCAAAGTCTGTGCCATCTCTAGTGCCAAATTCTGTAGCACCTCTAATTTAATATTTACAATATTGTACGTTAAGGTTATTTTCTTGTAATTTTACATCTTAACAACGACGTACATTGCTTTGTTTTTATCAATGCAGCACTATTACAAGCGCATTCATACCTACATTTTCCGTATCCAATTCAGACTCTTCGGATATATACTTGGTTTTTCTTAATGTGGGCGTGGAGGCTTGTCTTCTCTATGGAATGTGACGCGGCTTTTCGCGTCTTTCTCGTTCGTGCCGTTAGATGTCGCTTGATCTTCAGCATTGTTTGATACGGTCGCGATCATGCGTCATCTGGCGGCACGACCGAGAAAGACTCAAAAAGCCGTGCCATTTTCTATCGAAAAGACAAGTCATGCGCCACGATACGAAAACCCAAGAATAACGCTTCCTTTCTAATGTTTTCTTTTTTTCTTTGAGAGAGATACGTCTCGCGATCGCGGAGAAAGATCATTCGCACATCCACTAGTGTATCTTCTTTGCCTCTGCCACAGCTTCTGCCGTCACTCAATAGACTGAGCCACTTACGCCGGTATCTTTCGGCGATATAACGTGTACTACAGTTTTTGTCCACTGAATTAAATAGTTGAAGCGCACAGAAACAAAAAAAAAAATACTGGCTTCCATCTCCACCCCACCCTCACTCCCACTTCGAGCTTCTTGTACCTCGCCTTCGCCTCCATCCACTCTTCTACCGTCGTTTTCCGTGATTTTTTCGATCAACATCAGGCGAATGCTGGAGTAATACCCTAATAAACGGGCCACGGGCATCGCGCGATCTTTCCTTCCTCTTCCTTCTATTGTCACACTTTCTTACACACACTTACATGCACAATACTTCCACACATACCGGGTGACTGGTCGGGGGCTTAGAGCTTGACCCGGCTGGGGCGGTACTCGGCTGGTGGGAAATACCTGGTTGGGGGAAAAACCTACTAGCTGACAGGAAGGTCGGTGCCGGATCTCACCGCCCAGCGGGAGAAGATCACCTCCACCTTCCGAGGAAAGAACATGCACTACACCAAGGGAAGTAATATCCTTAGCCGTTGTCGCGCCCGAAATCAATAACAATCAATCAATGAACCTCGCTAGCCAGCAGGGAAGGTGGGTGCTGAATCTCACATGCTGCGGGAGAAGATGACCTCAACCTCCCGAGGAAAGAACATGCACTACACCTAAGAAACTAATGTCCTTAGCAGTTGTCGCGCCCACTAATCAATCATTTAAAATCCTCTTCCTCCGCGTCTCCTCTTCCACTCCGCCCCACCCGAGCGCGCCTCCGCGCAGCGCGGCGCCGCGCCTTTGGCGTTCGCCCAGCGGGTCCGTTAGGGCGCGCGGCGCGTGCGTGCGTGCCTGCGTGCGCGGGCGCGGAGGGCGCAGCGTGCGTGACGAACAGGCCGTCGGCGACGCGCTGCCAGGCGCGTGACGCGTCGTGATGAGGCAGACGCTCCGCTGGCGTCCGGCGCCCGCGAACCGACGCGAAGTTATGCGCAGTACGATGTGCCCTCGCCCGGGCTACGAGCTCTGAATGCGGTTGCGGGCGACTGCACCGCGCGCGCATGAACGCAGTAGATTATCGTTGGCGGTGGGAAAGTCGATTCTGATAATCGTTTTGTAGAAAGACGAATTCCAGAAATAATAACACTAGAACGGTCGACGCCGTTATTTTGACAGCTACAACGAATTCAAGTAATGTAATCGTTATTAAAATGAAAAGTAAGCCATTGTGATTATTTGACATTAAATGTAATTATGATTTGAAGCATATGTGAAAATTGCCAAAATATTCATTCACTCGAAATCGTTATATTGATCGATTTATCTTAAACGCCGTCAAATTGACTGTTTCCCAATAGCTGCTAAATTGTGCTCTCCATGTGTCGACTTGTTTTGTTTATATCAACGTATCTCTCTTCCGAGAAACTATGGTTGCTCTCTTTGTTGAAAAGCGTTAGTGTTCATCGTATCTGAAGTGTCAATGTTACAAGTTAGGCGATGAAACGAAACGCTATCAGGACTGCCTGTAACATCTTACGACGAAAGGCAACCCACGAGTGAGCCAGAATTTTCGTAATTGTTTTGATGTTAATTCCATTCAAATTACTGTAATCAATCAATAAACTGATAACTGAAGTACGTATTGTGTGTATTTGTAGGTATAAAGTTTCCCAAATCCAGAAATAGACCATTAAATACATGAGCCGTCAAAATGACGGCGCGGGCATTCTCGGTAAAAGTAAGGTCCGGGTGTTCTGGAGTTAATCGAATAGGTTATTGTTTTACGTAATGTTGTTCTGTTACGAATCGTCTTAACGCAAGCAAATAGAGGAATGAAAATTCACTTCTAATGGCCGGGATTGGTTAAGCATTTTAGAGACCACCATCCGTTGAAAACATTCGAATGGGTTGTTGCTAAAAACGGCGGATGAGTACTCCTGGTCCAAGAGAGGGCATTTATTATTTACATTGTTTTGCCTTCTAAGAAGGTTTTGCGAAGTACTGAATGACACGCGGCACCTTATTTCACAAGCAACTAGTTGGTTGACTGCATATCTCGGCTTATGTGTCGATTTACAATCGTCAACCCCGTCGGGTTTTTTTCTCTATATTGGCCTAACGACATTCGGCATTTCAGAATACTCGTGTTTCGAGCTCTTCGAAGAGGATGGTTTGCCTCACTCCTGACGTAGGATGCATTACAGGAAATTTATTATTACGCACTTTTCTATAGGCTCCAATCGTTACCAACAACTTATGCCATCTACTTTCGCGTTTAGATATGGACTCAACGAAATTAGTTATCACAGTCTGTTAATTGAGTGATTCTGTAAGATGTGGCGGGAATAGAAGTAGGATTTACTTTCATCTGACAATGAAGTGGTATTTTCCGTGGAGCAAAACGTGATAATCATCATGGATTTTCCACCCTTCCAAATTCTATGCCTCTCGAACGGTGTGGAATCGATTTACTTTATTTTTCACCTCAGGACTGACTCGGAGAATAGTTATTATTTTGTTAAAATTTCTGACGTGCTTCTTTGCTTGTCAATTGACATTTTTTGTACTCTCCCTGAAAATTGTTATCATGTTAAGATTTGTTTTGATGGCTTTAAGAGAAAACCAAGTAATTTATATTTTGATTCGACTTCAAAAATTGTAAAACTCATGCACTTTTTTATCATTTAAACACATAACATAACGACCATTGGGTTGCTAACATTGGAGATTAGGGATAGATGAAGCGAGACAATACGAAGACAAATGAACACATCGGGAACAAATTCAGTTACAGCAAGAAAGATAATATAGTGCGTTTTACATATGATAGAAATATTTTAAGCTTACTCAAGAGCATTGCCCAAGTGCGCGGAGTTGAAAGCTGCGCGTACGAGTTCCATAAAATTCATTTGTATTTTCTCTGTCTGATTGATGCGTGTCAAGTCACCACGTATCCTATACACACAAATAAACAAATAAACCCAATGCATTATCTACACGCCCGATCTCATTTTTAAGATGTTTTTGGGCTATCTACAATGTATCTCTAGTAATATGTGAATGCCAATATTTAATATAAAATACCACGGTATTTCTTTACTTGCCTTCAAAAGACTTTCTTTTCTTTTCTTATCTTTTCTTTCTATCTTTTATTTCTTGTCTTCGTGAGATCATTATGCGTGGCACGAAAAGTCATGAATGCATCGTTTACTTGCAATGAACAACTGAGCTCCAAGCTCGCTGACGTATGTACTCCATTAAGAAGGCACTTGAAAGACGATGACGTCAGGCATGCGGGCATTGTCATTCTGCTGTCTACAGGAACGTTGAATAGGAGAATTCACTCCACTAGTGAGTTATTGCATTAGGATTGTATGTAAAAAGTTATTGTATTGTAATTGTTTAATTTATTTAATTTATAATGTAATCTGATGATAACGTGCTTATCCTCTACTTTTACTTAGAGGGTTGAAATAATGGAATAGATTCTCCAATTTAAACAACGAATATAAAATCTGGAAACCTTCCTCAGAATGAATATTTTCTTTAATAGACAGTTATTCAGAAAGAATGAAGATATTTTTAAGTCGTATTTCTCAGTTATCAAGCAACTTCTCGAAATGAGTCAGATGTCATTCTAAGTTTTGAGTAATCGCCAGCAGAGCGTTGTCGATGACATGCCCTGCATAGGGTATGCATAGGGCCTCTCTTCTAGGTCAGATATTTGCTTAAGCACAGAATTGCGGCACCTCAGCAGAAGGCATCCTGCGTTCTCTGGTTAGCGAATTTTTGAAGGGAATTTTATTACAATACGCCTCCTACCAATAGCATTCGTTTGTTAATACCCTAAACTATTACCAATAACAGTTTATGAATTTGCAAACGAAAAATTTCTGTTCGACCGCCAGTTACCGAGGAAAATGAGAGAATCTGTGTGGCGTTTCAGGTAGACCTAGGAAATCAACAACTCGATGGAGTCAAGTACTTGTGTTAATATGGACTGATATTAACTGTCATGTTTCACGGAGACATGCAGATGAAGTCGTGCAGGGTGCAGCTTCATTAAGTGCTTACAAGTAATAAGAAATCGAAGCGGATGGAATTGTGTGAAGCAAAAGATGACGGATGGGCACGATGGACGATGAATGTGCTCTACCCAGAGCGTGACATTCTGGGCCCTTTCGACGAGTATTCAAATTTAGAAACTCGTCTTTTGAATGGTAAAAGGCTCATTTCCCGAAGTTGGTCGAGAACTGACAAATGGGGCTCGGATATCGGTTCATTCTTCTTAAATAATCTATGTAACTCTTTTCGGATAATTCTTAAACATTTGGACTTTTTCCACAGAGATATCGAAAGTTCAATCCGTCGCTTTCAGAAAAATCGTTTACGTCATCGTCATCATCATTGGGGATTAACGTCAGTATTTCCATTAGGAATTTACGGACGTCCTTCACTCTCAGTATTCAACACTGCCATTTGACACCCTATTGTGCCTCCATTAGCCTCTATCTCCTAGACACCGCTGAGGTCCATTACCAACATACCCGTTTTCATCGCATACCCGTTGTGGCTAGTGCCTTCATCGCCGCATGTGGGCAACGGGTACTTGGCGACACTTTCGACCTTTTAGAGTTGGGGAGGAAAGGTGGTGGACAGGTGGCGCGCACTGTTAATAGGTAGTGATCCGCGGACCCATCAATAACACTCTCCCCCCTTCTCCACAGACAGATCACCAACTCGTTACGCCCATCGCCCTACTTTCTAACCAAGGCAGCTAATGCGAGGGGATGGAAGGGATTTCTTCAGGTGATCCATGGTTGATTGAATAAGCCGCGACCATGCCACTACACAGAAGATAACGTCCATGCCAGAGGTGGGATTAGAATCCGAGAATCGTCGAGTCCAGATTGCGAAGGCACGTTCACATTAGCGTCTATGCAGACGTCTGCTGAAATCGTCTCCATTTAAATGTCATGAATTTGTCTGATTGATTTTTTTGTACTAATATTTGATGGACAAAAAAAGAGTTGATATCTGCGCTCAATTTTGAAGACACTTGATTAGTGTAAAACAGTCATTAACTGAAAAGTTGCCATCATCACTGATAACGAAGAGGTAATTGTGCATAAGCGAGTGTATCTTTTATCCTGAGAGCGTAATTTCCGACCACATTCAACATCTCGATTTATTCTGGATTCATCTTCGCCAGCTCCTTTCAAACGAAGGACGGAGATCGAGGAATTGCAAATGCGATGGAAGGGATTTTCGCGTTTTCTTTTCGTGGGCCATGTCTGGCTCCTGCTTCTCGAATTTAGGTATTTGAAATAATTTACTTGAAATTTTTCGTCAAACGAAGTCAAGACCTAAGAACTTAATTTCTTATGCAAATTTTCGAGACATTTTATTTATGAATATTGCCCAAAAATATTTTGAGAAAAACGGGTTTTAAACATGTATTTATTATATACATTTTTGCTTTTTAAAATATATCTCAGCAAAGTGTCGATATCTATAGAGTAGTGTAGTCATTGAACAGCCATTCAGTTCAGTATATTTCCAGCCAACTATACACACAAAACCCTCTTTATTCTGCGACATTACGTGTATTTCCCACAAACCCAAAATTCGCAAACGAATAACCCAGTGTAAAAGTGCTCTGGGGCTTAGCTATTATACTTACAAGTAGATTTAATTTTTTTGGAAGAGCATTTGAAGTTTCCATTCAACCCACAACTGTCGCAAATTTTCCTTAGCTATGGCGAATTTTCAATTTTATACTATTGGTGATAGTTCATATATCTCGAATTGTGAATAATTTGAGAAAGGTAGGCGACTAAAACTTTGACAATTAAAGGCATATTTGCATCTCAAGAAGTTTCGAATCATCGTTTAGTGACTTTTATTGTCAAATAACAAGAAATGAGAAGAAAGCTATAATCACAGATAGTGTTTTTAGAGAATATTCTGAATAGACATGACAAAATATTCTTGATTTTTTCATTCATTCCAAGCAGTTTGAAGTAGTAACTAAAATGTAATACTCCTTCTCTAGCGTGTATTCGTTAGCGTAGAACTGGTAGATGTACCGGGTATTTGAAGCAAATAAGACGTTCCGAATGGTCACATCTTAACAAGCCAAAAGTCTGTATGCCAATAATGTTAATAAACTTCGAATGGAAAACTGTCAGAAGCAATCGAACTGTCAGAAGCAGTGACAAAAGAAACTCGACAGGGATATTCTTCAAACCCATTTATTTCCAATGTGTAGAAAATTGTGTAAAAATCATATATACGTTTAACTTAGAAACACACAATTTTTTCAGGATATAGAATGAGTAATAAGAAAATAAATGTTATATATTTTGCTGACTATATTCTTCTTCCGACATTTATGATCCTTACAAAGGCTACTTTACCAAATTTAAGACAATTTCCATTCGAAAACGATTGACCATCAAGGGACCAAAGAATGATAATTGAAACTACTAGGATGAGGAGTAGGAAATGGAATTCATAAATCTAGGAATAAAAGTTGCTAGCTATTGCACTTGATATTCTGAAGCACAAGCCGAAAAGATGCAAGAATATCAGAAGGCTTAAATCATATTATTTGGAGAAATACGTTTTTAAATGTTATCACGAAATTTAGAATAGGTTTAAGCGATTATACGATCTATCCTTACTTATTCAGTAGAAAATAGAGCAGATACACACAAAAGAAGAAGAAAATTTGAAACAAAATAATTAGTCACTCTCCGAAAAAATAATTAGAACATATTTAAAAATAAAGTAAGGTCCTCTGAAATTAGAAAACTGTACAACATCTAATTATTAGGTGAATGGGGCCAACGAAGAGAAAAATAAATCCAACATCGAGAATGGCTCTAGAAAGAACTAGTAGAGCACGCCGTGATGGGATCTCTCAAAGGAGTAATAGGTTGGATCATACAAAAAAGGAATAGAAGAAGTTCTCAGAAGGCTAAGTCAGGATTCAAAGCCGAGAAAGAAGGAGGAGGACAAGGGGGAGGAGGAGGAGGAAGAGGAGGAGGAGAAGGAGGACAAGGGAGAGGAGGAGGAAGAAAAGGAGGAGGGGGAGGAGAGGAGAAGGAAGAGGAGGAGGAGAAGAAGAAGAAGGTCCACCTCCAGAAATCGATTAGTAACCTTTCTAACTCGTTATTTGGTTTTCAATCAATAAACAGAAATATTCGACTAGTATTTTTATCCCTAATGAAAGTAGCCTCAAGATAAATTTCTAAATTTTGTGGAAGAAAACGTGAACATTTCTCTATGGCATTAAGGGATGGCGAAATGCTGAAGGGTATGGAAGCGACGGTAGGAGAAATGTTGAAGGAGGATATGGAATTTTATGAAGGAATTATATGAATCCCACTTCATTATAATGCACGATGAATGTCGCAGAATTTGCGCCTGGCGGGGACGCAACCCGCAACTTTGTGTTGCCCGACGGAGAGCCTGCATTTAGGCGTTGCGATTTCCAAACATCAGTTTATTGAAACAGCTTCTTCCGTTCTTATTCACTTGCTTATTCAGTTTATTTCAACAATATATTTTTGTATTATCTGCTTATCTTTGAAACATACATACATATTTCATTCATTGAACTGATTTTATTACTTTTCCTTCCTGTATTGTAGTATTTGTACTTAGCCATTACATGCCCCGTAAATGGCAATTGGCCTCGGCACCGTTTGATCTAGGGGTTCCTAGTTGGGCACAAAACCAAGAACCCTCGATGTCTCGAATTTTCTTAACCTTTCTGACTTTATATAGTTCATTATTCAGCTAGCGACGTCGGTTTCGCGGTCGTGTCCTTTCAGTAAAAACAGCATTCGCGTGGATGGTCGATTACCACGAAATCTCTGGTAAGAATGACCGTCATGGGGATTGAACCCGGGCCTCCCGAACCCGATGTCACCGCGCTACACGCGGAGCCTCTTCGCTAGGTCTCTGTCTGTCTGCATTTGGCGCCACAGGGCCTACACTATTGTACAAGGAAGAAAAGTATTGTAAACCCCTCCTCTACTCTTTCACCAATTTTCGATCATAAAATCCGCGTTTAAGCTTCTTTTCAGCTGTAACTTTGCGCACGCGTCAGAGATGAGTTACTTTAGTGCTGTTTTAAAGATGGTTAAGAGCGGTGCATGTGGTAATAGTACATTATGAAACGGTGATGTAATGATGGGTATGAATACACGAGTGTGATATTACCATACGAGCGAGGTACGAGCGAGTATCGTAAACTTCACACGAGTGTATTACTACCCATTACGTCGAGTTTCACAACTTTTATAAGTTAAATTTTTACATTGAATCGTTTCTTAGCAGTTGACATGTAGGATTCAGCAAGGCCACCTAACCGTACCGTCGCATGCTGCCGCAGGTGGCTATGGTTACCAGTCCGCCTGCGAGGGGGGTACTGCCCCAGTCAAATAGGATCAAAGTTTTTTTAAATTTTATTTTAAGATAATTTACAATCTATTTTTTACAAAATAATAAGTAAATGTGATGTCTATTGTAGAATTATTATGACAATGATTAGTAGTGAAATTAGGATAAAATAGGATCAAAGTGAAATTTAAAAAAAAATAGTAAAATATGATATCAATGAATTTTAATGTACACAATCCAACGAAACATGTACTAGAGCGATTGTCAATGATTGTCAATACTTGGTTTGTAAATTTCTCTGTGATTGATCACGAACCTATATCATAGTGAAATCTGTATCATAATGAGTAACATTGCAACTGGTTGCAGCCAACAAATGATACCATTATACAATTGGAGTTGAAAAAGATGTAATTTTGAACCGGAAAATAATGAATTCAATATATTGCCTGTCTATCTGCCTTTCTGCATTTTTTTGGGCTCGAAAAGACGAGTGCATTTATAAATAAAATATAGGTTTGGCTTTCACTGAAGCTTTTGAAATTTTTAAAATTGAAAAAGTTCAAATAATTTGGATTATATCATACAAATTCAAAATTGAAGCCGGCAATTTTATTCTCAAGGCAATTTATCCATCAATTGCAGTTCTTTAAATAATTTATTACATTTTTTAAAAATGAGTATTTGTTAAGTGGTAGCTGGAAGAAAAGTTTAGTATGCCGCACATTCTCACTAGTTATTATAATTTACAACATTATTTTTTATACCATTAGAGCATAATTGTCCATTGAATAATTAAATTTAAAAAAATTTTTGTAACTTGTATGCACATTATCAAACATATAATTCTTAATTGAGTTTATTAGGCGATTTTTACTTTTGTTTATAAACAAATTATAGCTATTTCTTTATTTCTTGACGTTTAGGGTGCTTTTAACTAATGTGTTCTCCGAGGGCCACGAGTGAGTATGTGAGGAGCGGAATATTGAGATAATAACAAGGTGAATGACGATGGGAAAATGAAATGAAAGACAATGCCATGTCCTCTAAATTAGTTCCCTCCTGGGTAAAAATGTATCGTCTCACTGGCACAAATTCCAACACTAGACATCTTCCAAACTAGTAGTGCTAAACACATACTTTCTCGCCCATATTTTCATGCAAAAGTTTGCGAAAAATACTCATTTTTGAAAAATGGTACTTGACCTTATTTCAAAATCTATGTTTAAGAACCATATTTAATTAGATGGAAAATCTTTATAATTAATATTTTAGTTGTAGGAAGACTGCGAAAAACATTGAACTTTTGCAATTTTCAAAAAATTAGGGTTTTCAACGAACATGAGAACTAAATCATTCTCTGAAACGTTCTCTGCACTATCTACCAAAAAAATAATAAAATCGATGGAACCAGATTTTTGAAAATTTTGAAAAATTTCCCAGAGGCATCATGTAAAGTACCATCCAAAATTAAAATTTCGGTTTCAAATTCAGGATGCCGTGACATTAGTCAGATCGATTAGGGAATATTGATTTTAGAGAAAATCAGCTGAATGGTTTAGGCCCTAGCGTCGTTCACAGACGGACGGACGGATCGATGTTTTTTTTTACATTTTTTTTAAATAAAGGGGTGTAAGCTTGTTGTAGAGTATTAGCAATCCACAGCAATATCGTTGTTTTGCGTCACCCTCTTGATCACGCATTTCGCCTGTGCAATCTGAGAAAGTTTGGGAGCTGCTCGTGTTATGAATGTGTTATCGCCAGGAGTGTCATTGTCTGAATCGACAGTGAAACACGAAATCGATATCAAAACACGTTTTTTATTGTTAATTTGATTCTTTACATTCGATAATAATTTTTACACACTACCAACATGCTGGTAACCAAACAATAAAATATAACCCTTTATCGTACTGTAATTAAAAATGGGTAGGAAAAAAGGATGTTAATTAGTCTCTAATTAAAACATCGATGTTTTCGAATCGAAAACCCTTTAGCCATGTATGTAAACATCAATGTATCGATGCTTTGGAAAAATTTGTCATCTCTAATCGTAGCCATCCCTACGTCGCAGTAGCAGCGTGTATACGTGGGTTTTCGTAACGTGGCGGATGACATTAGGTCACTTTTACACCTCCCGCCTTATAAAATGATTTTTTTTTAAATTAATTCGCTAACGTCCTTGTCAAGGAGGCTCATTACCTCAAATATGTGCTTATCATTCTTATAAAGATTCATTTTATAAAGCAGGAGGTGTAAAAATGACCTCATGTCATCCGCCACGTTACGAACACCCGAGTATAGGGGAAGCACGTGGGAGCGGGCGACGCGTGTATCTGTCGGCGCGCGGTGCGGTGCGGAGGGCGCGCGGGGAAGGTGACGAAGGGCCGTCGCCCGTCGACGCCCCTCGCCCTTCGCCGTGCAGCGCGGCTCGGTTTTTGTGGGCGCGTGCTAATGTGTTTGTGCAGCCTGCGAACCTCATCAGCCGCCGCCCGATAAAAAGCCCTCCGCGTCGACGCGCTCCGATCTCCTCCTGGCGCTCTAACGAGGGACGCGCGGCGCCGCGGTTCCAGCCCCACGGGCGACAGCCGACGGGCACCGGGCCGCCCTTCATCAAGATTCAGAAGATCAAATTAAAACCGTAATTAATGTTTCCCACTGTTTCACTACAGAGATAGCGTTTCTTTCTACATTATTTTCTACACAGTTCCACATTCAATGCAATCACGTCATCTGATAGGTAGTTAGTTCATGCCTTATTTTACGTGGCGAGTCTCGGGCCATGAGGCCCGCTCTTCCGTCGGACCTAGCAAATTTTGTTACGCCATCTAACCTCCTTTCACCATCTATCGCAGTAATTTTCTTATCGATAGCGACGAAACAGACGATTTTTTCGTCTTTTTTTTAGCTCAGAGACTTCAGGATCTTTTACATGCAGTAAATCTACTATATGGGACAGCCGGATTCCCTTCAGAAGGAAGGTGATCGAAGGATTTAAAAATTCACAGCTTCGATTGGGCTTGAACCCGCAAACTTGGGTACAACAATTCGGTACGCTAATTGTTATACCACCGAATCCGCAAGTGCCTCGATACCGCGTATTTCTTCCTTTCAGTTAGTCTGATTAGACATTTCTACATAATTAGTGAAAATATAAAGCTACATTAAATTTATTCAATGATTTTTTGAGACTTCTTATGAAAAATCTAAGAGTCGGCATTGGATTGGACAATCTTTAAACATGAAATAAATATTTAAACCAATTAGTAGAATATGAGTTAAAGAGATTTTAAAGAAATGATATGTTAATTTCTACAACAGTTTAGGTGAGCAAAATAAAGAACCATTTGAGCAATAATAATAATAATAATAATAATAATAATAATAATAATAATAATAATAATAATAAGGTACAAAGAATTGGCACATGTCGTGCAGGAACAATGGAACATCTCGGAAATCAAAACAGTCCCCGTGGTTCTTTCAGCAACGGGCGTCATCCCGAAGACTTTAAAGAATTCACTAGAAACGCTGAAAATAAATAAAAATGCCATAATCAATATCCAGAAATGTGTCATACTTTGTACATGCACATTGGTCCGAAAATTCTTGGGAAGTAATGAGAGTGTTTAGTTGCTACCTTAATTACATTAGTATTTATGAATATTATAAATGTTAAATTTTGTATTAGTCTATAACTTCTGAATTACATACTGTTGATTTTTATTGTTGTCATGCTTTGATGTATTGTATCTGTATGACTACGATCTATGTACCAGTGAACTGTGAATGAAGAAATAATAATAATAATAATAATAATAATAATGTGTCCAGGTACTGTAAATACATTTTAACTCAATAATCGCATGAAACGAGAGCGTAAAATCCGTTGGCCGAGGCTCTTGGCGCCGAGGCGCGGTGGCTGTGGCCCGTCCATCATCGCCGCGGCGAGCGCCATCTTGCGGCTGGCGATCGGCCAGCGGCCGTCGCCTTTCGCGCCATCTCGAGATGAATGGCCCCTCGGCCCTTGTTAACTCATTTGTAGCGCTCGTAGGTTGAAATGATGACCGGCTTGTTCGATCTGGCCACAACAGATGGTCCCATACATCTTTAGTTTCTGATACAGATGCCACTAATTGAAAGGGAAATGCTGCCTAGCCAAGTGTTGTCTACGGATATGAGTAATGACGCTCGATATTGTGAATTATTAGTATTCGTAAGTGGCGGAATTCTTATGTAAAAAAAAAAACAACAACAAAAACAACAAAACATCAACAATGTTAGCTACACTTCTCAAACATACTAGCAATGTTGGTTGCGAAGAAATTCCTCTCAGCCAAAGTGGATTTTGCAAGTTCAGTTCGACGGAATTGTCATAGAAACCGGATGCCGCCAAATAACATACAGACGTTATCACTGGAGATTTTATTATGACCTTGAAGAGAAATAAAGGTAATATTATACTTTTCATGGCGTGCCAAAACGTAACCTTGCTTATTTAGAGAAAAACGAAGCAGTAATCATATTAATTTAAAATTGCACTAATCTTAAGAGTTATAGAGAGATTAAGATTAGTATTATTAATTTTGCTTAAGGTTTATTTCATGATGCTGAAAATGGATGTTTGGTCTCGACTGAACATTTAGTCAAAGTAATGTTTTGTAATTTTTTATACTACGTAAATATCTCTAACGCTAACAACGATTTTCCAACCGAAAAAAGTTGTTATTGATTTTAATCAGAGCACAGAGCTAGCATTTTAAACCATAGAACAGCGTAAATGGATAAAAATATATTTATTATTTTTTTTAGTTTAAGTAATTGCATTTTTACCTCTACACTTGAGATTTCATAAGGATGAGTCTGAATGGTTCCAATAGAGTTCACAAAGAATGTTTAACATGTAATAAATAACTTTGCAATTCCAAAATAATTGATTACATTTCTAGTCTAGAAAGAAATACTGATAGTTTTAATAGTGAAATTGAAGACACGTATAGTACAAATGTAGATCCAAACTTATTGAAAGGCAGGGGAAAATGATCCACAGTTATATTTTAAAACAACTGCATTTCAAATGATTTTTTAAAGGATTAGGCTGTACTACTTTACGAAACGCACCAGTTCATATTTTTTGTTATTGTTTGAAATACTGTGTATTTTTTGTTAATTTCTACTTCATCTCAATCTTGATTCCAATGCTATTTATGGACAAAAGAAATGAATTTCATAACGATTCAAAAAGTCACATGTCAAACAAATCAAATCTGCGAAATATTTTTAATTTTCCAAAATATAGGTGTGACTGAAAAGCTAATAAAACCAGTAATGAGCGCCGTTTTGGTGTACGTAAATAGGTTCGAGTAAATACTGGCGCAACACGTCATCTACTCAGACAAAAGTTTCATTCTCGACCAAGACGCTAGAAATACAGCTCAACAAGTAGTTGGAATGGTTCCAGTCAGTCGAGCCACTTGCTCATTCGAATCATGATGTTAGACAATGGCAGGATCAACAGTCGCGTCATTAACACTGGATGCGGAGATGGAACCGCATAGAATAGTGATGAGATCAATTAGGTTGATGCATCGCTGAAAGATTTTAAACTCAACAAATGTTAAAATCACAACGAACATGTGAAATGGATTTGAGCATTATGTCAGTGACGTATCTCTCTCAATTCAGAGGAGGATGTTCGTTAATATATATATCACTTTGAAATTACATTTCCACTTATGAAGTTTACATTTTTTGCGTTTAACAATTCATTTGGAGCGGTATATCTAAAATATACCGCTTTTTCTCTCCAATTTTGCTTATCACTCCCCTCTCGTCGCCAATCATTACAGCAGTTCATCACTCGCAGTAGGATGTGTGTACTGTAAGCATGAGTTCCATTAATATAATTAACAATTGACCCATTCTGAATCTATGTTGGAAAAAATTCATTCGTGGAATAATCTTATTAAATTATCTTATTCGTGCATGAGATGACTTATGGTTAATTTATCTGAAATATTCTATCCCCTCATGGTTATTACCTATGAAAATTAAAATATGCTAGTTCATGAAAATGTTTTCTTTAGTAATTTTTCACCGAGATTACCATAAACGAATACTCTTAATTTTGCCAAAGTTCCAATGTTCGTTTACATTGACTTTGACCACAAGCTAGAAATGATATTGTTTAACCATCTCATTGGAGATTTTTTGCCTCCAAAAGCTTGTCTACAACAAAATCTAGAAGTGACAGAATATTGCGATTTTCTCGTACAATCAAAGAGGTAATGTAAAATGATAATGAATACATTATAAAATAAGTACTTATAATATTTTAGCCATATAATAGTCTAGACATTTCTCTTCATTAAACTGCCAGAAACCCAGTACATGTCATCTCAAGAGCATGTTACATTAAGTAAAATTGACCTTTATCTCGCATGCACGGCCAAGAATGTGCTTAGTAACACTATTTATCTCAATGACATTCAACAGCATTAGTAGCAATGGCAACAAGGTTTTGGAAGTTTCTTTAGTTTAAAAACTAAAGAAACCTCCAATTAACTTCCAAAAAAACACTTAGAACTAACTTACGTTTCCAGAAAAATCGCAGATTATATTTTTCTTTTCTGTAATACCTATATTAAAAATATTATCTAAAATAGTGTAACCAGGAAATTTACATTACTAGGCAATAAAGTGGTTTATTGGGCTAGATAAAGTTCCCGGACGAGCCCAAAAGCCCGAATCTAGGAATCCAGTCATGACTCGAAAAGTTACTTTTGCCATACACTATTGTATTCTAGACTTCAATTTTCTGACTATTTGTCAGTGATTTACTTAATTTAATTGACGATCACAAGAACATTCTACCTATTTTTACGGGGCTTGATTTCTATTGAATTCTAATTGTTGATTGAAATTGAATGTGAATTGATGAGAATATTGTGCAGCATTTGCAATGGAAGAAAACGACGAATTGGGCAATTTATTGGAACTCCAGATATTTTTCAACAATCTACAGCAGCTACATTATTGCCAGAAAAATTCAGAGAAAAGTATGAAAAAAATAAAATATATTTCCAGTGGGAGAAATCGGGAAGAAGTGAGCATTACGGAAAAATTACATTTTGTACAAAACACATTTTAATTGTAAATATTTCGGATTTAAAAACCAATTATTCGCGCACGTTCACGATTAAGGGATGTAGCAGCAGCAAGGAAATTAACCCAATAAATTTATTTTGTAACTGTAAAGCACTACGACCAAAGAACATCAATCATAATCGACTTTTTAAAAATTATACGTACTCCAAAGGCACTGCAGTTTATAGCCTCTCGAAACTCATACATACTACATTCTCAAAATTGCCCTGTAAAGTGGAAGAATTCGTAAAACTACCAAATTCACACAAGACACAAATCAATTTACAAGAATTTCAACTAGCTTGTTGGCAGGCAGTGGTGCTGATATTCTTAGTTTAAAACGTCATGGAGACTGGAAAAGTGTGAGTATTGCAAAAGGGTAAATCTATGAAGCCGTCAATAAATAATGTTAGTTCCCTCTGGTGACATAACGCTCGGTGCAACAGCAATAATACAGCGCAGTCATTAGCATTTGCACCGACAAATGACAAATACTGAAATAATTTATGAGGAAACAGCTCTCCAATTAATTGTACTTTCAATATTCATGTTGTAAAAGTAATATTATCTAAAGAATTTTAATTCAAGATCTGAAATCAACATGTATTTGTTACACTTGCTACAATTTTTATCGAAGACAAAGAGTTATTTATATGATTTCGGTAGTTTAGTGCGGACCATGGAGGTCAGTTGAACGTAGTGTTGCGAATGACATTGTGTACCGAAAGTACTTTTAGTACCATACGCAAATTTCTTCCAATAAGCTTCCAGGTTGGTACCGAAAAAAGTTTAAAGTTCATAACCCAATACTGTATAAGTATAAATTCATTCCTTTTCCGTCTAATAGATTATTATTAATAAATGCCCTAGCAACACAGTGTACATTAGCTAGTAACCCAATAATAATAATAATAATAATAATTTTTGGTGTAATAACTTGGGTTTCTTCGGTCAATCAACAGCACTTAATATTTAATCCATTAGTGGCCAGAAAAAAAACTTATATTAAAAGTTTAAAAAATTATCCTTGTTGCAATCGTACGTGAACTACATTCAAAACTAAATATTAATTCGTTCATTTTCGGATAACCGTGAGCAAATCGTATCGTTCTCCTTTAACAAGCTATTCTAAAGAATGACGTTACCTTTTTACTACCCAGACCAACAAATCGTGTATTTTAGGCCGCATATCCAAGTGACAAGCTCTCAGCATGAAAGGAAACAGTAACGTTACCGGCATTTTAGAGGCCTGCTCTCTCAGGCGCGTTTGTTTTCTTTCGGATGCGCCTTTTCCTCCCTCCCCTCCAACTCGATCCACAAACGTCGGCCGCGAGGCACTTGAAGAGTTTTGCGCAATCTCCGCAGCGGCGCTGCCGTGCTCCGGCCACCTGCCGGGCGCCGGCGCCAACTCAAACCGCAGCGCTGTGCGACGGCCCCATCCTTCCATCCGCACCCACCCACGCTCACTGGCCCCGCCCACTTCCCCGCCGTGCCCCCGCTGCCGCTCCTACGCCCAAATCTCTCACCCACGTCCACGCCCACATAAACGGCTTAGGTGGCTGCAATTGATATCGCTGCAGTGCCTCTGATCGGGAGGTCCTAGGGTTAGAGTCTCGACGGTGGGAGATTTTCGACATTAGCTTCCTAGCTAGGTTGAATTCGGCCAGTCTGGGGGATTCTAGCTGCTGGCTGCTCTGATCGGTTGTTTTCCGGACGAATGGCGACAGGCGAATGCCGGAGCAGTACTCTAACAAACGGGTCACCGACCGCGCGCGATCTTGCCTTCCTCTTCCTTGTCCTATCCTCACCCCTTTGTTTCACACACACACACACAACACACACACATTCACTACGCTTTTCGCGGTTGGGACGGTGCTACACAGGTGGGAGTCGGTGGAAACCCCAAGTCGGGGGAAATCCCGCAAGCAGACCTATAGGTTAGCACCGGATCTCACTATACATCGCTAGAACAACACCGCCAACTTCCGTGATAAAAAACATGCTCTACACTTTCAGGACTAATGACCACAACAGTTGACACGTCCAAAACCACTAACCAATCACGCTCACATCCACGCACGTTTGTTTTACTTCACTTCATCTCTGTTCCCTGTATCTGCTTTCCTTCGTATGTATCTTGCCCCCTTAGAGCCCTTGCACACGAGCGTTGCTTTGACGCGCGTTAAGTAACGCTTTGCCCGTTACGCATAAGATACAGTGTAAATCTATGACGCGCGTTACTTAACGCGCGTAAAGAGAAGGCTCGTTGGACACAGGCCTTCTTCGACTTGTGCCCCGACTCTGACGTCCCCGTCCATCTCCAGTTCCCAATTGCCACCTCTGCTCCCAATCTTTCCCTTCCCGGGCCAGTATCTTAGGCTGTCATCAAACATTAGCCCATTCTCACTCAGTTTCTCCCAATTTTAATTTCCATGTAATTGAACCAATTCTTAATTCTGTCTTAAAAGAAGCATTAGCTGAAACTCACGGCCATTTGTTAAGCGGAAAAACTGTTTTCCCCACAGACACCCAACGATTCCCCTTCCCTTCCCATCCCTTCACCCGCCCCCTCGCAAACACCTTTCGCTATCTTTTCGCCGACCTACGTCAAGCTCCGTCGCCTGGCCTACATTTGGGATTTCTACTTTTCTGAAAATCACACTGCTCTCCTTAATAATAATTCCCAAAGCACTCTTAAATAAATAAAAAAGTTGTGAGCCCTGATGAAACTCGAACGCCCTGGTCAGACACACTTCCACGCAAACACAATTGATTTAAAATACTGATTGACATAATTATGATTTTAAAAAACGGATAATATATTTTGTTATTGATTTACGAATTATTTGAATGTACTTATTCAAGTAAATATATCCCTAGGGCTTTTATTCAGCCGACTGACGACTACCTTTTACGTACGCCAACCTTTTACGACTACCTTTTACCAACGCACTTGCAGGTTCCTCTAATCCGGGGTCAGCAGACGGGCCCTTCACGACAACACATACATGAGAGACAAGGGACAAACAAACCATGCTCTAGCTGCGACTCGAATCCGCGACCCTTCGAACCGAAACGCTGAGTCGGAACACGCTCATAGCCACCTCGGTCATTTTTTGTTATCAGTTAAAAAACACAGCTTTAAACATTTTCCAGCCTCATTTTATTTCATCTGAACTTTGGATATTTTTTAAATCATTCTATTTTCTCGTGTTCGGTAGATGATTACTGAGATCCTTTCCTTCAATGCTGGAAAAACTATTTTGTGCTGACATCCCACTAATTCGTTCTGCCAACTGGCATCTAAAAAAATAAGATGGAAGTAAGTATTCCACAAACTTAGGCAAGTGAAATATATTCCTAAATGTAATGCGGAGAATTTTTAATTTTATATGACGAAATATCAAGTTCAATATTTCTTTGTTTTTTTTTAAATATTGGATACTAGAAAAATTGGCCTAGGACATTTATAACATCCCAAACGAACAATATAATTTTTAATACACCAAAATGACTCGAAGTCTTGAAAACTTTCCACACAAGTATGTGGAGATATGAATTTTCTGGAGATGCTGTTGGTTATAAGTGTACCAAACATTACTGCTTACTTTCAACCACTAGACTTAAGTTGTGTCAGGTTTACACGAAGCAGTGTAGACTTGCCTAGTACCCCATAATACAGTCAGAAACTGTGTGTGAGTGCAATAAATTTGTCGTGACTCCTTGCTCCTACTAAATCAATCCTCTACGTTTTTGTATATAGAATTGTCAACAAAGAAAGCGACAAATTTGACACAGAGGAAATTATAGAATAATAGTAGGATGAAGAAGCTTGGAATCAAATGGAATGGAGTCCCTGGCAAAATGCAAACAACATCCTGGATGAAGAGAAGAACGAGGCAATAGGATACGTCTGTCTATAGATTGGATACATTTCATCCTGCCATATTTCATATAATAACTTCTCTTATGAAATAAAGATATAAATACGTTAAATCAAAAGAATAAACAAAAAAGAAAAAATATCTATTGAACATTTTCTTGCTTAATTTTGTCATTCGTAATTTTATTTGATAAGAACAACTTTATTGTAAGGGCAAAGCATATTACGTTCTGTTCTTCTTATTCTAATTGAAAAGATATTTGAGATTATCATAAAATTAATTTCATGAATATCATTAAAATTAATGTAATGTGCTACTTTTGAAAACTTTTTCAAATGATTGGCCATTTGAGAGTGTCCTGCTTTGTCGTTGGTGTACACATATTTTGAGAGAAAACTGTGTCGAAGATCTTCATTTATTTTAATGTGTGGTAAAATATGAATAGAAATTCACGCCGACAGCTTCGTCTCTTTCATTTACCAAGGCACTCGTAGAACATCATTGAATTCCATTCATTTTCATACATCATTTCACTGATTACATATTAGATCTGTGACATCGACGTCGATGTTTTCAAAACATCCATGTTTCTATATAAAATATCGAAGGTTTAACCATCGTTGTATTCAAGTCGATGATTTTCTAACATCGATGCTTTTTGCTCGATGTTTTTACATGATTGATGTTTCGTTCCTGGATGAAAAGTTTTCATAATAACAATTTTGTAAAAGTTAAACTATGAAATAATAACTGATGGCGCCACTATTTATGTGTTCGAACCACACAAACACGGTTTCATAATAACAATTTGTAAGTTAACTATGAATAATACTGATGCGTTCACTATTTGTGTCGAAACCACACAAGCACTGCCTTCATTCTGCAGGCAGTTCCTCGCCTGAGATGATTCTGATACCTTGACAACCTTCGTCTCAATTTTCGCCCCCGGGGATGTGTTTTTAAATGTATTAAGTTAAATTTTAATTATAAATTAATATACTAGGTCTCTATCAAATTCATTTTTGTTGCACACAAATTTAATGTTAGAGTTATTAAACCGGTTTAAAAACATTGATGTATTTTGTTCGATTAATATCGATGTTTTAATTTTGGGCATCCATGTTTTTTTTTTGTGGATATCGCATCACTATTACATAGATAGGTTCTAGTATGTACGTTCCTGCGTCGAACTTTCTTTTCTAAGACCTTGTCTGGACCTTTGGTTTAACGACCGTAGAAGTAGTATCAGGAATGGGGAAATCGAACTTTTTAAGTGTCCCTATCGCATTTCGTCAAACTAAGCAAAACACTCCTCCTGCTGCCAGCCGAACTCTGTCAGTGGCCCGCACCATTCCGTTGCCATCTTTACGGGAAGTCCATCGTTCTCTGTAATCAAGATTCATCAAGCGCCGTCTCCAGCCCGACCGAAACGGATTCGTATAATTCTTGTAACCCCGCGCCCTTGCCCAACGACTTCGACGTAGGCGGCGCGGCAGCAACGGAAGCTCAAGAGGAGGCGGTGCGAGCAAACGCTATGCCTAAGGAAGCGGTGGTACAATTAGAAGGACCGGCTACATTAGATGCCATAAAGATGGGAAACTGAACGATTGTCATCGAATAGTATATCTCATGGAAATACTGAGCGATTGAGCAAAGGGGTTTTTTTTTAAAAATTAAAATTGGAAAAAACGGATATTAGTTCGTTATAAAGTTGTCGTGCCCAGACCTACCACAAAAAAGTGACAGTGGCGGAGGACAGGATCAGAAGATTAGAGGGGATGTTGAATACAAGTAGTCGGAGGCAGTGGCTTTGTCGTCGAGGGCACACCCCGCGCACAGCCGCCCTGTTGGCGGTGGCAGAGGCAACGGCCGTCGTCAGCGCCGGGTGTGGCGGATGCGTCGGCGGAGGTAGTCGGCGGCGTCGGTGGCGGGGATCGCGGCGGCGGCGGCGGCGGCGGCGGCGGCGGCGAGGGCGGGGCGGGCGGCGGCCGCGGCGGCGGGCGGCGTCGCCAGTAGCTCGGCCGGCGTCCCGCGCGCCCCCAACCTCCGCGTGAGCGTCGCCGCCATGAGCGTCGAGACGCCGCCGCCGCCGCCGGCCGTCGCCAACAATGCCGCAGGTAGGGCGACCGCCTACGCGCCTCGTTGCCCCGCCCCTCCCAGCTCAGCTCGCGACTTTTTATTTTTATTTTTTTTTTTCAATCGGTTAAAGCACATGAATAAGTACAGAGATAATGTACTATTTCTGGGTGCGTCAACTACTGCAATAAATCCAGCAAGTGTAGTGCATGTTTATCTAGAGAGGATGCGGTGATCCTGGAAGGTGAGATCCGGCTCCGACCTATACGTTGGCATGCGGAGTGCAGTCAACGGGATACCGCCTCAGCCCGGTGAAGCTCTAGACTTTCGGCTGGTGTCCCTACATGTACGGTGGTATAGTGTTTGTAAGTGTAACAGTGTGTAAAGGGAGAAGGGACAAGGAGGGGGAAGGTAAAATCGCGCGCGGTCCGTGGCCAGTTTATGGGAGTTCTGTTTCGGTATTCGTCTGGTATTAATATGAGAAATCACAGAAAACATCCGATCGCTAGAATTCTCTTCAGACAGTTGTTGAATGAAATGCAACTATGAAGTTACTGTCAATACGTCGCCATCCTTGAGAATCGAACCCCAACACCTGCGGTGACACCACAAACTTCGCAGACACCACAAATGTTTCATCGCCATCACAGCCGGTGGTTGATAAGTGTGACATGTGCTACTTAATTGCGTGACGATTCAAAAAAATGTCCGTTATAAGATAGCTGAGGTAAATTAGCTTAGAAGAAAAATGTCGCGAATTTGACTGTGCTAATTCATTTAATTCTTCACAAATTTCCAAGTCGACGGCGAGGCTTTCGGCCTTCGCCATCATAAATGATCTGTGAGATCATCGAATGATACATTTCCAAAGCATTTTATACCAAAATACGTCTTATAGTGACTCACTTCCATAGTTGAAGTCCTAGCATTTCTACTTCAATATGCGAATCCCACATGTGCTCCATTTATCCTTGACTTTTGGCTGTTTGTAATAATAATAATAATAATAATAATAATAATAATAATAATAATAATAACTTTTCGCGTCCACCGCACACAACGGTCCTGCGCTATCGGAATTACGGTGCATTTGGAGTGGTTCCAGAAGGTTGTTGGAGATGCTCTAGATCGTGTTGCATTGGCCATTTTTGTGCTTAAGCAAGCAGTTATCAAGTTTCAGTGATATTAATTTATCTCTCTTCGGTGTTCATGGTGTTAAATTTGAAATTGGCGGAAGCAAATTGCTTCAAAACTGATTGCTTTTGTACTTGGATGATAATACTTAATCGAAGTATAAAATCACCTCGCATAAACCAAGAGAAACTTTTCGAATTCGTATTGTTCTGACGCGGTTCACGAGAATTCAGGAAAGCTACAACAACGGGAAGTGAATGCACTTTTCCAACGGAACAGGTTATCTAGAGCCGGTTCTTTATTTATTTGGGATAACATTTATGTGACAGTAGAGATAGGTTTCTGGCTAGTTATTTTCTCTACCCAAAATGTTGCACTTTTAGAATTGCATTCGCTATCGAGAAATAGTTGCACCATACCACAAACAAAAAAAGTGAGCTCGTAAAACTAAGGAACTGTCAACAAGTACATAATGTCGTACTAACGCTTCATATTTGATATCGGATATTCTTATCTTTCAGTAAGAATCTTCTTAGGTAGTGTACATTCTCCTAGTTTGTGCACGATAAGGTTCACTGACCCGTTTAAGAGCGTTTCCTATGCCCACACAATGAGAATATTTACATTCTCTGATATTTTATGGTGCAAACAACAGAAAGTGTTCGGTTTCTTGTGGAATTTGGAACTATCGCTGTAGAGTTGAAACATAATATGATAATACGTGGAATATTGGAAGACGGGTCATAATTAATCAGGTCATATTATACACTTAAGAACGTGTGACAGATCCATTCTCCTTCAGGGCTACTGGTTTTCCAAAAAAACATATTTACATTATTGATAGGAACATTTATAATTCGTAAATATTAATTTTAACGTTAGAATATTAGTAAAATATTTCAAACACAGTAACTAAAAAGCTGATCAATACATATTATTTCGAAACTGAATATTTTACAGCAATTCTCAAATGAATGTTAGATAATCCATTTTAATAGTTTTCAAAAGATAAAAAAACTGACAAATATATATTTGTGTGTGAAATGTTTGTCGGAACATTAACAGTAATCTAGAGTGAATTTGAAATCGATATTTTAATTTTAGGGATACTTTAAATGAAGCCCTCTAGAATTTTTTCAAAATTTTCAAAACAAGTCTCCATCGTTTTTTATTAAATTTCGTTGTTGGATAGTGTAAATAACGTTTAAGAGAACGGTGCAGGTATCATATTCGTTGAAAATTCTGATTTTTCGAATATTGCAAACATTCAAAATATTTTCGATGTCTTCCTACAACTACAATTATGAAGATGCAAGTTTTTCTTAATGAAATGTGTTCATAAAAAACAATCTTTAAATAAGGCCATGTTAAATTTTTAGAAAATGTGAGTATTTTTTGTGTAATTTCGCGACAATCGCCCGCTCCGAATTGACTGTGCTTCGGCGTCTTCCTACAACTACAATTGTAAAGATAATGTTTTTCTTAATAAAAAATGTTTATCAAAAACATATTCAAATATGATTATTTTCAGTTACTTGAAAATATGTGTATTTTTTGTGAAATTTGCCGGCAAAAATTAATACCCTCTCCCAATTTACTGCGCTTCGTGAACATTCCAGACATTTGGATGCTTCGCAAGTTAGAATTTGTATATTATTTCATATTTCGTTGTTCGTTTCTTATATTCGACATTTTGCTATACATTTTCACATTAATCTTTTAAAAATTATTTAAAACTATTTGAAATATATAAAGTAAAAATAAAAATTGCTAACCTTCAGGGAATATCAGATTGTAATGCAACAATTACTGGGAAGCTATTTTTTGTGAATTATGTTGTATTGTTGGGACATGATTTGACTGTATGAAAAGCGGTTATAATGGTCAAATTTGTGTTGATATTTGCTTGAAAATATTAAACTTTTTGCACCAAATGTTGGAGGATTTGTAATGAGCAGGGTTGGGGAGTATTTAAATACTAGTGATGCTAATAAGTTTTAGATGATAATGAGTGATATGTTATTAAGTGATAATGAGTTTTACAAAAAATGATGACTGGGATATGTTAGATTGGAGATTAATTGTGGTATAAATAGTATTACATAACTATTATTAAAGGCGAGAAATGACGTGCTGTTTTAGCATCACTACTTGAAAATTGTAATTTTATTTAATCTTTATTATGTATGTAAATCTTCTCTACATGAAACTAATTGAATTTCAACGGAACTTGTCGATTACATTTACTTGGAAGACCTGTCAGAATATTCTCACAAGAACTCGCAATCAAGATTGAACCATTTTAACTTGAAAATTAGGTTGGACATTGTGGGTTGGCTTCCTGCCTCGAGTGTCTGTCAATAGCTCATCTGTCAATGCTGTGTCAATCACCAGTTCCCTTCCAACGCTTTGGCGAAGCGATCAAGGAAGTGTCTTTTAGCCAAATGATCAGTAAAGAGTAAGTACACTCTTAAGGGTACTCCATTAAGTTAAAACGTTATGCACATCGTTTGCCAAATCCTTAATGGCCAATTCACGTTAATATCTTCCTAATATTTTAGAGGATACAAATGGATTAAGTACCAGAAATAAGAAACAAACGGCTGCAAACATTACTTGACATTCATACGCCATATCACTTTGCGACGAAACTAATTGTATCTGATATTTTATGGCATTAATAACTTTTCTCATCTGGCACTACTTTCGGAACTTAATAATCTAAAAACAGAAACGAATATATATGAAAAATGTTTTTCGTTATCAATTTTCAACCATCAAAATTATTATGAATATGCAACAGGATGCAGTATGTATTTCACTGTACTTCAATTCGACGCAGTTGATATAAACTTTACTCGAACACATCTCTACCCACCATCAAACAAAAGAGTTTTGTCTTTATTAATTCTCACAAGAACTCGCAATCAAGATTGAATCATTTTAACTCGAAATTTAGGTTGGACATTGTGGATTGGCGTCCTGTCTTTACCTTACGGCTACCATGCATGTGAAGTTTTCTCCATTTAATGGTTAGTAAGGTTGCAAGGTACCGGAGAGATGAATTCGTCAAATAAGCGTGACAGTCATGTTTTCGGGAAGAAAAACTTGACTTCCGATTGGCTTGAAAACCAGTCATAAATACATTTTTGTTGTACCCCCTCCGTATCTAGTGCGCTAAGAAAAAATGACGGTTTTATATTATTTATAAGACATCGCTGACACACAATCCCATAAATGTGCTGCTGAATAGGTAATTACCTTCATTGTGAGGATCAAACAGATTTAAGACCAAAAAATTCAATTTTTCAGGCCGGGAGAGGTGGCTCAAGGCATCAGTTGATGTCACTGCAGTGCTTCTGACCGGGAGGTCCCAGGTTCAAGACTAGATGAAGGCAGAATTTTCGACACTAACTAGATAGATAGTTCGAATTCAGTCACTGTCTGGAGGAGAATTCTGGCGGTCGGCTGCGCTGATTTATAGTTTTTTATGGTTTCTCCGATAAACACCAGGTGAAAGCCGGAGCAATACCCTAACAAACAGGCCACGGATCTCTCCTTGTCCTATCTTCTCCCCTTAGACACAATTACACTTACATGTACTACGCTACAAAACACGCCGGGAGACCGGTCGGGAGTTCAGAGCTTGTCCCTGCTGGGTCGGTGCCCCGCTGGTAGGATATGTCTGGTTGACGAAAACCCCGTTAGCCGACAGGTAGATCGGCGCCGGATCTCGCCATCTAGCGGGGAAAGATTACGGCTACCTCTCGAGGGGGAAAATGAACAAGCACTACATTTACGGGACTAATGACCTTAGCAGTTGACGCGCCCGTAATCACCAGTCAATCAATCAAATCAAAAAATCATCTCTCAGATCATGGTAAAGAGATTTTTCAAAAAATACTCAGATTATGGTAGAGAGATTTTTCAAACAAAACTCAGATTATGGTAAAGAGATTTTCAAACAATTATTGAGATAAAATTCGATATAAATATATATATATACACAGGCGCACAAGTAACCCGTAACACACGTTAACATATAGTTTAATTTGCAAACGGTGCGTACCAGGTCCTTATGGTCCGACTATATATATATATATATATATATATATATATATATATATATATATATATATAGTCGAAATCCTTCAGTTTTGATATATTCTCGTAATTTTATTGTGCTTCAAACGTTTTAAACCTAATTTACTTATCAAAAAATGATATTATGTGTCTTATGTGATTCTATACGTTAACAATTCAAATCGATAAAATGGAATGACAATAATAGTTTTGACTTTTCTAAAACCAAAGGAAATTGAAATAATGATTCGGGAAAGACTATAATTTATTTTTTCTTGTGTAGAAAATATTGGCATTAATCTTTATAAACGTCGACCTGAAGGCCCGAACATTTAGTGTGTGCTCCGAATATGTTAATGTTTATTTCGTTTGTAGTTCATTCAGTATTGTTCAAAATTTCGTAGAACCCTAAAAATGCGGATAGGAAAATTTTTGAACGCTCATCGTCAAAACAAACTTACAACCAAACGAAAAATATATGAACTTCAGCTAGCCACAAAAGCTTTACACACCCACATAATCACACACAGAAACTGTCTTTATTTGTAAAGGACATTTATTCGATATTATGGCAATCTTTTTATTGTGTAAAAGTTAAAGGATAAGAATATATAATAGAATGATACATATGGAGTTGGAGCGGATGCGATAAGAGATAAGAAAATTAACCATGTTTTTCTGCATGTCTTTTTCACTTTACGAGACAGATGATTGTGAATCAACAATGTGAAGTATGAATGATAATGATTTTGAAAATGAAGATTAAATATACGAATTGGAAGATATGGAGGTAGGGAAAACTTTCCAGCCTGAATCCGGTAGCTCGCAACAAACTGTGGGTTGAAAAGTGACCAGGATTCAAATGTTGGTAACTAGAGGATAAAGTGAACAGCTGACCACTTGGGTAGGGTTTCTCATGCAGAACGATAGTTAGTGCACAAATATATTAGTGAACGATAATAAGTGTACGAATCAATTGTTTACATTAAGAGCGAGCGCAAACAAAACTAGTGATGCTGCAACAGTAAACAGTTTCTGGCATTATTCCCAAATTTGCAATTATCTTTCGATGGACAACTGGAGATGAAATTCAGAGAGTTCAACAAAAATGCGATCTTGTTTTATCCAAAGAAAAAAATGTTTAAAATTGGAAAGGTTTTTGAGAAGTTTTATATGAATTTCGTTAGTTACAAGCACACATTAAGCAAAAAGATTCGTTTTTCAAAAAATTGCAAATGATTTTTTTTAAAGATCATGAATATGATTTTTTTAAGTATATTTTGTTTCAGGGAAAAATCTCTATAATTAATTCGGTATGTAAGACCCACAAAACATGGATTCTGATCACATAAAATGTTAGAGAAAGTAATTTAGAATGTTTAGAAATAAGATTTATCTACTTTTTCGTTACCAGAGCTCGGCAATAAGAGTCTTTCAACGTTTTCCGACTCACGATTATAATACTTTGTCTTCTTCCGAAGTAAATGCGAGAAAGTAAAAAGAGGGAGACGACCGCAAACGGCGTGCCTACGGGCAAAGCGGCGGGTAAGACGTGCGGGCATCGAGAGACTGGGCAAAGCGACGCGACGCGACGCGGCGTTCGCTGGGTGTTCGCTGGAAGTTGCCGGATGCGCTGCCTGTGTTGCCTCTCGGACGCTTAATGGCGGCAACTTCTACACAAGTAGACAGTAAATTAAGCGTTACAGAAGCTAAACAGCGATCTTCTACTCTCGCGAGATATAACTCCACACCCGGAAGAGTTTTATGGGTATTAATGCAGAACGTTCCAAAGGTGGGGCCATTGAAATCAAAAGTAAGTTCTTCTTTTCAAGATTTGACACTGTTGGAGATGGCAGTTGGTAAGTTTGCTGCTTCATATTCAGTGGAAATTGATGCACTTCCTATGGAATTTTCATTGCATTTAATTGGCCTTAGATGTGATAGTCAAAAGATTGAATCAATAGCGTGACATTAAGTTTGTATAGAAAATTTCCTCTGTCACTTACTCGGGCACATGTTTGTTCAAACGTACTGCAAACATGTCGATATTTGGGTCCACCTGCGTTTGCATACGATTGTTTTCTTCTCTGAGGAAACTCCCATGTGAGCACAGAAGGGTCTCTGGCCTCCATGTGAAATGTTCTCTCTTCCTCAGTTCTCGAACCGTTGTTCCAAATATAAATGAGCTCGTAATAAAAATATGGCATAAATACAATTTTTATAATTATGGAAAGTTTTCAAATCGAATTCATTTGTAGGCGCTTGAAATACGTTTATATGCTTATTCTATGTATATGTTAATTCTATACTTACAATATCCCATGCATCAATTAAACCAGTTTAAAATCAAACTACTCCTAGACCCTCAATTGTCTCTTATTGATCTTTTATTGACATACCAGCAACGTTTCTGCTCCTAAATTATCTCGCTTTCTCGACGCAGAGACTGCGAGTGGCCGAATCACCTGGGGCACGAGTGGACTAAACCGTGCACGCCCATGATGTGACATATCTATGATACATAAACATTTTTAAACATAACACTTAGGTTCGAGTCCCGATGGTAGCAGATTTTCGACACTAACTGGATAGCTAGGTCGAATTCAGTCGCTGGCTGATGGAGAATTTTACTGCTCTGATCGGTAGTTTTTTCCGGTTTCTCTGATCAACACCAGGCGAATGCTGGGGCAGTACCCTAACAAACGAGCCATGGACCGCGCGCTATCTTTCCTACATCTTCCTTGCCCTCTCCTCACCCCTTACTTACACACACTTACAAGCACTACCCTACCACACATGCTGGAAGACCGGTCGGAAGCTTAGAGCTTGTCCTGGCTGTGGCGATGTCCCGCTGGTGGGAGATACCTAATTGGGGTAACACCCCGCTAGCCGACGGTATTTCGGCATCGGATCTCTGTATCTAGCGGGATAAGGTCATTGCCACCACTCGAGAAAAACATACACTACACTTACAGGATTAATGACTGTAGCGGTTGTCGCGCTCGAAATCACTAATCACCCTACCAATCATCTAGTTTTCATTGTCTCCGAATACGATCTGCCAAAGATAAAAAGAAACGATAGTGATAATGGCAACAAAGACGACAGAGCAACGATGGAAAAGAAGAAACTCCGAAGAACGGAATGACCCCGAGAAAATGTGATACGAATCCTATGCACAAATGCCTCGTGTAGTAGGACCGGACCCCGTTTCCAAGATGAGGAGAGCTAAATAGAGCACTAACTATTACGCTGCAGGCCGCCACCTTACACCTCGAAGAACGAGCAACCGGGATTCGAAAGTGAAGTGGAAGGCGAATGCATTGTCCCCTCTGTCGGGCTCTTGTAGTTATAAGAGTTAAGTATCTTTATTACAAGACATTAGTGAATTATGAAATAATATTATTAGGCCGAAAATCGAATAATGTAATAAGATGTTATGATATGAATCACGTGCAACGTTTTATCCACTTTGAAAACAATGACATGAGAAATTTTTCAACTTGACATTTCATCTTAAGAATGCTGACAGACTGATATTGATAATATAGTTAATAGGAGACCATAGATCGATTGATATCACAGGCTATGTCAGTAGTCCGGTAAGTGTAATGCTTCCCTCTACAGGTATCTCCCCCAGCGGGGATCCGCCCCACCCGGGATTTTCTCTAAGCTTCTGAATGGATTCCCAGCATCTTTGGGTGCAGTGAGTGTAAGGGGGAGAGGAAGGTAAAATCGCGCGCGTTCCATGTCTCGTACCGGGAGCAGTAGCTCAGTGCACCAACTGATGTCACGTAGCGCCTCTGACCGGGAGGTCCTGAATTCGAGTCCTGATGGCGGCAGGATTTTCCATATTAGCATGTCAGCTAGGTCGTATTCAGTCGCTGTGTGGAGGAGAATTCTAGAGGCCGGCTGCTCTGATCGGTATTTTTCCGTGGTTTCTCCGATCAACACCAGGCGAATGCCCGAGCAGTACCCTAACAAACGGGCCACGGATCGCGCGCGATCTGTCCTTCCTCTTCCTTGTCCTATCCTCTCCTCTTACACACACACTTACACTAAAATGCACTACACTACCACATATTCCGGGAGACCAGTCGCGAGCTTAGAGTTTGTCCCGACTGGGGCGGTGCTCTGCTGGTGGGAGAGTCCTGGTTAAGGGGAAACCCCACTAGCCGACGGTAGGTCGGCGCCGGATCTCGCTATCCAGCGGGGGAAGATCACCGCCATTTCTCGAAAAAAACATGCACTACACTAACGGGACTAATGACCAAAGCAGTTGACACGCCCGAAAACACGAAACAATCAATCAATCAAAAATCCATGACTCGTTAAGGAACTCCTGCAGGATTCACCTTGTATTCATAAAAAACTCATGGAAATCTACCAATGTGAAGAGCCGGCAGCTAGAATTCTCCATCAGATGGTCATGAATTTATTACTTGGGTATTCATAATACTACTATGAAACTGATTATATATGTGAGCTGTGGATTACTATAACACTAACGTGGCAATGATTCTTATTACGAAAGAGTTCTAATTTCATAAAGTTGGACATTCCATAACCCAAGTGGATACATTAAATTTATTAAACAAAGAGCGAAAATGGAGAGGTCTCGATTGCGATTGGGCGTGCGGGGAGCGGCGGCAAGTGCCCCTAACGAGCGTGCGCCTGCCGGCGTCGACGCGGGAGGGGCGGGAGCAGGGGCGGGGGCGGCGGCCGGACGCGGCGCGTGTCGTGGGCGTGCGCGTGCGCGGTCGCGCGTTGATGCGCGCGCTGGCCGCGCCGCCGCGCTCGCGTCTTCTTCGCCCCCGCCGCCGCCGCCGCCGTCGTAGTCGTCGCCTTCGCGGCCGCCGCCGAACCGCCCAATTAAATCCCAACAAACGCGTTAACAAGGAAGACACTCCGCCTCACGCACCGACGGACTCGTCACCCACCAATCGACTGGCCGCGTGGTGACTCAGGACGGTTGACGGACCGCTCGTCAGGAGAGCGAGTGGGTGGTGGTTGACGCCGCTTCCTAGCCGGGCAGTCGTCGCGTCGGGAATCGCGTTTTCGGTCTCTTTTTCTCGCATTCATTACGCAATACTTCTTGTAAGGAGATTGTTTATTAGCTTTCAACGTTTTTGTACTTCCAACTACGATAGTGACAAGAGACTTAAATCAGCTTAGATGTCGCAGGGCATCAACTGATGTTACTGCAGTGCCTCTGACCGGGAGGACTTAGGTTGGTTTGGTTTGGTTTTTTCGTGTTTCCGGGCGCGTCAACTGCTTTGGTCATTAGTCTCGTTAGTGTACTGCATGTTCTTTCTTGGGAGATGGCGATTATCTTCCCCCGCTGGATGGCGAGATCCGGCGCCGACCTACCGTCGGCTAGTGGGGTTTCCCCCTAACCAGACTCTCCCACCAACGAGGCACCGCCCCAGCCGGGACAAGCTCTTAAGTTCCCGACCGGTCTCCCGGAATATGTGGTAGTGTAGTGCATGTTAGTGTAAGTGTGTGTAAGGAGAGGATAGGACAAGGAAGAGGAAGGACAGATCGCGCGCGGTCCGTGGCCCATTTGGTAGGGTACTGCTCCGGCATTCGCCTGGTGTTGATCGGAAAAAACACGGAAAACTACTGCTCAGAGCAGCCGGCCGCCTAGAATTCTCCTCCAGGCAGCGACTGAATTTGACCGAGCTGAAAAGCTAGTGTCGAAAATCCTTAAGACTTAAGACCTCCCGGTCAGAGGTCCTGCAGTGCCATCAGTTGATGCACTGAGCTACCGCTCCCGGTGGGAGGACTTAGAGCTCGAGTCCCGACAGTGGCAGGGTTATCGACAGCATGATTTCGGTCGAATTCAGTCGCTGTCTGGAGGAGAATTCTAGCGGGAGGCTGCTGTGAACGGTAGTTTCCCGTGTTTTTTCCGATCAACACCAGGCGAATGCCGGAGTAGTACCCGAACACACGGCCACGGACCGCGCGCGATCTTTCCTTCCTCTTCCTTGTCATATCCTCTCCCCCTTACACACACTCTTACAATAATATGCACTACACTACCACACATGCCGGGGGCTTCGAGCTTGTCTCGGCTGCGGCGGGACCCCGCTGATTGGAGATACCTGATTAGGGAAAACCCGTTAGTCGACGGTGCGTCGGCGCCGGATCTCGCCAGCCAGCGGGCGAAGACCACAGCCACCTCTTGATGAAAAACATGCACTACGTTAACGGGACTAATTACTTTAGTAGTTGACGCGCCCGGAATCACTAACAATTAATCAATCAGTCAACCGGCTGGGGCGGTGCGCCACTGGTGGGAGATGCATAGTTGGGAAATCCCCACTAGCCGACGTGCATGTCGGCGTCAAAACTCGCCATCGAACGGGGGAAGATCGCCGCCATCTCTCGAGAAAAAGCATGCACTGGGTAAATGATTTTATAAGTTGATGCGCTCGGAAATCCGAAATCAATCAATCAAGAAATTTGAATGTTTTGACTCATTTCCTTACAGCATGCGATGCAGGTATATGGTGCGAAAAAAATGTTTATAATCTCGGAAGGAGCAATACTTTATTTTGGAGAAAACAATATAAAATTTATAGTGTCTAATAGCTATAAATGCTTGAAATTTTGATAATTATTGCATTCTATTGACTATATATTGTAAGTGATTTTCATGAATGTTAACTACTTCCTCAGAGATGTGAAACGAACATGACTCAAGCAATTCATATAACCTTTCAATTTCAAAGACTTGTACTTCTAGTTAAAATAAAAAGAGTATTATTTCATTTCGAGAGGACGCAATTCCAACTTAAAATATTCTTTAAGAATTTGTATTTTGAATGCTGTTTTGTAACAAGTGCGGCAGTGACACTAAAATTTTCAGCAGTGAATAAACAATCGATAAATCGCTCTGAATTATCTTTCCTGCCTTCATAGAAAAGTTTATTAATTCCTAAAGAAAAACATATTTTCCTTAATATTTAGTAGCGACACGCAATGAGAGAATTTTTATCTGTTTAGCATTTTGCCTTTCATTGTCCAATTTTGCTACCATTCCGTTCAGGTAGTTAATCTGCTACCGGATCAAAACCGAAAAGCGAGATCCCCGTCCTCGAGAATGAAACGAGTAATGAGTTGTTTTTTATTAAGACACTGGATCTGTGCGGTGTACCAGAACCACATTATGATGAGTTTGGGCTAAAATCGCACTCAAGCGCGTCTGCTCACTATTGCACATACCTTTCCTGTTTCAATAACTAGAACTGCTAGTGAAATTGTTTATTGTGTATTGATTCACAATTTTTCCACAAAAAGAAACTACACTAGGCAACGTCAGTTAGCTCCAGAAAAAATAAAATTGCACAGGTTTGAAGAGTTTTTATAGCACGAAGTCCAACAACGGCAGATTACAGAAAAGCAAAAATCAATCTGATATAAAGCTCAGGTTTAGATAACGTAAAACACTTTTTCCTGGCGATATTAATCGCAAGTAATACTTGTCTAGAAAGGCGAGAACGACAGTATCTTCAATAACTCCCTTTCATTCAGTCAAAATAATTTCCTATTCTACATGTATAAGTTAAATGAAGTTATCAGTACGCGGTAATTTGTTCGTAAGTTGTAATATTTCAAAAAGCCATAGATTAACACAGGAAAAACATGACACCGTTTGAATTTACATGCACAACCAATTTGCTACAAACGAGTTTGTTCCGTGGAAAGATCTTGATAATTATTGACATTACATGGATAAGTGTACAAAATTGACTGAAAAAAGTATTAAAAGATATCTTGAAAATGCACTTAAATTACACGTACAGAACCGTTGCTAAGATTTTCCAAAATCATAAGGTTAATTTATAATTTTGATCAAAAATTTGAATTAAGTTGTATTCCACAAACCCCGTTCAATTGATTATTCTATAAAGGTAATTATTAAGTCTTATGAGGTTGAATTGCTTTTTGTGTCTTGAGTACATCTGATACGGTGTAACTTCACTTGTTAAAAAAGTAAAAAATTTCATGTTTTATACCCCTCACAAGATTTAAAATTTACTTTTCTAGAACAATCAACTGAATGATACCAAAGTTTGAACATACTTTTTTAAAATGGAATGTAGAAATGCAAAATACATGTTGGATGAGGCAATACGAGATAATGAATTAATGAGATACGTTTTTTAAATAAGGATTGTATCATTCTTTTTTGAGTCATCTTCTGTGGAGCAGAAAATGGATTAATAGGAATTTGAAATAAGGATATTAAAAAAAGAACATAAGGTGCAGACTCGAGAGGTGTTACATTTAAAACGGTAATAAAATGAGCTTGTAGTAAGAAATGACGTATTCCAATTCCATGCGATTCGAGACGAAAGAAATATAATTTACTAAAAATCATGAAGAGAAAAAGTAATTAGACGTCACATTTATAATAATGTTGAACGAATCACAGCACCTCACATTGGCGTGCGCAGCCTTAAACAAGACGGGGGCCAACAACTTTCCTGGGCCCCCTTATCTATTAATTTGGTTTATTTACATACTATATCATTTTACTTGCATACATTTTTTCACATTTTTTTAAATTTTTAAAATGTGGATTTACGAGGTTTAGAAGGAATCATTTCTGACTTGACCGAACTTTTTGGGGGATGGTTTCACATGTTTTTGAGCATGTTTAGCTGTTTTCGACCAATTTTTTTTTTTGCTTTTTGACCCATTTTAAAGGTTTTGTAGGGTGTTCGAGTCCACATTGGCCATCTTGAAAGGTAGATTCAAATGTTTCTTCAGGTTTTTGCTTTGAAAATGTACTTTATTTTACAATTTAGGGTATTTATGCATTCAATTTTTTCCAAAATAAAAAATTCATAAATAATTATAAAACGTAATTTGAATTTTTCGCGGCTCAACGAGTTAATGAAGTCAACAAAATAAGTGTTGACTTTTACAATTATGTAAAACACAGAAATTCTTCAAAATGGCAATTATTCTTAGATAATAATACTTACTCAATTACAGATATGGTAATGACACACCATTACGCTAATATACCCATACGTTTGTCTTATAAATAAAGTTTAAAAATTATCTGTACGTTCAGTCGCCAGTTTTATCAGAAATTTAACATATGTATAGAAATAAAATGTTTTATTTTGTAAGACTCGGGGCCCCTTCCAAAATTTTCAGGGGAAAACGAGCCCCCTGCGCCTATCCTCTGCATGTATGGATTTCCAATCCTTGCTATCCCAATTATAAACTTTTGCTCGAAAATGGCCGTAATATAAAAGGTAAATTATTTCGAACGAGGCATAATTATATCGTAAATCACCATGACTGAAGTACAGAATAATGATCCGGAATGGAAGAAAAACGCAGAAGCAAAAAATAGAGTATTTTGCCTTTTCAAATAAACGTTTTAGGAAATTATTTCGGAAACAAGCTTAACCGAAACTTCGAACCGACACAATCTGCTTGCTTTCACGTCTCTTCAAAAATATCTTCCTCTTCACGTAAACTGCGAAGCCACCTTCTCTAAGTTGACACATAAATCAACACATAAATCACATAATTCCCTAGTGTTTTGTTATGAAACTCACTGTTATAGCGTTGTCTCCTCCTTTCGCTTCTAGAACCATTTGAACTTCGGTTTTACACAACCTTTTACGCAATTCGGAATACACAAAACATTTTTCAGGTATATTGTCAATGAGCACCGATACGATTCCATTGGAGACCTTCCGCCAAACTGACACATCAGACCCCTTTCACTATGGAAACAAAACTGAACTTTTAGCATTCTGGATTAATGAATTCGAACTACGGACTTTGACTCCATGATTCACCTGGCATCTCTTTGCCCCGAAACTCATCGAAAATCTGCTGTACTCCTCCTTATCAATTCATTTCTCAGACCTCAGTAGACATGGTAGCGCAATGTTTAGGAAGTTCCCAGAATTGAACCAATGGTGCTACAGAATGGCAGAGACTTTCTCGTACTAGTTAGTTTTGTAATTTCTTTGGTCTCGTCTAGCTCTCAGGTCTTGCCACATACTCTTGCCAGCTTGCACCTATCGCACTCGTAAACTACATTTTTTTAAAAATTTTCTTAATTTTCCGATGTGATAACGGTTGAACCGAAATTATACTTTAATAATATTAAAGAGGAGTAAAACGTCGACCTAAATTGCGATTTTCATTGAAACATTTGGAGCCATTTTTAAGAAAACTGTGTTTAAGCGTTACTGTAAATGCGAAATTTCAAGCTCTTTTCACAAAAAAATTTTTGAGTTTCTAAAAAACTTCGTTTAAAGTCATTTGAAGCACTTTAACTCGCAAATGCAATAGTGTTTACAAATTGCTGAAAAGGAGCATAATAATGTGTACATTTTTTCATGCAGGGCGAGGTTTAGTCTTTTATATTATTCTTAAAGTAATGTTACGGTTACGCTTTTACGAAACGGAAAAACTGAGAAAAGTTTTAAAAATGAACACTAGGCTACGCCCAGTGTTCATTTTTAAAACTTTCTCAGTTTTAAGAATGGCTGGCAAGAATATATGGTAAGTCACAGAAGGAGGAAGAGGACTGTGGAAAGGTTATCACAGAAAATATTGCATTTCCATGAATAAACACATGTTTTATAACATCAAAGTGTACCATTCTCTATACTTTGCTGCATCTGGGTTCCCATCGCATTGTCAGAGTTCGTTTTCTCGGCATTCTATTACATCCACTATATATCAAAGTAAAAGAATATAAACTTCATACATCTATCATCAATACTATTATCAAATCAATAACATTAGCCGACATATACACAAATACATAAGTAATACCTGTTAATGGAATGTGGCTCATAATAATCAAATATTGTCTCAGATATTGCATAAGCGGTGACTGTACATGAACCATTGTACCACACCCTCCCTGTGAATATTTTAAATAATTATTTAGAATATACATGGAAATGCATTGAGTGTAATAATTACAGAGAGAGAGAGAGAGAGAGATACATTGATATATTACATAACGTTCTGTAGCTATAGTACTTAACATGTCAGTAACATTAGAAAACATATCCACCAATAAATATTACCTGCCAATGGAATGTGACTAATACGAAACAAATGCACTAGGTCATAGATATCGCACGAGCAATAAATGTATATGAGCAATTTGAACAACTCTGTCCCTGTGAATATTTTAAATAATTATTTAATATGCACCTAGAAATGCACTGTGTGTAATAATTAAAGAGCGAGATATATGGATATATTACATAACGTTCGGTAGATAGTGGTAACGTAGGGACGTTTTGTAAATAGTACTTACCATTAAGTACTATCAATTAATAATTCAGCTTAACAAAATAAAATAACACCTGATCTCTTTCATTAATATTATAATTATTATTTTATATTTTATTATTATTATTACTATTATTATTATCATCATATCAGTACCATCAGTAACCAAGCTGTCAATAAATTACCTGTCAGTTCAAAATAACAAAAATTGACAAAAGTTCCGTAGTCCATATCAATTATCATTAGTAATCTGAATAAAAACAACAAAATGTACGAAAAACAATTTTCAAATAATATCAGAACTCCCTCACCTCTTTGATGTTTTCCGTACGTATCACAAGAATTATATGTAAGAAAGTTCATTGAATACTTCCAATTGGTAATAATCGTTTATCGTAAATCGTAGATAAGAATAATAATTACAATTATATAATTAACATAATAATAACAATTCAATTGTTTTAACGTAACACAAGACCGTGCTGCTTGATCAGCACACACGTGCTTTGGTACTGCTCTTCTATTTCCCGTAAACTTGTGAAGATGCGCAGGACGTTATCTTCCCGTTTCCATTATAGCCGCGCATTTCAAACAACGCAGTGTCGTAGCTTTTTGTTAATAAAGGAAAGTATATAATTTCCTCCATTCTTTTTTTTGTACCTCACTTGTTTAAAACCGTCCACAAGGAGCCGTTAAAACATATTATTAATTATTATTATTATTATTATTATTATTATTATTATTACCACCATTATTCACACTTTCTCTGCTTTAGCAAGAAAATCTATCACCTGTCCAATTGATGTTTTCGGACTAGGCTCGGACTGCGCAGGAAGGACATTCATCCTGACCTACATGAATGTCACGCATTTAGAATTTTTCTGACAATATGACATGCTTGAAGAAGGGTGGCTTTCTGGGCTTCATCAAGGGTATTTTTTTGATATCTAAATTCTCTAGATTTCTTGTAAAGTTTCTGGTGACGATTTCTTCAACGGATATAACCATGGGGAAATGGGAGCTTTCATGCAACTTCGAAATGCTTTTTAATTCAGTTGTCAAGTTCTCATATTTTCTGAATTTTTCTTTTTCGGACTTCCGCAGGTTGTGTCAAAGGCATTGCAACATCGATTATAGAGGCTGTTTTCTTTTCTTTGTCTATTAGAGGATGTAAGGGCGGTTATGATCAACCGTTTTATCCGTCGTAATAGGCCGATCCCTGTATAAGATGTGCGTCTTCGTCTCGAGCACAGCATCTGGTTCATACTTGTAGTATGCTGGAGCATTATTCCCCAACATTCTAAGTTTCATTCCTAGTACTAGGTGAATGAGTTTTGCTACTTGGTTATGTCTGCCTAAATAGGCACTCTCTGATAAAGCACTGCACCTAGCCATTATGTGCTCGGTAGACTGACTCTCCGTTGTTAACGCATCTTCATTTGTCGATATCATTTGTTTTTGAAATATGTTTTTCATAGTTTTTAGTTCTTATTACTCTGTCCTGAATTGCTTCTTCTTCTTCTTCTTCTTCTTATTATTATTATTATTATTATTATTATTATTATTATTATTATTATTATTTCAAAACTGGCAATTTGAAATGTCTGCAGCATTTTGTATAAATACGTGCTGTATAATAATTGGAAGACAAAAGAGAGAATATTGAATATTTTTCGTCGTAAAATACACAACTGCTTTGATTGATTGAAACCAGATATTAAAGTCTGTAAAAGTTATCCTTTCTGAAAATATTTAAACCACTTGCATTACATCAAATTGAATGATGTAATATATCCGAAATATTACAAATTTGCTCTTAGTAAATCCAAATGGAAAATACATTATTTAACGAATGAAAAATACATATTAAGAAAAAATCGCAAATAGTGAATCATATAAGAAGTATATAAAAAATTTGGAAACCTTTTTAAAATAGGTAGTAAGTTGTACAATAAAATGACGTTCTAGGAAATGTAAATGCATGGTACTGGTCAATATTTAAGAGGTACGAGAAATACTACTGTGAAAAGGGACTAGTAATCCTGAACAAACCTTTAATAAACTAAACCCGTAAGCCATGAGCGCCCTTTTTCAGGCTCCCGGTTAAACGAATCCTGGAGAGTTAGTTTCACTGCGTGTTTTTTCCAAATTCCGAATCTTGCATTCATAAAATAAATATGATTTCACAAGTAATCATACGGCAAAAAGGCAACACTTACACCTCTTTGGTTTTAAATTAAACTCATATTTCCTCTATCAACAAAGAACAACATTGATACTCGAAACTTGAGAACTAGCTCATACAACAGGTGAATCCATACTATCCTATCCAGTTCAATGTCTCCTAGTGTATCACTCCAATGTAAACCTACATGTAACTGTTAATTTAAAGGCTCCTGGAGTCGAACAATTTCTGGATATTTTATTCCAATGCTGTGATTAAGTAAGAAATGTGGGTAACTGTTTTACTTCTGGGAGCTTCCTAAATATGTTTAAACGTCCGCAAGTTTCGACCCCAAACTCCAACACAGCTATTTCACAACCTTTTGTACACGAATCCTGTAATATAAATTTAAAGATGACATAAATGCAAAAATCTAGATATTCCAGTCATATATTGCCACATGAAGTCCACATACTTTATTTATTCTAATCTACCGTAGTGAAAGTAAGTTCATAGATTTTTCTCTGAATAAATCTTCTGGAAACCCGAAACTATAGTATTCTGCTGAAAGTGACAAGTCCATTCGCAGATAAAGCTGCACCATTACCACGTAGCTACGTGCGTCATCTGTCGTCCCGCTAACCCTCGAAAACATCGGGCAATTAGCTCCACCGCGCCGAGCCCCTCCCCTCCCCTCCCCAGGCCCATTAAAACGGCACGGCGGTCATTAGGCAAGTTCTCGGAGCGGCGGAAGCTACCGCCATCCCGATTGCGATGGGGTCAGCCGCCCGCCCGAAAGTCTAATCAACTCGCCCGCCCGCCCAACCAACCAACCCGCCCGCCCAACCAACCAACCCGCCCAACCAACCAACCAACCAACCCGCTAACCAACCCACCAACCAACCAACCAACCAACCCACCAACCAGCCAACCAACCAACCAACCAACCAACCAACCGCCAACCAACCCGCCGCCCAACTCGTCCGCCATCCAACCGCCAATCCCCTCGCCACCCACCGCCATCGCACGCCTGCCAACCAACCCGCCAACCACCAACCAACCAGCCAACCAACCAACCAACCAACCAACCAACCAACCCGCCAACCAGCCAACCACGCCAACCAACCAACCAACCAACCAACCAACCAACCCCCACCAACCAACCAACCAACCAACCAACCAACCAACCAAAATCTGCCCGCCGCCCGCTCGTCCGTCCGTCCATCCGTCCGTCCGTCCTTTCGCCTGTCTGCCGATCCGTCCTTTCGCCCGCCTGCCAATCCGTTCACCCGGCGCCTTCGCCCGCCGCCCGCGCCCACCGCCCTCGGCCGCCGCCGCCCCTCATCCCACGGTCCCCGCACGACCACGCGCGCCCCCGCGGCCTCTTCCGCTCATCAGCGGCGGCGGCCGGGCGACGCCGCCACCGCCGCCGTGTGGGCGCCCGCCGACCCGCCGCCCGCGCCGCGCCGCGCCAGCGCCCCGCGCCTGCCCACGCACGTGCGCCCCACCTACTACAGGTGAGCCACGCCCACCCCTCCGCATTCATTTTGGGTTTGCAGCCAATTTGTTGCATGATTGCTAACCTTAATATTACCTCATTCAAAGTTAAACATTCGTTAAACATACTGCCTGCAAAGTTAATCATTCATATAATTAATTTGTTTTAATTGTCTGGAAATTATTCTACAATTGTGAATCTGTCATTACTTGTAACCGCATAACCATTAATGACATTAAAATGTATCAAACATTATTCATTGAGATGATAAGTCAATAACTTTAGACCTGCTTCTTTAAAAAGAAGTTTTTCTTTGATTTGTCTTTATGTAAAAATGGAATTCTTTTAAGTTGGATAAGCTTTTTTGAAAGGGACGTAAACACTTCTTTCATATCTTTCGACATGTTTTAAGTACTTTATGCCATCACATATATGTCTGGTACAGGATTATAGTTAAGAAGAAGACATGGTCGTACGAATGTGAATTTTGTGACGAAATTGCAAGTACCAGTTGCAATAAATGATTAAAGGTACAGTGTGTGGACAACATTATTTATTGAGCTAAAGGCATATCTACTTCACAAAGTAGTTTATCTGTGTATGTGGTGTTACTTCCTCCACAGCGAGGTACTGCAAGGTCTCCGCTTGGGCTCGTAGAGTTTTAGTCTCCTGATAAGGCATCCCAAGAGAGATACATTCTCGCAGGATGTTCCGGCAAAATCTACTTTGAGGTTGTGGTGTTGATTGTGAGACTCGTTTCATCTGCGGTGTTAACACGGAAAGATTTCACGCAATGGGGCACGTCAGTAACTGGTATCAATGTCTTCGAGACTGCTAGCAACACGATCGCAAAGTGTTTTCCAGAAACAAAGTTAATTTTTTAACTTCATCTTTCGTTCAACTTAGTTGGTTTTAGCACTTTTAACCGGCTGTTTATATCAACATTTTAATTAACCAGTAAATATTACAATGAATTTTCACTACTCACTTCGTTCTACGTAGAATGGCAATATCTAAATGACAAATCTCTGGAAGAGCACAATTTTGCTGAGACATGTTTTCCGTTTTACTCCTTTGTTCGAAATAGCACTTACACTTCGAAACAGCAAACGTTTAGTAATCACGAGACTTCACTACTTTCCTACAAACTGTTGACTCAAATCGTCATTTCGTTTCAGTTTGATCACTGCAATAGTCAGAAATATTGTGCATTCCCAGGCCATTGCGACCTCTCGCATTACATCTTTAGTTTAGTTTATGCCTTATTTCACGTGGCGAGACTCGGGCCATCAGGCCCGCTCTTCCGTCTAACCACGCAAATTTCGATACGCTCCTTTCACCACCTAGCGGAGAAAGGATGTATTATCTTGGGCGACGAAACTGGCGGATCTCAATTTTGCTCAGGGGCTTCTTTTAAGCTTGATCTTTTACATGCAGTAAATCTACTACATGGGACAGTTGGATTCACTTCCCCTCCGGAGGAAGGCGTACCAGGGACTTTTTCGCCCTTAAACATCCACGGCTTTGATCGGGTTTGAATCCGCCAACTCGGGTACAACAGTCCGGTACGCTTACCGTTATACCATCGAATCCGATCTTTTGCTCCGAATGTTTAGAAAAGAAAAAGAAGGGTTACACAAATAAATTATATGAAATATATAAATTTGTTTATTAAAGTTTATTATTTACAAAAGAAGTGAATATATTTGTTCAGAAAGAAAATTAATCCAGAAAAAAAGAAAGTAGTTGGATTGTGTATATTGGGTGCTTTTTTACTGGTGTTAATTTTTCATTCTGAATAAATTTATTCATTTTCTTGTAAATAATAAACAATTTACATGTTTCTAGAGTGTTTCTATGCTTCTGCAATGCAAATTTTGTCTCGAAAGCCTATTTTCAAACCAACTTTTGAGTGCTCATTGCGGCTCACCTTGAGAATACCTAAGTAGTTTATTAGACAAAATATTCTTAAAATTGTCTTGAAAGCTTATTTTAGAATTTTCGACGATTCCTCCCCGGCCATCCTGTATATTACTTGAATCTTGTTGAATTTCTTAAACATTTTTATACAGAATTTCATGAATCTGATACATTTACTTTAAAGCATTTCTCCATACATATAAAGGTACAAAATTGGTCTTCCATTGTTATTCAGTTTTCATAAACATGTTTTTAGAATTCCCAAGACTCTTCTATTTAAGTTCCTTTCGTACCTAGGCTCTTTTGTCTAAGCTACTTCCCCTTTGTCCACTTTTGGCTGCTTGCGGACACTTAGTCCGCTGCGACGACTGACGTTTCAAAACACGGCGCGAGTACTGTTCGTTTATTCCGGCACTGCTTCCGCACGTATGCAGCGGCTTAGGTAGACGTCAAGGCGTCAGCTGATGTCACTGCAGCGCCTCTGCCCAGGAGGATCTAGGGTTCGAGTTTCTACAATGGAAAGATTTTCGACGCTAGCTACATAACCAAATCGAATTCAGCTACTGTCTGGAAGGGAATTCTAACGCCGACTGCTCTGGTCGGTACTTTCTCCGATCAACACCTGGCGAATACAATAGCAGTACCCTAACAAACGGACCACGAACCGCGCGAGCTTTCCTTCCTCTTCCTTATCCTAATCGCATCGCTTTCTTACACACACACACACACACTTACAGACATCCACTACACTACCACACATGTTGGGATCTTAGGGCGTGTTCCAGCTGGGGTGTTACCCCGTTGGAGGGAAATGCCTGGTTGGGCAAATCTCCGCAAGCCGACACACAGTGGGACTAGAAAGAGGAAAAATGGCACAAAGTACTTTTAAGCATTTTTCGGAATTTTTTAGAATAAAAACATATTTTGTAATTAAATTATGACTTATTCAACTTTTAATCTTCAAATATTTGTTATATAACCTCAAAATCACAATTTTCATCATGTGACTCTTCTTCAAGAAGTGAATTTGTACTAAAAGGGATTTAACACTGGTGTAACTCCTAGATCAAATGCCTTTGTGATAATTTTTCTGAACTCAGTAAGTCAGATATAAGTAACGACCTATGAAGCACTTCCTTGATAGTTGGCTTTCTGGATATTTTTCTGGTGAAACTTTATATTTTTTAAACAGTTTGTTACTGATTTCTTTTGCTTTTTCACTTGTCTTAATTGTCCTTATGGTTTGTAATATTATTTTCAATATTTTTATAACTTCAGTGTGGACTCCAGCAATTTCTGCTGAGTTTTTTGGATTGAAAAAAAAAACACGTCTGGCAATGTTACTATCATTAGTTCTCTCTGCTTAAGGTTGCCAATAAATAAACCCATTTGCATCTTAAATTTCATCTGCATATGTCTTTTTGTAAGTACATTTATTTCTCCCCCCTTACGAGCCATTGTTTGAGAAGCTAATAAGCAACATATAAAATACATTCTAAGAATCTAATCCAAGCATGGATTGCCGAACGTCCAAACTGCACATTCTCTCTTTGACTGGAGCCCTTAATAAATAGCTCTCGGTACGAAATCATGAAGCAAAAATAAAAAATTGAATATTGTAGGTAGAGAGGCTAACATAACTAGGTGTGCATCATTATAAACAAGTACCTTAACGAAAAATGCGGCAAACTTTGATTAATGTTTTGAAAGTTAGGTGAATTCCAAAATCAGATTCAGTTAATATCATACTTTGGAAGTGACCGGAAGGGAACTAAAAGACAATATGAAAAACAGGATTTAAAAATTTCATTCCGTTGTGACACGTAAAGTTTCTATTTGAAATTACTAAATTATTATTTAAGGAATATGTTTTTCAGAAATACAGATTTAAAGTACACATATACACGTATCGTCTCCACATTGCGCACGATTCTACCAGTCCAGAGAGTAAAAATATTTGCATTGAAAAACAGACCTCTCTTCATGCTGCGAGACCGAGGAAATGCGCTCCACATCGCTCGTACAAGTTCAAACTTGCACTGCAAGAAGTGGTGTGATTCCCCCTTCCTTTCTCAATCGTGGAACGACGAAGGAGACATTTCGCTACCCCCTTCATGTGAAATGGTGCTTCGAGAGGCATGTTTTGATTTTGCTCTTTTTGCCAACTTTCCCCTCCTCAGGCCTCACTGTGCGACGTGTAGGTCGGCGCCGGATGTCGCCATTCAGCGGAGGAAGAACACCACCACCACCTCCTCCCCACGGTTATAAAACATGCACAACACTTACGGGACTAATGACCTTATCCGATGACGTGCCCAGAATCATTACTCAATCTATATGACCGGGAGCGGTAGCTCAGTGCATCAACTATTGTCACTGCAGCGCCTCTGACCGGGAGGTCCTAGGTTCGAGTCCTGACGGCGGCAGGATTTTCGACAGTAGCTTTTCAGCTAGGACGAATTCAATCGCTGTCTGGAGGAGAATTCTAGCGGCCGGCTGCTCTGATCGGTAGTTTTCCGTGGTTTTCCGATCAACACCAGGCGAATGCCGGAGCAGTACCCTACCAAACGGGCCACGGACCGCGCGCGATCTGTCCTTCCTCTTCCTTGTCATATCCTCTCCCCTTACACACACACTTACACTAACATGCACTACACTACGACATATTCCCGGAGACCGGTCGGGAGCTTAGAGTTTGTCCCGACTGGGGCGGTGCCCCGCTGGTGGGAGAGTTCTGGTTAGGGGAAACCCCATTTGTCGACGGTTGGTCGGCGCCGGATCTCGCCATCCAGCGGGAGAAGATTACCGTCATCCCCGGAGAAAAAACATACACTTCACTAACGGGACTAATGACCAAAGCAGTTGACGTGCCCGGAAACACGAATCAATCTATTTGTGCGCCTGCGCGTTGCAGGATCCGCCTGATGCCGTTCCTGTCGCCGGGCAACTTCACGGCGGCGGGCGAGGTGTGGGTGTGGCTCAACTGCTCGGAGGCGGCGCGCAACGTGACGCTGAACGTGAACGAGCTGGAGGTGGAGCTGGCGTCGGCGGCGCTGCTGGAGCTGCCGGAGGGCGCGGAGGAGGGCGGCCACGGGGCCCCGTGGTGGTGCGCGGTTCCCGCCCCGGGCGGGCTCCGGCAGCGGGGGCGGCCCACGGGCGCCCCGGGATCCCTCTTGGGACCCGACTGCGATAAGCGAAGGCGCCGAGCGTTCATCGTGGTGTGTATATCTGATCTTTCTTTTGTTACCGACGGATCCGAGTAATATCCTTATGTGACGTGTGCTTACACTCGCTTTGACAACTTGTGAGTGACTGTATAAAGTATCTAAAAATCCAATGTTGTGGACACTAGACATCCTTTTTTGTCACGTTTGTGTCTGAAAAGTTTGGCATATTACCTCATGTAAGGGTATATATAAATTCATTTAGAAATCCTGCAAGTCACATGCTACAGAACGTTTATATAATTCAATATAGTCCCATTTTGTGGTGGGTCGAATCAATCTAAATGTCAGTTACATATATTTGTTTTCAAAATTATAGTTATTTATAAAAAGAGTTGTAAGAAGAGCTTTATTAACGAGATACATAATTCTTCCCAGTGAATAAAACTCGGTTAAATCCCATGCCAAAAATTTAATTACGTGCTAAACATAACTACCTGGATTTGAATCCCAACGAGGAAAAAATTGCTGATTGGACTTTCGGAACGTTATAAATTATGCGAGAAAATGCGGGATAGTTTCGAGTTGCACCTGTAATTCATCCATGAACGAAATGTCACTTTGTCTTTAACACCCGCCAGCAATTATGCAGAAAGAACCTTTTTCTCTATTTCGAAGGAGTACCAGTGCCGTAACCAGAAATGAATTACTAAATACAAAAATAAATGCAATGAAAGATATTTTAATTTTGGGAGGTTCATTTCATGAAGTCCCTGTGGCATTTTATAAAAATTGTTTGGAAATTAGCTTAAAATATTTCCTTTACATATTTTTTTCGAATCGAAGAAAGTGGATTGGTCGTGGAAAGTGTATAAATACGGTATAGTTCCGGTTTTTGTTAGAAGTTTTGGAAATTTGAAAATTGCAAACGTTCAAATGCATTCGTACCTGCCCTATAGATCCAGTATTAAAATCATAATTTATTTCACGCAATTTATCCCTAATAATTCGATCTTTAAAAGATGCCATGCACTAAAAAAGTTTTGGTATTTATTGTGTAATAACACTAGGAGGAGGAAAAGTTGCTGTATACCGCGCATTCCAATCATTTTTTTTTATTTCAGCCGTTGGTAGATCGTTTCTGCTACTCTTATTCAGTGTTTTGTTAACCCCTGAGAACTGCTTAACAGGATCTGGGAGAGGAGGTTCACGAGTAAGAGAAATGAAAAATCAATAGAAAACGAAATATTTATTGATAAAAAATTAACGGATGATGTCAATGTATTTTTCTCGTGGAGTAAAGTAAGCTAAAATCTTTGCTACTAGGCAGCAAGGCTTTGAAATCCCTCATAGATACATAGACTAGAAAATAAAATTATCCGAATAGTGCCTGGCTGGTAGAGATTCAACCAAGCATATATTCCGTGTTTCTGGGAGATCGTGTGTGTGTCTGGCTGTTGAGAATTGAAACCAACAGCCTTCTTGCATGGATTAACAAAGTTAAATGACAGAATGGTGCCTGAGAGACGCAACCTGCTATACGCGTACGTCAAATGGGTTGCCTCGCAGATGTCAACACCACTAGCAACACCATCAGATCTCACTGTTCCTCATGTGCAATAAATGACGAATGCTCTGTGTCTCGGATCAAAGTTTGTTTTGTTATTTCTGGAATAATAATAATAATAATAATAATAATAATAATAATAATAATAATAATAATAATAATAATAATAATAATAATAATAATAATAATAATAATAATAATAAAGTCTAATTCTAACAAAGTCAGAATACCTGAAAAGA